>CM038671.1:401673290-402248290 GCA_021605145.1 Aegilops bicornis | reverse complement strand
AACGCGAACCACACAACATCCATATGAGCCGCGATTGGAGCAATCTCCCCAGTGACATCCTCGACCTCATTGTTCGTGTATGGATATGTTGAGCGCCCTGACTAGCTGCATGCTCGAGGGCATGCACACGGCCATCATCGAGCGAGGCCTAAGCTTTTCAAGACACCACCTTGCTGCTATCTGGTCTTGCGAGATTGGCTCACCATGATAAGGAGGCGTACATGATGCCCCTCGACTTCAATCCGATCTCCATTAGCGAAACTTCTTTGCGGGTATGTAGTGGGCCGCCCGTACATCATTTCCCTCGACTTGATCCGATCACCATCGCCCGAAACTTCTTGGCAGGTATGTCTTTGGGTCGGCTGAAGTCCCCTTTGGATGGCTGCTTTGAGAGAAACGGTAAAAGTTGGTGCTCGTGAACTTCCGGACCTCCCATGAGATTATCCTTCCTCCATTGGATTATATAGAGTTTTACCATCGCAGTCCAAGTCATCTAGATTACCACGTCGGTTGGGCCGGACCTTGTTTTGCGTAAGATTGTAATCTACCAAGTGCCCACACGACATGCGAATTATCACGAGACTTCAAGCTAATTTCCTTGTTCGACCGCGGTCTCGCCTATCTTTATGCGGTGCCTTCTTTAGGCTGGAACAACTCAGCTCGCGATGGATCATCGTCAAAGGCGATACACACTTACGTGATGCTATTGAACACAATGGCATCATCTACGCGATCGACAAAGCGAGATGGCACCACATATTCTTTGGAGACGACAGCGTGTAAGTTGTTTCCATCTCATGTTAATGATGACGCCATGACACTTTGTTTGAACTTTTGTGATGATTGGCATATCCCTGTTTGAGCGGAATTTGAGTAGAACTATGGCAATGTATTAGAGGCGCCGTAAATCAGCTATATTTGGAATGAGTTAATTCATGCGATTGTGACCATGTCATTCTGACCAATTTGTACCCTGAATAATCAAGCGGTTAGGAATATATGGATATTCTCCTTATTTTACAGTAATCTATATACTACTACTAAATATGAGTGTGTATGAATGGCCATGTTAGTTTCCTCATTTTCATGATGTAGAAACATGCACCACACTGTTGGTTTCATCTAACCATACATTAGGGAAGTAAATGTGCGTATGGAGAACTCTATATTTGGAAGTAGTGAAATCCTGTAATGCTTACCATGTGTACATACCTATATTAGCCCTTGACAATCAATGGCTAGAATAATATCCTCACAAAAATTTTGCCCACAGAACACGAGTATATAACAATGCATGGTCTGTTAGTAACCTTGAAGAATTTGTTTGTGAGGACAGAACATCATTATATAACATGCATGACATGGTAGTTTCCTGTGAAGAATCGATTGCGCGATAACATGAGTATAACCATGCATGGCACTTCTATATTTTTGAACCCAGTATACATTTCCCTGTATTTTCCTCCTAGTTCCAACAAGGACATATCAATGTTGTTTCTTGCATTATCCTACTCATACTATGAACAATGCTGATCTTACATTAACAATGCCTATCCTTTTTGATATGATGCAGTGTCCCTACAATTACTGCCCTTTGTAATCACACCACCTTTACCAAAAACAGGGAAGCACAACTGGTTCCTCGCTTGATCAGACGACAACAAAAGACTGATGATCATTCGGACACATGAGCCGGAAAAGTTATATTGCAAAACCCCCACTGTATACAAGCACCGTGAAATACGTGAGTATCCGGACAGTGGCTGTTACGTCTATGAGCAGGATACCAGCTTGTTGGGGCCTTCAGGATTTTTTAGTTGGAGGCAGGTAAACAGCCTTGGTTCACACTCTCTGTTTCTCGGAGTCAATTATCCGATTAACCAGGAGATCACTGTTGGTAAGAAACTTCCTGGTAGAGAGGCTCTATTTGCTATGGAAAACTGTGTCTACACGGCGAGCCCTAGGAGTTCGGGAGCAAACTCCCCTGATTGTCAACGATCTGACTGCAGCCAAAAGAAGGTGAGAATGACAAAGGCATCCGGATTAACTTTGATCCTTGGATGTCTTAATTATGACAGCGATGATGTGGTTCAAGCCTTGAGGTTGATAGGTAATTGGGCATTGCATCGAAAGGGTGGAATCTTGGTGTCTCCGGATCATTAGTCCTTTGAAGCGGGGCTGCAAATTATGATGGTGTTGTATCATCTCTTGAATGAATTTGTTGTCTTTGCCGCTTGTTACGGATGGGTAGTTCTTTCTTTTGTTATGCATATTCCTTGTCATTTGGTCATCCTCGTCTATGTCACTCTTACTATGTATGATTTCCTCTATTTAGAATGTCATTCTAAATGCGGATCACGAGAGTCCGAGCGCTGCAGATGGGTGCGTTTTGGTGGTGTAGCAAGACTTCTTATGAACTATCATGTCTTGCTGTTTATGTCAGTAGTAGTCACTAGTCAGTGTTTGAATGTTCTATATATATCGTTGTTTTGAACTGTTTATTGTCTCGAACTACTGGTGGGCTAAATGAGGGCATCACCATTCTCCAGTGTTCAGAGTGTATCTCCTTTTTTCAAGTTATATAATTTGAACTCAGTGTCTTTTCGATGGTGTACACTTGTTTGGGCCAGTGAGGTGTTGTTGAATATGGGCCGAGTAGTAACGCAATGCCAAACAGGTCAATTATGACTCTTAGGCCGGGCTCTCAAAAGATCCTAAAAAAAGGCCGGGCTCTCCAAAAAAGAAAGAATAAGGACTCTTAGGCTGACATGTCGGCGCCACCGGTGTTTTCGTGCGCTTGCGTGCCGAGAGCATATTGGCGCGTGTTCGAAATTCAAGCTACCTTTTCATCCCCAATCTCCTGCCCCTCCCCCACCTCTGGAATCTCAATTCCTACTCTAGTTCCCCAAATCCCCTCCATGCTCCACAGCCTCAAGCTCACTATCATGTCGCTGGCAACGCGCGGATCTCGAGCCGGAGATCACGAGGTCAAATCTGCCTTCGGTCCCTGCGTGTTGTCGCTCAACAGTGGCATGACGGCGCTTGACGACCAGTTTGCCGGCAAAGTGCTGATGGTAACCATGAATGGCGATCGGCCTCCCGTCTCGCCGGACGACCTTGTCAAAGCTCTTGGCATTGCGCACGACATCCAAATAAGTGACTTGCTCATCGAAGTCTGTCTGCCACCGGCTGATTTATTCGTCAGGTTCCAGACAACTTTCGATTGCATTCGTGTGTTTGAATCTTCCCGACGTTTATTCTGCTACGGCGCGCTGGTGAGCTTTGATCGGTGGTACCCAGGATGGGGCTCGGTGCCCTCTGAGCTTGAGTTTTAACAAATCTTACCTTCCACGGCATGCCTCGACGTGCTTGGAACAGCGATCCATGAATGAGCTTATCAACGACCTTGGAGGTGAGCTCGTAAGTATGTTTGTTCCTCCAGACAGCTGGTCTCTGACGGTTATGGCATGGATGAAGAAGCCGTCCACCATACTGAAGGTGATTGGTGTTGAGATACCGGTCAGGAACCGGGGTTGTACTATTCGTCACCACCAAGGCCACCGCGGACCACGTTAGGGATGTACCTGTATCGAGTGTTCGTGCATGTCGAAGAAGTGGTCAATCCATCAATCGAAGTCCTGCCGCCGCCTTTGGTGCGAGTCCGTCGGCAGCGTCCATTACAGAGTCAACGTCGGACTTTCCCGTGTTGCTCGGAACAATGGATGGCACATGGCCTACTCCATCGCGCGGGGAGGCCTTTGCTTCTTTGGGAGAAGAGGCGGGGCTGGCTACTGGATGTGCTCTAATTTGAGGTAACAACTGAATCTTGTCAGATACTAGTTAAATCTGAGCTATGGGTGTGAAGCACTGATGTGCCAGTACATTTGATTGTGACCTATTCTAATTTTGTACCTAAACTTTTTTTAGAAAGGGCTGTACGTCAACTTAATGTGCCAGCAGAACTTATTGTGTTGTCTGCCTATTTTCTTTGCGCAACATTCAAGATATTTCCCCGTCATTGATAAAGACGATGAACCGTTATGTACGAGTTCGTTCATAGCATAGCCCTACCCGTAGCGATCCACTGCTTCCATCCTGATTGTGCCGCCTGCGTGAAATTTTTGCATGCAAGTTCATTCTGCTATGATGTTCTATATGATTGTGTCAACTATATAAGTTTTTACTGAGCATTAGCAATGCATATGGCTGAAAGATGTATTTACGAGCATCGACCGATGGGTCTCTCTCTCTCTCTCTCACACACACACACACGTACAAGTGGGACCCGTTGAATTATTTCTTTGTTCGTGACAGCTTTTAATTAGGTTCCACTGTAATCTAACTTTTTTCTTAAGTTATTAATTGAGCTCAGTGACTTCAAAAATTTGTACAGAAGGCTTGTTTGGGCCTTTCCGGCATCACTGAATGTGGGCTGAGTAGCCATGTTAGGTTGTCTTTGTACTACCACAGCCTTTTTTTCAACATCGACAATGCAACTAGGCCCTGATTGTACACAATATCTGGGTCAACTTGTTATTCTCCGCCCCGCTGGGCTACAAACTTTCCTAGGAGGTATGCATTAGGCTTAACAAGAAAATGGACTTTAAGAAATAATAAATGGGATGTAATTATAATAACTGGGCTGTAACTATAAAAAAATGCACCAAACGCTTAATTAGTTTAAAAAAAATATTATTATTGGAATTTGAAAATTTTAGTTTCATTACTTGTTGTGCGCGCAATATTTCGTTGGATTTTAACATAATACAACTTTATTTTGAAATTATATTTAATCTGACTAGAAATTTCGGATAAAAATATTTCGGATCCCATAAAAATGTGGGAACTTTTTTTGAATTTTGTTTTGAGCGGTTGGTTGAAATTATTAATTGTTGTCCTAGCTAGAAAACGGGCTGTAGTTTTAACAAACTCTAAATGGGTTGTAGTAAATTCCATTAGAATTAGAAAATGGGTTGTACATTCTTACAAATCGCAAATGGGATATATGTTCTCTGCCACACAGTTGTGGGCCTTCTAAGTTGGCGCGTCCCCTAAAAAAACCTAAGTTGACGCATATGCAAGGCTTTGTCAACAACATACGGTTCTGGCAGCTGTGGCCGTTGGATGTCCATCCAACGGATGTCGTGCTTCTTCTTCAATCCCGGATATTCTTGCTTCAGTCGCCCAAAAAATGATTCCTCCTCCTAACATCTAGGGCGCACAGTTTCGGAGGCTGACCTGTGGGCCTACTAAGTTGACGCGTACCAAGGGCTTTGTCAACTTAGTCAATATAAACGATTCTAGCTGCAACGACCGTACGATGTCCATCCAACGGCCCCAGTGCTTCTTCAACCTTTGGTCTTCTTGCTCCAGCCGCCCAAAGCAGCGCCGGTCGTGACGCGTGCTCCTGCCTCCCGTGGCCGGGTCAGTGATGCCGCGAGGCCTCACCGCCCTACTACTCCCACGGTGGCGAGGCCATCCTCTACTCACCCACACCCCCTGTTATTTTGCGGCGATGGCAGCCTCACACCACAGCCGAACCAGTGAACCCTCGTACTCCTCTCCGCGCGGGCTTCCACTGCCGCGTCTTCCCCGGCTCTGCGTCGTCCCCTTCCTAGGCCTCGCCGTCGTCCACCGCCCTGGTGCTCTCGGCGCGGCGTGGTCAACGTGGTCAAGGAACGGCTTCCATCGGACGTGGGTATGCGTGGAGAGGTGACAGTGGGTCCACGGCTGCACCAAGGAAGTGCCTCCCTATTATGCATAAAATAATTATTCCTCCACGGCAATGAGGACCCACCGGACGGGCCACCGTATTTCACGAAAAAAACATTTCCCCCTGACAGCTGGGACCCACCAGCTACATCTTCGCATGCAAGGAAGTGCGTCCGGGCAAAAAAAAAATGATTCGCCCCTGGACTGCTGGGACCCACCAGGTACATCTTCGCACGCAAGGAAGTGCCTGACAGTCGGGACCCACCTGGTCGTAGCGTACGTAGCATTGTCATTCTGGTCGTGAATGTATACGTACATACTGGTCGATGTAGAGGCGCCCACGTGTCGTAGTAGAGGCGCACACGTATCATGTACACGTACGTACAACGGCCAGGGTGCAAGAAAGTAAATACGGCCACGTATGTACATACGGGCGGGGTCTCGAACACCTACTCGTGCCTATGTACAGCCAGGGCTCGTGTACATGGCTGGGTCGGGACGGAGAAACTGCGTCGTTGTCGTGTTCATGGGGAGGCAACGGAATGCGTCGTATTCATCGGGAGGCAACAGAGCGCGTGGGAGCCAACCGGCTTGGACGGAACAGCCGATGGAAACGAGGCCTGGCGTACCGCAGAACATAGGAAACGACCTTGTGTTCGACCGGCCACGGTCGAAACGGGATCCTGTTCATCGAGAGGGGTCTGGCGTACCACAAAACAGAGGAAACGGACCTCCTACGGTCGAAACAGGGGTCCTGTTGATCGGGAGGGGTGTGGCGTACCGCAAAACGGAGGAAACAGACTTGTGTTGGAGCGCTACGGTCGAAACGGGGGTCCTGTTCATCGGGAATGGTGTGGCGTACCACAAAATGGGACTCCACGGGATACTGTTCATCTCCACTGTCGACCCCCTCCAGCCTCCACGAGCAACTGTTCATCCACCGTCGACCTCCTCCAGCCTCCACCTGCGACTGTTCATCCACGGGCTCCTGTTCATCCAGCCTCCACCGCGCTAGTCCACCGCTCTTTGTTCAACCAGCCCTCTCCACGGGCTCCTGTTCAACCACCCCTCCACGGGCTACTGTTCATCCAGCCCTCCACCATCTACTATTCATCCAGCCCTCCACGGGGTGGTCCTGTTCATCCAGCCCTCCACGGGGTCCTGTTCATCCAGCCCCAACCGGCTCGATCGATCAGGGTCCTGTTCATCCAGAGGCAACACCACGGGGTCCTGTTCATCCACCCCCACCAGGAACTGTTCATCCAAACCCCCCAGCAACGCTCACTGTTCATCCAGAGGTAGCATCGATCGGCTTCAGTTAGCAGCGATGGCGAAGACGCTTCGATCGGGTTCGATTAACGACCATCGATCGATCGCTCGGGTTTAGTAATGCAGCGTAACTGCGGTGCAATCGCCGGGTTCGATTAGAGCCCAACGCCTCGCACCACGCAGCTGCGTGCGTGTATGAGAGAAATGCGCATCGCTCGGCCCCGACCACCCACCGTAACCGGGAACACCCCGATATTTTCCTCGCCCTCGCTTCTACCATGGTTTTTTCTGTCATGGACGGCCCAAAGAATGTCATGCGGCTGCGTCTCCGGCCCGCCCAGGACGAAAAGCCCATTTTCTATCATGATTTTTTGTCATAGAAGTAGGAGCCCACCACATCTATGATGATACCTGGTTTTGTCACAATTATCGTCATACAAGTGTCATAAGTATGACAGAAAAAAAAATTCATTCGGCCCAAAATGTCATGGATGTGTGTTTTTTTGTAGTGTCTCTCGTGGAGTAGATTCGTAATGGATGAGCAAAGCTCTATCTCAAATGAGCTAATCCTTTGCTAACCCTAACTAGAGGAAGGGGAAGGAGTATATATAGGCTAGTCCATGAAGGGGTAAGTGAGAGGGGGGATACATGGGCCTCTTGCCCGGCTATGCACGCGCAGGCGCCGGATGTCCGGGCTAGGGGCCAGATGTCCGGGCTGAAGTGGCCAAACTTCTGGTGTGTTCTGTCGTCGATGCCGGATTTCCGGGGGAGAGGCCGGATGTCCGGGAGTTGGCGGGGCGCCGGATGTCCGGGCCCATGGGCCGGATGTCCGGCCACTGATGCTTCGGCCGTCTGTTGGTGCAGCTGTTGGGCGGCTACACAGGCGCCAGATGTTCGGCCTCTGGCCCGGATGTCTGGCCGTTGTAGCTTCAGCAGCTCCGTCTTCTTCCGTCGTCGCTTCCAGGCTTCCCTCGCGGATGGTGTAGTTGTTCCTTGGCGCTCGCCTCCTCGCCGTCGATGAGTGTTCCGACAATACCTATGCATGCACACGAGTGGAGTGTCAAGTAGTATACCATCCTCGAAGGGGTCAAGTGAGCACGTGTAAAGGAGATGATTCACCTTTGTATATGTGAAGTAGATGTCACACGTGTCACTTGCCGAACGAACTCTTGACATGGTGATGTCCATAGGATGCTCCGCATCATCTCCCCTCCCTTGGGAAAGATCCGACCTCGGATCGAAAACGAAATCACCATGGGAAAGAGATGGCTTCGCCGTGTAGAAGTGGACGTTCACCGAGTACTCGTCATCTTCAAGCTTGCAATGGGCACTCTCCAATGGCGCACCCTGTAGTGATTCCTTCAAAAGGAGGAAAAACAACAAATACTTGGAAAAACAAATGTGGTTAGCGTTAGTGCAAAACCAAGCATTCAAGTGGTGATTCACCCAACAAGTGTCGTCATCATGCAAAGCATATGGTTTCACAAAGGATTGTGACATGGTATGTAAGCACATAAATTGTGCACAAGCAAATATAGCATGGGTACAAGCATGTAAATGTGAGGTAGTGATGCCAATGTGTGTTACAAGAGAAGAAGCATCTACCTCAAAGTCATAGCAAGCATTTACAAATTGCTCAATCAAAGGTCTATGGTAGGCATATGAATCATTCACAACACCAAAGAAGGTGATATGTCTAAACACATGGGTCAAGTGCAAGACAATCCAAGCATAATGTGCATGGGGTGTAGTGAATATCGCGTGGCACTCAACACAATGGAAAGAGCAATTGTTCATCATGTGAAGTGATGACATTGTTGCAACCAAACAGATGAGAGGAGCAAGTAATCCAAGAATTGGATGCAACATACAAGGCATATATATCATGATGCATGGAACGGTGAAAATGACAAGTAAAAGCAAGATCTCTAACATGTGCGCAATCAAATGGTCCAAGATGACCAATAAGTCTCAAGGTGCAAGCAACACAAGTAGTATGATCCACAATATCAATGCTCATGGTTTGGGGGTTCTCAAAAGAGAAGGATATCACCTTGAAAGCATGTCCTTGTGCGTCCTTCACAATGCCGAAGCACAAGCAAGTGCGATGTAGAATCGTCGGCGTAGAAGGTGGTTCGTTCTCAAGAGCTCGGATTGTCAACTCACGTGACGTGCAAGTCGACACAAAGTCCAAGTATCCTACACATGCACACAACAAAACAAAGAATGTATGGGCATGGTAGATGAACACATCATCCATCATGATGGTTCTCTTCTTTTGCACATAACCATTAGAAGCACAAGTGCCTGAGTAATATGATGCAACAATGGCTATATTCATGGCACGAGGTATATGGTGCAAAGAAGGAAGGCAAGCATGCTTCACAAGAAATATGTCAAAATCTCCAAATATATGTGAGAATGCTATGGGGGCAATCTCATGAGCAAGATTAGAATCATTGTTGCACTCAATACATGGCAAATTGTCTAACATGAGAGAGACAACACATGGAGATATATGACAAGAAGCAATAACAATCATGTGTAAAGCATGTAAATGGTTCTCATCAACCGCATGAAATGAGCAAGTATGAATCATCGGTGTTGCAACAAGGCAAGCAATCATGGTAATAAAATCGTGAAAGCTAGTAGTGCGAAGATGCAACATACTAGAGGAAATCATGGCAATCATGTCATGTGAGCAAGTAATAGGCATAGGCAATGCACATGACATATCGCAAGCACAAAAAGAAAGCAAGATCATAGTATCATCATAGGAATGGGTCATAAAGCAAACATGGCAATAAGAAGTGATATCTCCACCAAGCTTGCAAATACACATACAAGTAGTAGAATCAATCATCATGTGTAATGCAAAGCATGGGTCACAAATGCATGGCAAAGGCATAGGAATGAGCATATCATGCAAACTGAACATGGCAAGATGGGCATAGAATATGTATTGGACAATAACCCATAGCCAAGTGAAGGCCATGTAGAATAAATGCGCGAAGTCTTTGCCCGAAGAGAGTGGTGGGAAAGACAATCCATGGGATCCCAAGTCATCATTTCTCTCTAGAGCTCGTTTTGTCAACTCATGGGATTGCGAGGTTGACAAGTATTCATGGGTATCTACACAAAAGAGACACAAACCAAAAAAATTGTGTGCGTGGTAAATGTACACATAATCCATCATGATGTGTATGTAAGAAATGCTCAAAGAAATTTGATGCATGGTACAAGAACATGTCATCCATCATGAAAGAATAGTTATTGTGTATAAAACGATGGGGACACAAATTGAGAATGCAAGTATATGGCACATCAATAGCATGTTTATTCATGGGAAGCATATTGTGCACATAAGTATGAGGATCATGCAATGGATAGGATGAATCAAAATCTCCTAACATGTATGAGGAAACTATGGGGGTCTCCTCATGAGCAATATTGGAAACATCATATGGAGAAAATGGACAACGTCCAAAACAATGCATATCCGAAGCTAGGTGGTCATGGCACGGCATATGAGATAAATGATGCTAAGGGAGCATATCAATATCATCACAAGAGAAACAAATGCCAATAACCATGGGCTTGTCATCTATGCCATAAGTGCAAATTGGGTTAATTTTAATGGCATATGCATAGTCACTATGAAGAGATTGCAAATATGACATATGATTGATCTCATGCATAGCATACGACAAGTCAAGCAGATTGTTAAACATGATGTGACCTAAAGAATTGGCACAAGAAATCATATGTAACATGGCATCACAACTAATAGAATCCACATGAGAATCATCATACTCATCATAAATGGGTAAATCATCGCATGGGGAAGTCGCACTAGCATGAAGCATGGTAATTGATGGATCGACATCATGAAAGCAATCAATGTCAAGAATGTCCACTAGTGGGACTAGTGGGACCGAGTTGAACGTGTGCAGATCGCGGAGGTGCCGTACCTTCGGTGCTAGGATCGGTCGGATCATGAAGACGTACGACTACATCAACCGCGTTGTCATAACGCTTGTGCTTATGGTCTACGAGGGTATGTAGACAACACTCTCCCCTCTTGTTGCTATGCATCACCTAGATGGATCTTGCGTGTGCGTAGGATTTTTTTTGAAATTACTGCATTCTCCAACAGTGGCATCCGAGCCAGGTCTATGCGTAGATGTTATATGCACAAGTAGAACACAAAGAGTTGTGGGCGATAATAGTCATACTGCTTACCAGCATGTCATACTTTGATTCGGCGGTATTGTTGGATGAAGCGGCTCAGATCGACATTATGCGTACGCTTATGCGACACTGGTTCTACCGACGTGCTTCGCACACAGGTGGCTGGTGGGTGTCTGTTTCTCTAACTTTAGTTGAATCGAGTGTGACTACGCCCGGTCCTTGTTGAAGGTTAAAACAACAAACTTGACGAAAAATCGTTGTGGTTTTGATGCGTAGGTAAGAACGGTTCTTGCTAAGCCCGTAGCAGCCACGTAAAAAGTTGCAGCAACAAAGTAGAGGACGTCTAACTTGTTTTTGTGGGGCATGTTGTGATGTGATATGGTCAAGACTTGAGATATAAATTGTTGTATAAGTTGATCATGTTTTATTAAAGTTATTGACAACTGGCAGGAGCCTTATGGTTGTCTCTTTATTGCATAAGATGCAAGCGCCATATAATTGCTTTACTTTATCGCTATGTGTAGGATCGAAAGTATGTCTATAGGGGGGGGGGTGATTAGACTACTTGACCAAATAAAAATCTAGCCTTTTCCCAATTTTAAGTCTTGGCAAATTTTAGCAACTTAGCACAAGTCAAGTAAACAACCTACACATGCAAGTCTAAGAGTATTGCAGCGGAATGTAAAACATTGCATATGAAGGTAAAGGGAGGAGTTTGGATGGAGCAAACACAATGTAGACACGGAGATT
Organism: Aegilops bicornis; assembly: GCA_021605145.1. Classification (NCBI taxonomy): domain Eukaryota; kingdom Viridiplantae; phylum Streptophyta; class Magnoliopsida; order Poales; family Poaceae; genus Aegilops; species Aegilops bicornis. The sequence continues at coordinate 402,236,368 of CM038671.1, read as the reverse complement.
TTTGGCGCGGTTCCGGTAGGTGGCGCTATCATTCATCCACGTTGATGGAGACTTCAACCCACGAAGGGTAACGGTTGCGTGATCCCATGGAGGGCTCCACCCACGAAGGGTCCACGAAGAAGCAACCTTGTTTATCCCACCATGGCCATCGCCCACGAAGGACTTGCCTCACTAGGGTAGATCTTCACGAAGTAGGCGATCTCCTTGCCCGTACAAACTCTTTGGTTCAACTCCACAATCTTGACGGAGGCTCCCAAGTGACACCTAACCAATCTAGGAGACACCACTCTCCAAAAGGTAATAGATGGTGTGTTGATGATGAAATCCTTGCTCTTGTGCTTCAAATGATAGTCTCCCCAACACTCAACTCTCTCTCACAGATTTGGATTTGGTGGAAAGATGATTTGAGTGGAAAGCAACTTGGAGAAGGCTAGAGATCAAGATTCATATGGTTGGAATGGAATATCTTGACCTCAACACATGAGTAGGTGGTTCTCCCTCAGAAAATGTATGATGGAAGTGTAGGCATGTTCTGATGGCTCTCTCCATGAATGAAGAGGGGAGGAGGGGTATAAATAGCCTCCACACAAAATCTAACCGTTACACACAAATCACCAAACTTGGTGGGACCGAATCAAAAAACTCGGCCAGACCGATTCAGTTCAAAATGTGAACGTTAGGCTTTTCGGTGGTACTGACATATCAACTCGGTGGGACCGATTTCATTAGGGTTAGGGCATAACATAATCTCGGTGAGACCTATTACACAAACTCGGTGAGACATATTTTGGTAACAAGCTAACAGAGAGTTGGTTAGGCAAACTCGGCGGGACCGATTCGCTCATCTTGGTGAGACTGAAACTTTACGAAAGGGAAACAAAGAGTTTGCATTGAGAACTCGGTGGGACCGATCGCTCATTTCGGTTGGACCGAAATGTTACGAAGGGAAATAGAGAGTTTGCAATCCCATCTCGGTGAGACCGAGATCCCTATCGGTGAGACCAAAATGACTAGGCTTTTATGGCAGTGGCTATGTCAACTGAACATGGTGGCGCCGGATAGAAAGTTTTGGTGGGGCCGAGTTTCACTTTTGGTTTGGGACATATGTGGATGTGTGAAAGTGGTTGAGGGTTTTGGAGCATATCACTAAGCCTTTTGAGCAAGCAAGCCATTAAGCAACACCTCATCCCCTTTTAATAGTATTGGCTTTTCCTATGGGCTCAATGTGATCTTGGATCACTAAAAGTAAAATGTAGAATCTTGAGCTTTAGAGCTCGAGCCAATCTTTTGTCCTTATCGTTTTGAGGGGTCCACATTCCTAATCCATGCCATGCCAGTCATTGAGCTTTCCTGAAATATTTATCTTGAAATGGCATTAGCTCAATGAGCTATATGTTGTTAATAATTACCAAAACCACCTAGGGATAGTTGCACTTTCAGTCTCCCCCTTTTTGGTAATTGATGACAACATATAGATCAAAGCTTCGACAAATGATAATAAAATTGAAATACATCGTCGCTTTGAGAAGTATGTGATAAGTAAGAGCCCCTAAATTTGTGCATTATTTAAGATTTGCTTTTGAATGCAAATGCACAATCGATTAGGATCATGGGTCACTCTTCCATGTCACATACATCTTGGTGGAGCGCTCAAAATGATAGAAAATTGAAAGTATGCACTCATCACCAAGCAAAGTGAATGATCATATAAGAGATATAAGAAATGGTATCATCCAAGCAAGCATTAAGGTAGCATATGATCAAACACATGATCAAATAAGTATCTCACACAAACATAGAGTATCAACCAAACACACAAAAAGTTCAACCAAAAGCAAGAGAGATAAAAGGCAATCCACTCTCTCTCTCGAAGCCTATGATCTATACATATTTCTCCCCCTCTGGCAACAAGTTACCAAAAAGTTCTAAAATGCATAGTGCTATGCGTCTCTCAGGCTTGATCTTCGGGAGGTGGTGTAGAGAGAACTCCGAGAACGAAGGCATCTGTTGATGTAGTAGGAGCTGGTGGAGTGGCTGCTGGAGGTGGCACTGAAGCTGTGGCTCTTGAGTCAGGTACATGCACCGTGAGGACCTCATCCTCTAGGCACTTTCATTGAAAAGCATCGATGGTGCCTTCCCTTTCCTCTCTTCTGCTTCCTCCTGGAGCTGCTCAACTGCTGTTTGGATCTTAGTTACCTTTAGATCAAGATCATAAAATTTTGTCTCTATGATCCTCTCCAGACTCTCCTGGTTTTGAGTCAGGGTGGCCAATCCCTTCTCAATCCTCATTATAGATTGGATCAGATATCCAAGCTGATCTTGTTTGCTCTTCAGGAAAACTTGAGATGCTTCCTCAACACTAGGCATCTTGGCAGCTTTCTCAGCCTTAGCTTTGGCTCTCTTTTCTTGTGCTTGAGCTGATGAAGGTTCATCCTCATTCATCACTATAGTGTTGTCTTCAAATTCAGGATATAGAGGCAGATGCTCCTTGTCCAGCAAGTATGTTCCCGTGCCCATCTTAGCATTTATGAGCTCCTGAATATGTGGAGCATACCCACAACTTCTCTTTTGGTCAGCAGTTGTCCTCTTGATTGTCTCTACAATCAGATCATGACCTTAAACTTTTGAGGGACATCAAAGATCTGCAATAAGTTGATGGAATGTCCTCTGATCATCTTGTGATCTCCTGATTTGGGTAGCAGAGTGTGCCTTAGGATTGCGTTGATGGTGGGCAGACCAGACAACAAGTAATGTACTGATCCAAGCTTGTGAGTCTCCAAAGCTTTATCTGGGATCTCTTTGTACATGTTTGCCATGGTGTTGTGGTCTTTCTTCTTCTTTGCATACACATCCAAGTCATCCTCATGTTCCTCTGGGACATTGATCAATTCAACCCATTCTTCAACAGTGGATTGGTACCTAGTACCTTCAGACATCCATATGATCTTCCCATTTGGGTAAAAGTGAGCACTGGAGTAAAACTGCATGATTAGCTCATCATTCCATTTTGTGAGCTTCTGCCCAACAAACTTATCTACTCCACAAGCTTTGAAGCTGTCATATACACCTGGGAAGTGATCTTCCTTCTCCTTGATGTACTCCAGTCAACCCATCTCATGTCACATACAATTGGCTTCTTGTCAAGCAAAATTGTCTCATAGAAGTCTTGCTATTCTTTGGTATGAAATCTGTGATCAACTGCAGTCCTCCTCCTCACAGCATAAGGATCAGGCTGTCTCCAAAGTCTCAATTCAACATCCTTTATAATGTGCATGTCCTCAGCCACTGGACGAGCATCATTGTTGTCTGGAATCTTGGGTTTCAGCTTTCTCAAAACAAGGGACTCATCATCCTCTTCTTCAGCTTGAGGCACTGGGGCCTTCACTACAAAAAAAAAGACACATCCGTGACATTTTGGGCTGAACGAATTTTTTTTCTGTCATACATATGACACTTCTATGATGATAATTGTGACAAAACCCAATATCATCATAGATGTGGTGGGCTCCTACTTCTATGAGAAAAAATCATGATGAAAATGGGCTTTTCGTCCTGGGCGGTGACGGAGACGCAGCCGCATGACATTCTTTGGGCCGTCCATGACGGAAAAACTGTGGTAGAAGCGAGGGGAGGAAAATTTTGGGGAGTTGCGGTTCACGGTGGGAGGTCGGGGCCGGCGATGCGCTGCTTTCTCAGACACGTGACGCTGCGTGTGTGCGAGGCGTTGGCTCTAATCAACCCGAAGCGAGGCGTTGGGCTCTAATCGAACCCGAAGGACAGATTGCTGCAGTTACGCGTTATCGAGCCCGAAGCGATCGATCGATGACTGTTATCTCGAACCCGATGGAGCGATTCTTCGCTCTGCTGCTAATCAAGCCGATCGATTGGATGAACAGTGAAGTGTTATGGGGGTGGGGGTGGATGGACGGTGGCGGTGGCGTTGCCTCTAGATGAACAGGACCCGTGGTGTGGAGGGCTGGATGAACATGAGCGGTGGAGGGGTGGCCGTGGAGGGGTGGTTGAACAGGACCCGTGGTGTGGAGGGCTGGATGAAGCAGAGACGGTGGAGGGTGCCCGTGGAGGGTGGTTGAACTGTGGCGGTGGAGTAGCGCGCGGTGGAGGCTGGATGAACAGGAGCCCGTGGAGGCTGGAGGAGGTCGACGGTAGCCCGTGGAGGCTGGAGGAGGTCGACGATGCAGATGAACAGTATCCCGTGGAGTCCTGTTTTGTGGTACGCCACACCCCTCCCGATGACCAGGACCCCCGTTTCGACCGTAGGAGGTCTGTTTCCTCCATTTTGCGGTACGCCACACCTCTCCTGATCAACAGGACCCCCGTTTCGACCGTAGGAGGTCTGTTTCCTCCGTTTTGCGGTACGCCACACCCCTCCCGATCAACAGGACCCCGTTCCGAACGTAGGAGGTCCGTTTCCTTCGTTCTGCGGTACACCAGGCCTCATTTCCATCGCCTGTTCCGTCCAAGCCCTCCCGATGAACATGACCACACATTCCGTTCCGACCCAGCCGGTTGGCTCCCACGCGTTTCGTTGCCTCCCGATGAACACGACGCATTCCGTTGCCTCCCCATGGACACGACACATTCCGTTGCCTCCCCATGAACACGACGACGACTCTGTTTCTCTTTTCCGACCCAGCCAAGTACGTATGCGCGAGTAGGCGTTCGAGACCCCGCCCGTATGTACGTGCACGCGGGTCAGATATTTTCTTTCTTGCACCACGGCGGCTGTATATGCGTGTACATGCTACGCGGCGCGCTCTACTACGACACGTGCGCCTCTACTACGCCACGCGGCGCCTTTACATCGACCCGGATATATGTACATACACGTTCGCGACCGAATGACAACGCTTCGTGCGCTTCGACCAGGTGGGTCCCGACCGCCGTGCAGTTCCTTGCGTGTGAAAATGTAGCCGTGGGTCCCAGCGGTCGAGGGGCGAATCGTTTTATTTGCACGAACGCACTTCCTTTGCGTGCGAAGATGTAGCTGGTGGGTCCCAGCAGTCAGGGGGGCGAATCATTTTTTTGCCCGGACACACTTCCTTGCATGCAAAGATGCAGCTGGTGGGTCCTAGCAGTTAGGGGGGTGAATCATTTTTTTTGCCCGGACGCACTTCCTTGCGTGCGAAGATGTAGCTGGTGGGTCCTAGCAGTCAGGGGGAAACTTTTTTTCGTGAAATACGGTGGCCCGTCCGGTGGGTCCCTGCTGTAAGGTGGAGGAATCATTATTTTCCGTGTAATAAGGAGGCACTTCCTTGTCATGCCGTGGACCCAGCTGTCAGCCTCTCCACGTACAGTCCACGTCCGATGGAAGTCGTTCCTTGGCCACGTTGACCACGCCGCGCCGAGAGCACCACGGCGGTGGACGACGGCGAGTTCTAGGAAGGGGACGACTCAGAGCCGGGGAAGACGCAACAGTGGATGCCCACGCGAAGAGGAGTACGAGGGTTCACTAGTTCGGCTGCGGTGTGAGGCTGCTGTCGCTGCAGAATAACAGGGGGTTTGGGTGAGTAGAGGGATGGCCTGGCCAGCGGTGGGAGTAGTAGTGGGCGGTGAGGCCTCCACGGCATCACAGCCGGCCACGGGAGGCAGGAGCATGCGGCACGACCGGCGCTGGTTTGGGCGGCTGGAGCAAGAAGAACAGAGGTTGAAGAAGGACTACAACCGTTGGATGAACATCGTATGGTAACATGAGCTAGAATCGTTCATATTGACTAAGTTGACAAAGCCCTCCGTCCCCGTCAACTGGTAGGCCCACAAGTCAGCCTCCCAGTATGCTGGGTTCCAGCTGGCAGGGGGAGTATTCATTTTTTTTGTGCGTAATAAGGAGGCACTTCCTTCCGTGCGAAGATAGCTGGTGGGTCCGACAAGTCAGCGGGGGGCACGTTTTTTTCGTGAAATACAGAGGCCCTTCCGGTGGGTCCCAGATGTCAGGTGGAGGAATCATTATTTTGCGCGTAATAAGGAGGCATTTCCTTGTGTGCGGCCGTGGACCCAGCTGTTAGCCTCTCCACGCATAGTCTACTTCCGATGGTGCCGTTCATTGACCATGTTGACCACGCCGTGCCGAGCGCATCCAAGGTGGTGGACGACGGCGAGGCCCCGGACAACAATGAGCTGGAGCTGGGAAGACGCGGGAGTAGAGTCGTAGACGGAGAGGTGTACGAGGGTTAACTGGTTCTAGTGCGGTGTGGTTCGGCAATCGGTGGAGAAGAACAGCGGTGTGAGGGTGGAGGGATGGCACAGCCAGCGGTGGAGTAGCGCTTCATAGCGAAGCGTGCTAAGCATGTTGCTAGCGAAGGAGGCGGGAGGTGGTCCCGTGGCTGGAGAAGAAGACGAGAGATTGAAGATGGATGCGGTCGTTGGATGTAAATCGAGCGGCTAACATGTCGAATCATTTGTTGACTAAATTGACAACGACTTGCGTTGGCTTCGACCTATTGGCCCACATTTCAGCCTCCAAAATGTGGCACGTATTCAACCCATTTTTTCAGAATTCTGATCTTTTTTTTTTTGCGGTAGAATTCTGATCAATTTGATATTTATTTTTGAATTACAGCCATTAGCTGGGCTGGGTGAACAATTAATGTAGCCTCCATGCGGCCCATTTATTTTATTTCTTAAAAAATTACAGGCCATTTGCACTTTCTCGAAATACACGATTTTGCTGGGCTGATTCTAATTATAATGTTGGGTTGGGCCAGCAATGTTATCAAAAAATAAAAAAGGGCTGAGCATTTTGTTAAAAATATATTTAAATAATAAGTGATGTTATTACATTCATCCTTAAATCTTACCAAGATTTTGTACACAATCACTAGGATTTTCGTGCCAAAACAATCCAGGATTTTATTTGTTAAGAAATTATTTTTATAATTTAATAAGATGTGGGATATTGTTTTCTTACATATGTAAGTATCTCATTAAATATATAATGACAATAAAAATAATATATAATAACATATAAAATAATTTAAATATATATAATATAGTTAGAAGGGAAACATAAGTTGTACCTGGCGTTCCTATTCTTATATAGAAAAATAGAATAGACCTCTGCGTTTTCTTCAAAAAAATACATAAATTGGGCTGCCAAAAATAAAACCTTGGATGGGAGGTCCATAGGCCGGTCGATACTTGACGGCCCTAAGAAAATATAAACAGGCCCTCCCATCCGAGGTCGTGGGCTGTGCATGTTAAAAATGAAAGCCTAGACGTAGCAGCCCAAAACCACGTCCAACACTTGCCAAAACTTCGTCCCTCGTTTTCTCTGTGTTTCGCACACTCGACATTGTGTGGGCATTTTGACTGTGCATCATATGAAGATGTGCTATGCATGAACGTTGATCAGCATGATGTTAACTGGCTGGTAGTTCCATTTTCGACCATGAACAAAACTTCCAACATGATGTTAACCCTGTTTGAAAAGGCTGTGTTAATATAAATGCTACGCCTCACGAAAGTTGCGATTTCTTATCTGAAATCGAACTTGCGCTTTCTTATCTGGCCCGAAACTTGCAGTTTCTTCTCAATGCACTTTTATACTCCTATGAAACTACATTTTTAAGTGCTAAAATAGATCTCTAGAATTCATAAAATTCTTCATATGCTCAATACTGCAAATCTGAAATTCAAAAGACATTCATATATGAAAGTACTCTCAAAATACACAACACAAAACACAATTCACAACCTGCAAATCGACAACCCTAAACTCCTCCCCGACAATTCACAACCTGCCCGACTATTGGGCTGGGGGCAGCCCCTCCTATTCCTCGGCGGCATAGCCGCCCGTGAGACGATGTGAACGGCGAGGGAGACGATGGCCGGGAAGCGTCGTCGGGCCAACTGCTTTTCTCCTCTTGCAGTTGGGTTCGGTCCACGAAGACTCCACCGGCTCGCTCTGGCAGGACACCCTCACAAACGGCACCCTGTAGATGCTCGATCCTTCAATCTCTGGTGGATGCTCCATCTGGGATCGATACTCCAACCACCGCTCCCTCACGATCGGATTCGGTGAATCCGTTTGCTCCATGGCCCAGAGGAGCAGCTCTATGTACTCGGCGCGACTCCCTCCAGAGTATCGCCGCCTTTTCGCTTCTGTTGCAGATATTTGGCCATGGATGTCGCCGTCGCGCTAGTTGGTCCTTGTTGTCAAACCAAGACTGTATCTCCAACATCCTAGCTAGCTTCACAGGTCGCCGTCTGCGATCCTCACGTATTGGTTGTACTCCTCCATCGATCTACTTCTCCACAAAGACCTTCACTGCTTGGCGGTGGTTTTTGAATGGAAGAGGAGAGCAAGCGCTGGTTTTGTATTAGAACGGGAGAGGAGCGATGCTGGTTTTAATTTGGAGCAGAGGAGAGGAGGGGCGGTGGTTTTGAAATGGAAGAGGAGAGGAGCGGCGCTGCATTTAGATTGGAACAGGAGAGGAGCGGCGGCGGTTTAAGAGGAGAAGAGCGGAAGAGCGGCGCTGGTCTTGGAAGTATTTTTTGTTGTTTTGTGTATTTTGGGTCAAAGTTTGACCACGTACTGTATTTGACAAGCAAAATGTGAATGCATGTCACCAAAAATTGTATCGTTTGGTTCAGATTCTGAATGTACTTTCAAATTATATTATTTTTGCAACGTATAACATATATTTTATGTGCGAAAATCATGGTCAATTATGACCCGGAATAAAAGGGAGACTAGTTAATGTGGGGTCGCTTTCTTAATTGAAGGGTAAATTGATTTTGATTTTGATCCGATCCACAGCGCGCGCCCTCTCGCCTAATCCTAAATCGCTGCCGACGCTCCTCTCCCTCTTCTCCATTGCAAAACCACCTCCTCTCCTCTCCATCATCTCCATTCCAAAACCACCGACTCTCCTCTCCCTCTTCTGATCTTCTCCATTGCAAAACCACCTCCTCTCCTCTCCATCATCTCCATTCCGAAACCACCTCCTCTCCTCTCCATCATCTCCATTCCAAAACCACCGTCTCGCCTCTCCCTCTTTTGATCTTCTCTCCATTGCAAAACCACCTCCTCTCCTCTCCATCATCTCCATTACAAAACCACCTCCTCCCCTCTCCCTCTTCTCTATTGCAAGACCACCGTCTCTCCTCCCATCTTCCAAAGCTAGCACCGGACCACTCAGAAGGACATCTATGGAGAGGATGCAGCAGCGAATCAGGCAGATCGCCGGTGGTGACCAGGCAAAGTTAGCCAGGTTGAAGGAGATCCTTAGTTGGTTTGACAATGAGCGGGAGATTTCGAGGATGGTGCGGGCCATGTGGCAATGTATGCAAAAAGAGCGAGGCAGCGGCGATGAGGGCGGCGATGTACATGTACTCCTCGGCAATGGCGATCACGCCAAGTAGATACTCGAAGTTCATCGAGTATCTCCTATGGGCGATGGAGCGCATAGATTCCCCGAGGCTACGGCCAAAGTGAGGTGGTGGGCGTCTGGTCGAAGGTCGAGCACCCAGAGGATAACGAATCGATCGAGTATGGTGTGCCGTTCGTGAGGGTGCAGAGCCAGCCGGAGCCACAGGAATATTCGTTCTCCCACCGCAAGAGGAGGCCGGATGGCGCGACGTCGCTTCCCCGCCGTTCTCCACGGTTCCCTCGATGCTCTCCTCGTTTCAACGACGGCGGTAGGGTTTAAGGTAAGCTTCGCACTAACCTAATCTTCCACCTGCTCATGCTTACAATCAGTGTGACAGCTAATGAAAATCATGCTTACAATCAGTCTCCAAGTACTACGCCAATCACCCTAAAATAGCTCTGGACCTTTGGGTCAAAGTTGTGACACAGTGTACAAATAAAGAAAAATAGATTGGTGCTTCTTTCAGAAAAGGGTACTCCCTAGAAAACTGCCAATATAAGCTACTAGTATTTGGTTAGAGGATTTGCTGCCGAGAAAGATCCGTCCACAGAGAGCGCCACACATCCCATGGTGGTGGTGGATGCCAATCGTGCATGCAGCATGGTTGGTGTCGGTAATTTTTACTTGGCACACCTACTTTTCTGCATAAATGCCGGTTCCATACGTACATTTGTGCAGTTCCACCAAAATGCAAATTAATAACCCTGTTTGCACAGATAATGAAAAAGCGTGATTACATTATAGTGGCACTAGTTGATGAAATACACAAAATAAATAGAAGAAAATAATGCGATAGTATCATAGTATGCCATGTCATGCGAGGCGAGATGGGCCTGCGACGCCTCATCTTGGACATCGCCCCAAGTCTCCCAGATACACCTTCCGCCAAAGTGATGAACATCGATTATGTAAGTAGTACAAGGAGGCGCCTTGAGACATTCAAATCTGTATTTTTGTACATATCAACTAAAATTAAGCACCCCAGTTTGCAGAAACGCTTAAACATTAACAATGGGACTAGTTGATGAAACATATTTTAACAAAGAGAAGCACTTTCTTTATCTACATTGGAAATGAAATGATAGAGATGACACTCGCTCTATTTTAACTGTATTGTTACTTCATTTTATCAGTGACACTAGGGTCGAGCAGGTGGCAAATGAGGTGTACCGTGCGTTGCAAGGATGGAGGCCGGGTGCTTAGATCGATCTTTCAAGCTGGCTCTTTCAAATACCAACATGGATGATTCAATTCATGGGACCTTTTGGTGCAGTTCACCTAAAATGAAGCAATGTCCCGTGAGCTAGCAGCTTCTTCTTCAATTTTTTTAAGAAAAGGGCTCGGCCCGGTTCCATTTCCATCAGAAAATGAAACCCATAGAGCTTCTTCTTCGTTAGTTGCAATAAAATTGAGCAACATCAAGGTTGGTTGTGAAGCTCCTGGAATGCTCAACTATAATTTGGATATCATTTGTGCAGTTCAACTAAGATCGAGCGTGAAATGTATATCTCTATTTGCACAAAAAAGGTGGAAAGGAGGGTGACTAACAAGTGATGAAACATGCATCAAATAAAAAGAAGCATGTTCCTTATCTGAATGGCAATCCTACAAGGACAGTAGCAATTTATAAAGCAGTGGCATTGCTAGATATTAGTGTGGGCATTAGGATTAACTATGACAACCTTTAAATACGACATTACTTTGGGCATGGGAGAGTAGGCGGACCAGGACAGTTGCATTTCTAACGAAAAGAACCAACTTATCTTAATGGGAAATTTTAGCAGGACATGTAAAGAAGTGCCATTGATTCATATTATTGGAGGCATTACATTGAAAACAACATTGGTTTAACGTGTCCTTACTTTTAACAAATAGCGACTACTACATTTTACGGTGGCATTGCATAAGAGTGGCTCGGGGCAACAAACATCGAACAAGATATCCGGTTGGTCCCATTTTTGTTCGGTATAGCCACCTTATACTTTGTGTGAGGCTAGCAAATCTAGTGTTGGACTTACTCATTGACTTGTCCCCAGCTTGCCACTTTCTTTCCTTTTTCAACCAATAGATCGGGTTTATATTGAGTTTGTACTGCGTTTCCCTTTATTTCCGTATTAGACCTAGAGACCAGTTGGATAGCCAGTCTCCGCTACTTTTCGCCCCCATTATTTCCTCTTTCGACCAAGTCCTAGATTCAGGTAACAAATCCTCCCCCACCCCCACCCCCTTTCTTCCTTGTTTGAACCAAGTAGTACTAGATTCGAGTGCATGAACTAGTTTTACCTCTTAAACGTAAAAAAATTAGGTGGCTTTCGAACATCCGATCGATCCTATCTACGAGGGGGCGTGAGAAATAGTAAAAGTTACAAATACAGCGACATCAGGAGCTCGGGAAGTAGAGCAAGGCCGGGTTCGAAGGAAGTTATACCTGATGGTCGCCGGGATGTCGCTAGGTGGGGGCGGGATGCCGGATCTGCCCACACTACGACAGCGAGGAAGAAGGGGTCGGAGGCCCTCCCTCGCCAGCGGTGCTTGGGAGAGAACGGCAAGGCAGGCTGATCGGGACACGGCCAGCAGTGGGTAAGAGCCGTCGCCAAGGACGACCGCGTGAACGTTGCACCTTCTCACCTTCCCGGGAGGAGAGGATCCGGCTGGATCTGTGACCAGCGGTGAGCAGAGAGAGAGAGAGTGTGGCCACTGCCGTCGTGTTTAGATCTCGAGAGGCCGAGACAAAGGTGTGAAGAGCAACACTAGCAAGCAAGCGCGGAGGCTCCTGCCTATATAGTGGAGTAGTACTTAGTTTTCTTTTGTCTACCGAAGCCGGCTTGACCTCGTCGATGACTGTCGAGAAGTCTTCATGCACGTGGCCCGAAGGCGCAGTTGTCGTCACTTTGATCTGAAGCACCGGATTATAACATATAACACGAAAAAATGCCACATGACAAGAAATCATAACCTCACTGCCCAAAGGAGACAACATGATTCCCGATGGACAAACTAGACGAGGAACAAAGCTCAAATTAAAGATAAACTCGTAGAAAAGGGGTCCGTTGATAGATGTCCTAATTAACATGGCCGGCTTGACCTAGATGGCAGCCGAGTAGTCACTGTTCGTGCATGTGCCCCCAATCACTAGCCCAACTCAGTTGTCGCTGTTTAAACCTCGCAGTGATCCGAAGCACATGACACCTAATTTTGCGAGATGACAAGAAACCTTTTTTTAGATTTCTCACCACAACAACAGCCATGTACAACACAGCCTGCACGATATGTAGACGATAGCCAATCCAGGCGTGTCTGCTGGAGTCTGGTCACTGTCGGATTTCGGGTTCCGGCAGACCCTCTAGATTCGAACTCTGGGGTGCACGCGGAGATCTCATCTCCAACCTACCTACACCTCGTCGCCTCGCAAGGATCTAAACTACACAAAGAGCAACACAAGGGACACAAGGTTTATACTGGTTCAGGCCACCATTGTGGTGTAATACCCTACTCCAGTGTGTGGTGTGGTGGATTGCCTCTGGGGCTGATGATGAACAGTACAAGGAAGAACAACCTCGCGAGGGTCTATTCTTGGCCGGTGCGACGAACTGCAAGGGGGAGTTCAGTCGCTTCTCTCTCTCTCCCTCTCCAAGATTGATCTCTAGCTCGACCGACCTCTCTCTACCCTGTGGGTGGCTAGTCCTATTTATAGGCAGAGGCCCTGGGCCTCTTCCCAAATATTGAGCGGGAAGGGCGCCAACAATTGGCCATTTTGAAGGGGAACATCTAGTACACTTATCATGACTAAAGTCGGTCCTCGCCTGCCAAAGACTCTGACGGTGACGTCGGCTTGGGCTCCACGATGACCTCCTTCCTGTCGTTGTGTTGGTCTTGGTCTTGTTGCACCGAAATGGTTGCCTTTGCTTGATGCTCTCGCCTGCGCTTGCCTCCTTTGCACCAAAGAGGAAATGAGGACACTACGCGGGCTGGCGCCCGCCTGGCGCCCGCCTGGCGCCCTTGGTCATCATTGCTTACGTCATGGGCACCTCGTGAGGTACCCCACCTTGATCTCTCCGCCTCCTCGCGAGCCAGCCTAATGAGGCCGTGCCTGAGGAAGCTTCTTGTCTTCCGCCTCATGCAATCTGGCCCCTCGAGCTTGTCTTGTGAAGATGGGCGTCTTGGGCCACCCCTTGAGCCACGCCGCAGGCCGCAGGTAGGCAAGTCTGGGTACCCCCGTTCCCAGAACGCCGACAGTAGCCCCCGGGCCCAAGGCGCGCCTGGACTTGGCTTAGCAGAGAAGTGAAGGGGCAAGTGTGAAGCGCCGCGGGCCCTAACAGCCTGCGGCCTTGGGCGCCGCGTGGCAGTTGATTGGACGTGGGTGTCTCCACTTCCCCACGACGCCTCGGTAACTGCATGAATTGATGAGTCGCTGCATGCAAAGCGGGTCATGATTACCTGTTATCGTGGAGGTCGACGGTTGGCCTTCCCCGGCTATAAGTACGGAGCGGCGTGTGCCCTTCCAGTCCATCTCTTCTTGCTTCTCCTTCTTCTCCATCCTCGCCCTTGCTCCACATTGCGGCAATGGCTCCGATCCGCCGGTTCTCCGCAGAAGAGAAACGAAAGGCCCCCCGAGAGGGTCCCGATCTGCTTCCGCTGAAGAAACGGCTAGCCCTCTGCCATCGAGATGAGGGCGCCCGGCAGGAGGTGTCGAGGCCCTGGTACGAGCGGCCACCGCCAGGGTTCCCGCTGCCCTTGTACGCCCGCATTGAGGGCCCTGAAGAAGTTGACGCCAAGCGCCATGGGCGACGCCGCCGTCGGCGCCAGCGGGTCACGGCGGTGCGCGTTGTTCCCCCTGGAGTCCACGCCGAGGGCTCCTCCCGAGAGGGTGTGCTCCACGCCGCCATGCCTCCTCGGCCTTGGATTCGCCTTCCTCCCTCCTTCGCTTCGTGATTCCGCAGAGGGATCTCTGAGCTCGTTGCAAAGACGCCGGCTGCAGCACCCTTTGCGACCGGAGCGGAGGTTGCGGTCGTTGCTCGGGCAAGGTCTTCATGACTTCGGTGGGCGAGATCGCCCGGGTCTGCAGGACGAGGGGCGCCCTCGTGATCCACCTGGAGTATGACGGCGCTTCCGTGATGTTCTTCAAGGTCTTTAACGCAGAAGGACGCCGACTGGAGTGCTGCCCTGAGAGAGGTGGTCGGGGCCCTGCCGCGGCGAGGACTAGGCTCACCGATCGCTCCCCCATCAGCTCCTCAGGCGGCGGAGGCGTCGGAGGTTCCAGCGACTCCGCTGAGCTCTTCGCGACCCCGGAGACAAGCGACGACAGCTACGAGCCCCCGAGCTTGCGTCGCTCTCGGAGCAGGGCGGGCTCGTCAGGACGCCGCCGCCACTGATCTAGATGGGGTTGGCGCCGGTGCCTGACGGCCCACTGCTGATGATGGCGTCTTTTGCAAAGGCGCGTGTAGTTAGCGTTCTTTAGGATCTGCTCCCTTTGTTCCCTGCGAGGAATCAAAAAACGCGCCCCGTGGGGGCTTGTAAGGTGCCTGCGGTTCTGTTTGTTAATATGATCCTTGTCGTGAATTTGTGCGAGATGCTCATCCCATCTTAGCTTAGTTCCTCCTTTCAAACCTCGCGAGGGCTTGATGCTCTGCGCCGACATGTCCCGGTCCCAAGGCAGGCTTCAGCCGTCGCTGGTATGCCAGGTCGTGATGCCGTGGTCAAGGCCAGGAGGTGAGTGGCCCGGGGTTCAGTAAGAGCCCCTGAGTCGCGATGCTCAGGAGGTCCCCTTTAGCGCTCAAGCAGCCATCGTTCGGTGAGAAAGGAGCACGACGTTGCTAACACGGGATTGCTTTAGGTGCGAGGTCGGTGCTGCGATAGCTAGTATTTCCGGAGGATGTCTTATCTCGGGGGTCAGGAACCGCTTCTTGGTGCGGCATTAGGTCCGCGCATCGGCAGATGAGAAGTTGCCTGGCGAGGTCCCCGCGTGCCTCTTCCCTCTCGCCTTTACTCCCCTTTTCGCTTCTCGCCCTCGGGTCCCGGCCCTCGAGCGAGCTCAGCCATCGCTGGTATGCCAGGTCGCGATGTCGTGGACAAGGCCAGAGGGTGAGGGCTGGAGAGCCAGTAGGAGCCCATGAGTCGCGATGCTCAGGTACCCCCCCTTCAACGTTCAAGCGGTTCACGCGGACGAGAGTGAAGGAGACGCCGTGAAGGCCTCGCCTGACGCTGCTCCTTGAAGAGATCCTGCAGGCTCTTCACAAAAAGAACGAGAGTTTGCCATGACAATCGGTAGTCAGCCGTTGGTTGCTCTGGAGGGGTGACGAGGCACTGAAGGCTTGACGAGGTGGCGCTATGCGGGGCTGCCGCGGCCAGAGCTCAGCCATTCAGGTTTGTCGGTGTTGCAGGGACGGACCCATGCGCAAGCGTCGTGCCGTTAGGGAGCAGTTCCATCAGTTGGTGTCAATCGAGCGGGCGACTAGGTCAAACACGTTAATCACGAAGGAGCAAGTCCATTTAGATGGGTGTAGAGAAGGCGGACATCGCTAGGTCGGGCCCGATCTACTTGGGGATGACGTAGCCCGAGGGGGGCCCCCAATAAAGTAAACTAGAAACATGAATCAAAAGGGATACATGCCGCAGGGACGGACCCACGCGGCCTGGGAATTATGCAGCCCTGGGGGCGCTCCCACCTGAAAATGAAACTCGAAGGATGTCACCTGATAATGTTGAAGATGAAGGGATGCTGAAGTAGCGGACGTCGTGCGCTGCGGAAGCCGATCTTCACGAGCCACCAGGCCCATGAGCCTCGGGAGGCTCCGGAGGCGCTGGTGGCTCCTCGCGGACCATCCCCATCTCCGCCAGGACTGCGGAACGCCTGGCCACTTGAGCCTCCAAGATGCTCCTCATGAGGCGTTACAGTGGCAGCGCTGCTCAGCAAGCCGTAAGGCATGCGAACGTAGCTGTGGGTGGACCTTCACAGCCGCCCACGCGTGAGGGCAAGAGGCGCCTCGAGAGGTGGCTCGGTTGAGCCCTGGTATGTCGATGCGCACGCGCAGCCCACCATCCTCGCCTAGATGGGGAGCTACGGGCGGAGTGGCGGCGGCTGCCACTCATGACTCTTGACTCCTGCAGCTCCTGAATGATCTTGCTGACGAACTCCTGAGGGTTTGGCCCTCCTTGCCTCGCTCCTTCCTGAGGGAAACATGCTTTGAAACACGCCTCCAAGTGGTGCCCGAGCGCCTCCCTCGTGATCTTAGCAAAGTCGGTGGCCCTCCAGGAGAGAGCCCCCGAGCCTTGCTCGAGGAGGGCGCCGGGCGCGCCTTCCTATGCGACAGAAGGAGGTGCCCCCTGAGCAAAGCGGACCACGAGGGGCCTGCCTCCGAGGGGTCGAGCCAGGCGATGTCTTCTTCTTCTTAGGAGCAGCCTCGGGAGCCTTCCGCCTCCTGTGATCTGGGTCTTCAATTGACGCGGCTTGAAAAGCACGCCCAGGAACACACTGCGTCTCTCTCTTCACAAGGCACCGTGATGACTCCACCGCTTCCTGGCATCTTGAGGACATTGTAGCCGTGATGAGTTACAGCCATGAATTTGGCCAGAGCTGAGTACCCGAGGATGGCATTGTATTGTAGGCGAATGTGAGCGACGTCGAAGTCGATGAGCTCAGTGCGGTAGTTGGCGCGCCCCCCGAAGGTGACAGGAAGGCGGACCTGCCCTATCGGAACTGTGGAGCCATCAGTGACTCCGGAGAAAGGCTTGGTTGGCTGAAGCTGATTGTACGGCACTTGTAGATTGTTGAATGTCTCGACGGACAGGACATTGAGCCCTACTCCGCCATTGATGAGGGTCCTGGTGACTTGCACGTTGCTGATGATTGGGGAACAAAGCATCGGGAGGACTCCGGCTGTGGCTGCGCACTTGAGCTGATCCGCTGAGCTGAACATGATGGCGCACGCTGACCACCTGAGAGGGCGCGTGGCTTCGAGCTTGGGGAGGACTGCATTCACTTCGTAGGCGAACTACTTGAAGATGCGCTGAGAGGCTGGGGCTTGAGCTCCACCCAGGATGCAAGCGATTGCGCGCGACTCCTAGAAGCCCCCAGCCCCCTCATCCTGATGATGGTCTTCATTTATCCTTGGCTACGGTGGCAGAGGAGGGAGGCCTGCGTTGCCTTGCGGGCGATCCTCGCGAGGCTGATCCCTCCAGCCTCCCTCATGAGGCGAGTCCCTCCAACCTCCCTCGCGAGGCTGATCCTGCCAGCGGTCCTCACGAGGTCGGTCACGCCACCCTTGGCGAGGGCCACGGTCTTCCTAACGTCCTGTGCTTCTTCCTCCTCCTTGGCCGTAGCCTCGATCACTGCGGTCGGGGCGTCGACCGATTTGCCCTTCTCGCACGGCCCTGAGCTCTTGGCATTCGTTGGTATTGTGGGTGTGGAGGTCGTGGTACACGCAGCAGCTGCCCTTGGAAGACTCGGGTTGATCCCCGCCTCGCTTGGTGTCTGGTTCGCCATGAGCACGGCAGCCCCCTTTGCGCTTCACGTCCTTGACCTTGGGCTTCTTCTCTTCGTGGTTGACAATGGCAGCTCGAGGAGGAAAGGCGTCCTTCCTCGACCTGGCGCACTTGGTCGCCAAGTTGAACAGCTCGAGGATGTGCAGTGTCTTCATGCATCGCCAGCTCCTCCTTCATCTTGTCGTCACGCACACCGTCGGAGAAGGCTGAGATGATGGCTTCCTCGGTTACCTTGGGAATCTTGAGGCGTGCGTTGTTGAAGCGCTGGATGCACTTCTGCAGGGTCTCTCCTGGCTGATGTTTGATGCGGCGCATGTCGCTCACGGCAGGAGGCCGGTGGCGCGTGCCTTGGAAGTTGGCGATGAAGCGGGTGTGCATCTCATCCTAGGAGGAGATCGTGCCAGGAGCCAGGTTCAGGAGCTAGGTGCGGGCACCGTCTTTGAGCGCCATGGGAAACCAGTTCGCCATGACCTTCTCGTCCCCGTTGGTGGCTTCGATGCCCAGCTCTTAGAGCTGGAGGAACTCCGCAAGGTTGGCTGTGCCTTTGTAGCGAGGAGGCAGGTCTGGCTTGAACTTGCTGGGCCATGCGACGCTGCGTAGCTTGGTTGTGAAGGCGCGACAGCCTGCAGTGGCCACGGGAGGCCTTTGGTGACGGAGGGCTTGATCTTGCGGGTCCCGTCTTGCTGCCCTGGGAGCAGCGGGGTCTTAGTGTCTTTGGAGCAGAGGCCTTGATCGTGGCCGGGCAGTCAGGAGCACTCGAGCAGCTTCTTGGGGGCGAGGGACCTCTTGGCAGCTCTGCTCTTGCTGCGCTGGTGCCAGACAGAGTGGGTTCCGCCCAGGGGCCACGTGCCTTGGGGCCAAGGCGCCTTCTTGAGGGGGAGGCGGTTGAGGCGCCCCCGGAGCTTCATCGCCCGGGCAGGGCGGGGCGCGGTGCAGTGAGAAGGACGGCGTGGGTGAGCCCCCCGCGGCGCGGACGAGCTCGACAACGCGGTCGAGCCACTCCTCGTAGACGTCTTCAACGGGGTGGTAGCGCAGGAGCTCGTTTGCCGCGATGAGCGCGGATCGAGCCTCCATGGGCGCGTGGAGCGCGCGGGATGAAGAACCAGCTGGGACAAGCGAAGGAGTAGCGGTGCGGCTGTCTTGCCTCACAGATGGATGCTGGGACGACGCCTGCTGCTCGTTCCCCGCCAGGCCGGTGGCGGCGTTGACGGCAGGCGACGGGGAACGGCGGGGGCGGCCACCGACGGGGGCCGTCTGGCGACGCGAGTAGCGAGAGCGGCCTTCAGCCCGGCCCGACGAGCATCTGACATGGATGCGAGGGCAGCGAAGAACAGGGCGGCGGAAGGCGGATTCCGGTGCACCCCTACCTGGCGCGCCAAATGTCGGATTTCGGGTTCCGGCAGACCCTCTAGGTTCGAAATCTGGGGTGCACGCAGAGATCTCACCTCCAACCTACCTACACCTCGTCGCCTCGCAAGGATCTAAACTACACAAAGAGCAACACAAGGGACACAAGGTTTATACTGGTTTGGGCCACCATTGTGGTGTAATACCCTACTCCAGTGTGTGGTGTGGTGGATTGCCTCTGGGCTGATGATGAATAAGATAAGGAAGAACAGCCTCGCGAGGGTCCTGCATTCTTGGCCGGTCTTGACGAACTGCAAGGGGGAGTTCAGTCGCTTCTCTCTCTCCCTCTCCAAGATTGATCTCTAGCTCGACCGACCTCTCTCTACCCTGTGGGTGGCTAGTCCTATTTATAGGCAGAGGCCCTGGGCCTCTTCCCAAATATTGAGCGAGAAGGGCGCCAACAATTGACCATTTTGAAGGGGAACATCTAGTACACTTATCCTGACTAAAGTCGGTCCTCGCCTGCCAAAGACTCTGACGGTGACGCCGGCTTGGGCTCCACGATGACCTCCTTTCTGCCGTTGTGTTGGTCTTGGTCTTGTTGCACCGAAATGGTTGCCTTTGCTTGATGCTCTCGCCTGCGCTTGCCTCCTTTGCACCAAAGAGGAAATGAGGACATCTGCTGGTCGGGCGCCCACTGGCGCCCTTGGTCGTCATGGCTTGCGTCATGGGCACCTAGTGAGGTACCCCACCTTGATCTCTCCGCCTCCTCGTGAGCCATCCTGACAAGGCCGTGCTTGAGTAAGCTTCCTGTCGTCCGCCCCACGAGGCTTGGCCCCTCGCGAGCGTCTTGAGCTTGTGCTGACGAAGATGGGCCGTACTAGGCCACCCCTTGAGCCACGCCGCAGGCCGCAGGCAGGCAAGTCTGGGTACCCCCGTTCCCAGAACGCCGACAGTCACATGCATGGACGAACTGATCTTCCGTGTCTTGCAGGGATCGTCCAGGCACCAACGTAGTACAACACTTCTCTAGTACTATCGCTCGTCTCCCTCTTCTATTAAGTCACCCGACTTGCGGGGCTGGGGAGTTTGCCTATGGTCGGTTCTCAATTGCCGTCCCACATGTGTGTGCGAACGTAATATGACGCGCGTTCCATTCGGAGAGCAGCGTGCCAGACCGACCGACCGTCTGGGGTGCGACGCGAACGCGACGGGCGTGCTGTATACTCCGTACATGTGTACCACCGCTTTCTAGACGCTTTGCTCCATGGCGGGCCCAATCCATGGATACAAAATTAGTATATCCATACTATTTAAAAGTCGAGGGCGGGGCTTTTCCTGCCCGGTAGGCGGCGGGATAGTTCCGCCTAGTCGGGTCGACAGAGACGCGAGAAGATGAGGGAGTAGGCTGCTGCAAACGTAGGGCTGTGTGATTTGACAGCGAGTTACTGCTGGACAGGTGGGCCCCATGATTTGTCTTGCCATTATCATTTTAATCATGGCGCCACGACCGGCGTGAGTCTCCCGATTCCTGACCACCTCCATACAGGTGCCTCTCCCAATGCTCCACCATGTAGTAGAGGCTGGCTCTTGCATGAGATCCCACTTCTCCACTTTTTCCTTGCCTCTCTTTCCTCCACATATGCAAAAATGCCATGTAAAGCGTACTATTGTACTTACTTGCTCCTACAGGTGCTTAAGCTTGCCACATAGGCATAAAGTCTGATGTGGCAAGTTAATCAAGAAGAGAGACTAGTTTGGTGACCCAAGGAGGAAACGGTGTTAAGCGCGTGTACCTAGGTGAAAAGACAATTTTGAGTCTATAGCTAATTAAATGAAGCAAACTTAGCAACACCATTTCATTGGAAGAGGTCACTCCTTGGCAAATGCAATAAATACTAGTACTCCCTGTGTCCCATTATATAAGAATGTTTTTGACACTACACTAGTGTAAAAAAACATTTTTATATTATGGGACGGAGGGAGTACGAAGAAAGAGATAGAGAGGAGTAAAAAAAATATACACTTATAGCCAACCTTATAGCCAACCTTGTTGTAGTATGAGTGACTAAGTGATGACTATGTATGACATGCCAACATCAGATAGCCTAACACACCGTGTTAAATCTCCAAGGGCGCGACCGCGCGAGCGACACGACGGTCGTGGTAGGCACGACCATGATACAGGCTGCTGGCTGCCCTTGGATCTGAGATCAAACGGTCGCATGCTAAGTTGCTGAAAATTTGCGTAATAACCCTCCGAGGATAGGATATTCACCCATAGGTCTAGAATCACGCCATGCAACCGTTCGATCTCAGATCCAAGGGCTCTCGGAAGCCCGTATCATGGGAGAATGGAAAGCCACTACCCTAACGTTCGCACGCTGGCAGTTCGCTCCTACTCGTACCTGCACGTCCTTTAATACTACGGCGGTTCGCTCCTAGTCGTCCCGTCCATTCACATAACGGCAGTTCCTCTAATCCTAACCCTCCTCCCAAATCCATGGCGTCCCAAATCTCCCCGATCGGCAGTGAGTACAAGGTTAGAACCATCACCGGTGATGAGTTCGACGTCATCTACCCCCGTACTTCCGCGACGGTGAAAGGATGCCTTTCTCGCTTCAGACGCATGTTTGAAGACTCGGATGATGAGTGGGTCATTTGGGCAAGATGTTGAGTACACCACGCAGTCATGGGACGAGAGAAGGATCTAAAGGACGAAGAGAGGAAGAAGCCCGCCGTGATCCAGGTTTGCGTGCATGACTTATGCTTGGTCTACCACATATGCCATGCCGACGTTGAGTGCTAGGATTTTAAGGACTTCCTCGAGGGCAACCTAGTCAAATTCGTTACTGTAGACTTTGGTAACGACAAAGAAGTCCTGCATCGGATAGGCCTCGTTGTAGGCAACACCTTCGACCTCCAAAAGAATCGGTTGGTGTCCTATCGTCAGCCTTCAATGTCAACCCTAGCGAAAGCCATGGTTCATCCTTCAGACGGTAAACCGGAGAAACCTCCATACACGCTTTCATCGTCATGCATGGCAGCGGAATGTACTAGATACGTACCACATCCAAAGACGCTGCAATGGATGGCTACGTTTTGTTTCAATATCTACAAGGGTTGGATGAAGAGCAACAGCCAAGTTGGTGGTTCAAGCAAAGAAGTATCGACCAAGAGGAAGAGGGACAAGGACGAAGTCGAGGACGTGGACGATGACACCGAGTAAGGTGGCAGTGTCGTTGCTCATGGCGGTTCTAAACTTCTAATGCAGTGTCTACCGGATTAGTTGCATAGTTTAATTTCAGGTGTGCTTAGTTTAATTTGAGGGGTGTGTTGTCGAGCCCCAGTGAGAATATGTTATGTTTCTTCTTGTTACTTTAACTCTTCAGTACGTACATACTATTATTTCTTACATTTCATCTTTTAGTTGGTATAGTACTACCACTCGTTTCTTCACATTATATACGTACAATATATATGGCCAACATCATATAGCCAGCAGTTTAGTTGTCAAAGAATTTCAGGGTGCTTAGTTTTGTCAAAGAATTCCAGGTGCTTAGTTTTATTTGAGGGGTGGGTTGTGTTGGACACCATTATTGTGACTAGCCTTTTTAATTGTACTATATGCATAATTTGGCGACGAGCGCTCTCTATATGTACTACCTCCGTCCTGGTTTATAGGTTCCCTTTGTAGTTTGTGTCAAATTTTGACTAAAGAGTTAACTAACAAAATGTTAATGCATGTCAAGAAAAATTATCTCATTGGATTCGTACTTGAACATAGTTTTCAAAAATATAATGTTTGGTGACATGCGTAGACATTTTGTTAGTTTAATATATGGTCAAATTTTGGCACGAAATATAATGGGGACCAATAAACCCGGACGGAGGTAGTACCACCTTTTTTTTAATTTCAAGTTTTGCACCATGGCGCAATCCATCGATACTACTGCTGTACAGACGTATACATTTTTTAAAAGGCTAGAGGGCGGGCCGTCTAGCTTGGTCGGTTTCATGAGAGGCGAGGTCCTTTGTGATTTGACGGCTCATTATTATTTGGAAAGGCGGGGCCTTGTGATTTGACCGCTTTCAGTATAAATGCGTCGACGACCTGATCAAGGAGGAGCAAAGAACCGTGCGGTATACTCAAGTTTTCCACTGGAGTAGTACTGCGACGGAGGAGCACGAAACATGGCGGCCCAGTGCCATATGGCGATAAGAAATGATCTAATTTGCTAGTCATCTCATTGTTAGCATTGTTCTATTCATTACCTCAAAAAACAAAAAACCATTGTTCTATTCATGCCTTGCAGAGAACGTGACACGTGCGGCGGAACACCCGAAGCAAACGATGAAACACAGCAGCAAATGAAGAAGGAAGATTATCACCCCAAATGATCTAATTCGCCGTGGATTCATAACTGCTTCTTCATCGCCTCCACGACCTCCATTTCCTTGTGCGTCTCCTCCGCCATCTTCTTCATTCTGTCCATGATGCAGGATTTCTCAACGCGAGCCTTCATCATCTGTTCCACGGCGGCATTACGTACCTTGACAGCAGCCGGCTGCTCGATGCGGAGCTTCGCCAACTCCTCCTTCTGTTCCACGACGAGGGCCTGCAGCATCTTCATCGAGGAACTACTATTCTCATGCAGCTTCTTCCAGCCAGCGTTCTTCTCCTTCAACAGGTCGATCTTGTGGCAGAGCTTCGCCTTGTCCTCCTGAAGTCGCAGGATTTTGCCGGTCGCCTTCTTCTCCGAGGCAATACTCTTCTTTAGCAGCATCACCAAGCCGGCGGTCAACTCCCCCTGTTGATTGAGCTCAGCGGGCATGTCGTCGAGGCTCTCCTTCAACAACTTCGTCAAGCCTTGGATGAACTCCTTCTGCTTATTGAGGTGCTTATTGAGCTGATCGGGCATGCCGTCGAGGGATAACGACTCCAGCTCCGCCGGCTCGGCATGTTCGCCTTCGCGGCTAGGGCGCTCCTGGGAGCCATCGCCTGCCCATGAGAGATCGTTCAAGGTCTCTGCGTGGCGGCGAGCCCCCTCTTTTTTTTCTGCAGCCTTGGTTGCCGCTCCCTTGTTACGAGTAGTTCTCGACCTAGAGCTCTGCTCACCGGCCATGGCAACGACGGACGAAGAAGAAGCACTTATGAGGAGGAAAGGTAGAGTAATTTTCGGTTAGGTAGTTCCCCTTTTATAACCTAAGTACTAGCACTAGTAGTACTAATACCAGCATAGTGGGAACACGTTCAGGTTTGGTACGCACTAGTAGGTGTGAGCAGGCTTTCGAATGTGATGGGAACAAGGTAAAGATTAATTGATGGTTTATGTTTCAAGGCCCGAAACGGCTCCCGATGAGTTTAGCGGAACATAACTTTCAAGTACTACACTGCTCAAATGCGTAAATATTATGTTACTGTCAAAAATTGGCACAAAATACGAAGGAGACCAACGGAAGTACTACTAGCAACCCACGATTTAACTACTCGCATGCGCGCAGTGGAGTAATAATGTCTTTCTTCCGCCCTCACGTCCACTCAATTTGCATGCGCTGCATTAAATGACCATCAATGAAGTGAATGACTTTACACGCGTCAAATTATCACACGGGGTGGATCTTGGTACAAAATTGCATCCGCCGCAGTACCACAGCGCGTCTTGAGGAATGAGTGCATGTGTGGCGTGCGTGCACATCTTTGCTTCATGCATGTACCGCCAAGATGGCTCGGGGAGGACGAGTACATTCTTCCGGAACCAGCAAGACGTCATCGTGATCAATCCACGCAAGGAGGTCGCGATAACGCCTCCACATGTGCCACGTGGCTTCATGAACTGTAAGAGAGACACCGTGTAGCATGCCATTGGTATTCTAATTTACGTGTTTTGCACATACTCAAGTACTAGTAAGGTACACGTGCATTGCACGCATCAGATTTTGCAACCAAATTATGAATAAATACCACCTTTGTAGCATGTAAGCTCTGAGTCATATATGCGTGATGTAGCCCTTCGTTTAATTCTTATAG
This sequence comes from Aegilops bicornis, assembly GCA_021605145.1. NCBI lineage: Eukaryota > Viridiplantae > Streptophyta > Magnoliopsida > Poales > Poaceae > Aegilops > Aegilops bicornis. Next base: position 402,211,120 of record CM038671.1, on the reverse strand, counting down.
TTCATCTCATTCAAAATCAATTAGTTTTTATAGAAAAGCTAAGAACGCGTGAATAGGAAAAACATGGGAGTATAGTGGAATGTCGTCTTGAATCCTCTGATTGTACGAGTGTTTGATTGTGCATAGAAAAACGCAGAATTCTTTCAAAGAGGTTTGAGTGGATGGGATGTTTCCTATGAAATCTAGTGCAAATGAATCATATGGAAAAATTCCTATGGTTTACAATCCTACGAATCAAACAACCAAGATAGGAGAAATTCCTAATGATTAGAATCCTCCAAAAGTCCTTTGAGAATCCTTTGAATCAAAGAAGCCCTTAATCTATTTTATGATTCATGGAATTGTGCATTGTAAAGCATAAAGTAAAAACAAATAATGGAAATTCAACTAGAAAAAAAGTTTGGGCAGTTATGATACGGAAGATTCTAGAACAAAAGAGAACCAATGTTGTTTTGAGGTTTGTGCATTATGCCTAAGTTCAACCATGGAGTCTGCTAGATTGTACATGTGGCAAAATCCGGTGGGGGGCTAGAAGATGGTGTGAGGGGCCGAGTGGAGTGAGACTATGAAGGAATGCACAAGTGCGAGATCGATATTTAGAGAGAGGGGGCGAACACGCGCTGTTGTTGCAGCGGGCTAAGCCATGAAAAATAAATGAGCTAGGGGGCCAAGCATTTCTAATCCTTTACGAGGAGGGTCAATTCATGAAATTAAACCTTTTTAGCAGCAATTGTCTAATGATCACATACATATTAGCCTCGATATATAGTGATGTTCGGGGGGGGGGCAGGGCCCTTACTGCCCCCTGTCTTCGCCATTGTGCACGCGTCTGAGAGATGAAGCGGAAGGCATGGATGATGAGAGGGGGACGTTGGATATATAATTAATGTGGGTGTATTAGCTATACATGTTAATCCTATATAGAGAGGTATAGATTGATCGATGTGGACGTGGGAAAGAGGGTGAGCCCTCGCTGGATATATCGATTGATCGGTTTGTGTGGAAAACTATGAAATACCTAGCTATATACACACATACATAGAGGAACATCGATCGTTGCGCATGCACGCGTGAGAGATAAAGAATGCCCGATATGATGGAGAGGGGGATGTGTGGGTGTGTGCCTTCATGGGAGACCGACCGAAGAAAAATATTGCATGCGTATGATGGATAATGCCGATCGGTAGTGTGTGTGCATGCATGCACGAGAGAAAGTTAGTGGTACAATTATAAAGAGAAGACTACGTGTGGGTGTAAAAGAATAGGTGAGGTCATAATCAATGTAAAGTTGAATTCAAATATTTGAATAAGAGATCCCGATGTTTGAAACCCATGCATGCATGAATATAACGGAGATCTGCGTGGTGTGGTTTGGAAACGAGCATGTTGTAATGTATACGCATTGAACAAGGTCAGACCGATTTGAATTTGAGATACCGATGGCAGACATCATTTGCCCACGTCGCATCCGTGCATGGACACACTATTCTAATTGGAGATGATGGGCGGCTTTCGCATCACATATCTATATCTATACCCCTATATATATTATATATATATATATTTTTTTATATTGTGTGCGGGTAACTTTAACTTTGAAAGATGGTCGTTGGATGAGGCGAATCCGATGGTCCAAAGATGGCAAATTCGAGCACTATTGGCCGTTGGATATCATCTAGATTCCACCAGATTTCGCCACATGTATAATCTAGAAGACTCCATGGTTGAACTTAAGTATAATGCACAAACATCAAAACACAAACACTTCTTATTTGTTCTAGAATCTTCCGTATCATAATTGCCCAAATGTTTTTCTACATGATTTGCCATTATTTGTTTTTACTTTATGTCTTACAACGCACAATTCCATGAATCTTAAAATAGATTAGCTTTCTTATAAAAACTAGATGATTTTGAATGAAATGAACTATAAGAATTAAACGAACATCTACATCATGCATATATGACTCAAAGCTTGCATGCTATCATGTGGTATTTATTCATAATTTGGTTGCCAAATCTCATGCGTGCAATGCACGTGTACCTTACTCTAGTCTAAATGGTGTTTGTGTGTGTGTTGTGCGTGTTGAGGTGCAAATTGTCTTTTTTGGGTACACGTTAAGCTTGTTCTTCCGAAATTTCAAGCCGCGCCTTGTTATGCCAAAAATTGAAGCTAGCGTCTCTGTCTATCGTGCTGCGAAACTCCCGCCTCTTCAACCCGCGCCTTGTTAGCCCGAAATATTTAAGATATATCTTTGTCTCGTTGTGCTCTGACAACTCCCTCCATCTCAACCCGCGCCTTGCTATTCCGAAATTACAACGCACGCGGAAACTCCCACCTCCTGTGAAATCCCAACACGCGAAATGCCCGTGGTACCCCTGAACCGAAAGAACCGCCTCAAATCGGTGGGGGGATACTTTCGTAACTTACCCCACATTTCGGACAAGCGCGTCTCTACGCCATGGTTCCCCACTGCCATCCCATCCGCCCACCCATTCGTACACCGAGGCCGCGAAAACCCGCGATGAAACCCCACACCCTACTCCGTCCGCCACCCAGCCGGAGCCTCTTCCCCGATGACGTCGTCCACAGCAACACCTCGACGTCCCTCATCCACCGTACCGGATGAGGATCCGTCGTCGATCTCATTGTCTCGCCGGTTCAGCCACCCCGTCCTCCACCTCCAAGGAGCTGCCCCAACGTTCCCCTCGTCTTTCGCGCCACCTCCATTCTAACACCACCGTCTTCACCTGCACCACCGGAAGAGCATCATCATCACTGTTTCCTCGGATGAAGCTGCGGCCTAATCGGCACCACCAAAGAGGTTGTACACTAATTGCCGCATTTTCTTCTTGACTCGATCTCACGGTGCTGCCGGCGCTCGGTCCCAAGCCGACATGGCGCGGCTCCATCCGCGGTGGTGTCGCCAGCCACTTCCTCCACGGCGTCGCTCCCTCGGCGGCGACGTCCACATCAGTAGGAGCTGCTGCTGCTTTAGCTCTCGCTCACGCTGCTGCTCTGCTCTTGCTCTCGGTGCCCTGCCTGGTATGCTCTTGCTATTGCTCTTGCTCGCGCTGCTGCTCTCGCTCTTGCTCTTGCTTGCGATGCTGCTCCGATTTGGCTACCCTTGATCATTGAATCGACTTTTGGGTCGATCGATTTTCAAGGGTGGGCTCGCCGGGGTGAAGGAAGAACCAGCCAGCGGGGAGGGGGGCTCATGAGAGTTACCCCACTATCTATCTTCGGGTTCAGGATGGAGGCGGGGGTCGCCGGCGGTGGCGGGGCGTGGGCGGGGCGGTGGCGTGGGGATCGCCGGAGAAAAAGCTCGGCACGGGGGGGCCTAGAGGGATGGCCGGGGCGGCGACGGACTGGCGGTGGGGAGTGTTTTCGGGGCGGGCGGGGCGGCGCACCGCCGGTCGCGGGCGGCGGGGGGCTGCTGTTTGGCCGGTGGTGGCTGGCGGCTCAGGGGGGGGGGTGTGGAGGTTGAAGATGAACCGCAGGCCCTTAATTTCGTATCCAACGGCTGCAAAATCGATTGACCAGAGATGAAAAAGTCAGTCGACCGACGTGTAGCCTCACCTTGCTAGTGCGTTCAGTTTCGACAGTTAAGTTCAGTTTCGACAGTTAAGTTCAGAGATGAGCGGCTGATGTATTTTACATCTAGCACTTTGTGGTTATGTATTTTACATCATGTATTGGAGATGCTATTAGAATTCCACTCAGGTTAACGTTGTTTGTTGTCTCTCTTGTCCTGCTTCAGCCTTGACGTCATACAACTCACCGGAGTTGCTCCAACGACGAAACCCTCCATAGAGGAGCAGTACCTCGGGCTCCATCTCCATACGCCTAAGATCTTCTTCCCCTCCTCCGACAGCAAAGTCAGCCGGAGCATCCTCACCGGCCAACCCAATCACGCCGAGATCGACATGGCTTCGCCAAAGAGGTTGTACACTTGTTGCATCTCTTTTTTACTCTACATGTTATATATATTGTCCACTGAGCACTCATAGTAACGGGAAATACGATTATTTTATCCTACTATATGACAAGCAGTGAGGTACTAGGCAACTTAGCTATCCGTGATGGACTCTCTTGAATGCCATCATTATTTATCTCTGCGCGTTTGAGCTGTGTATTTGTTGATGGGCCTAGGAGTTGAGCTAGTATGGCGTTGGCACAGGTCCAAAGTAATAGAAGTAGCACAAAAACATTTTTTTAGTGTAGGATTTTCCTTTCTCAAGCCTGCCTACTAGAATCGCCAGTGCTTGAAAGGAAAAGTGAATGAAAAACATAGGAATTGGAAAGTTTCCTATGGTACTACTTTTCATGAATTTTGTGCAAAGGAATGGAGCAAAGGAAAACTGTAGGATTTGTTCCTTTAGTGTCTCCTTGAAAGAAAAACTGTAGGAATTCTAATTTCCACTTCTCCTCCTTTTCATATTCCTATTCATCAAGCACAAGACTAAGAGATAGTAGCATAATAGCATTATAACCGTACATTTTCTTGTGGTTTGACTTAATCTCACCTTGCTTCTTTGCATCCTGTGATCTTCCAATTGTTGTGAATCAAACACCCAGATTGGCAGAAATCCTGTGTTTTTGAATTCTCTGTTTTGCACGTGCATTCCTATCCTATTCCTGTCTATTTCCTATCCTTGCATTGATAGAATCCTCAAATTCAAACAAGCCCTTACTCAATTACTTCTGTTACATATATGTGTCAAAGAAAACCTTGTGTGGTTTGTCCTGCTCACAAGCCAGTTCCACCCCAAATTTCACCTCCAACGACCAAGGGTTCACCACAGCAGGATCCTCTCTCTAGAATGTCTTTCGCCGCCTCAGATCTTCTTCCCCGCCGTCGGCAGCCACGACAACTGCATTACCATCATCAACTGAGCAGATGACCTTGAGGACTACACGGCTCTGCAAGAGAGGTCGCACTCTTCCGTGTCTGCTTACGTTATGCGTCGCTTAATATGATGACATGCTACATTATCGCCGTGTTCACCTATTAGACTCAGAGTCAGTTCAAATCTAATGCTGAAACTTGAGTTTTTAAATGGTTGTGGGGTACATATTGGGGCATCAATCAGTACTATCTGTCTACTATCTGGTTAATCTCCGGTGTCTACTATGAGTTTCATGTTGGGTGTAAACAAACATTAAAGGAGCCATTATCTGTATTTTTTAACTAAAGCTATTATCTGCTTGCTATCATTGGTTTTGGGTCTATCCACAGTTTGCTACCATCACTCTGGATTTGTGCATGCACTCCTTACATAATCTCACTATGTTTTATTCCTATGCATGCCAGTTATTGTCCACAATGGAACTGATCATGTAGAGCAAAAGAGACGAGCCTTGCGTGGCAATAAAATTTCATGCAGACGCCTTGCTCCATGGTGGGCGCAAAGGCAGCCCCCTCCACCCATTTCGGATCGTAATCAAGAGGAAGATAACTGTTACGAGGGGGATTCGTAGGAGAAGACCACTCCTATTTACCCCATGAGGTATTCGCTCTAACTTGGCATCTTGATGTTGGTAATATCATGCATTTGGTGCCTTGCATTGCCCTCTTGTATACATTAAAGATGTCATCTGCTTAGTTTAGACATGCTTTGTGTCAATGCCATCTGTTTAGTTTCTTTATGGTATATGTGAATCATGCAATGCCATCTTGTCTAGCCAGGCGTCATATATATGAATTTTGCAATGCCACCCTGGTTAGCCAGTCATCTTATATGTGAATTATATCATGCCATCATTTTGTTATTATGTGTTAAATTTTTCAACAATTTTAGTACATTCAATTACTCTTCCTGTGCATCAGCCATTCGGCACGGTCATGGAAAAATCTGGAGTGGAAACAAGGTCTTCAGAGCAGACAATGCTATCTGACGAAGCGCATGTCTTGCTGGTTACCGATAGCTCCTCAGAGGAGAATTTAGAGACAGATGACCAGTCATATTTCCCCCCTAAGGTTCATGCCCTAACTTGGCAGGGTTATGTTACTCATATCGTGCGTATGGTATCTTGCATTGCTATGTCATTTGCTTAGTTTAGACATGCTTTGTGTGAATGCCGCCTGTTTAGTTTCTAATTACCATATATGTGAATTATGCAATGCCATCTTGTTGCAAGACATTATATATGTGAATTATGCAATGTTATCTTGTTGCAATGCATTATGTATGTGAATTATGCAATGCCATGTTGTTTAGGCAAGTGTCATATATGTGAATTATATCATGCCGTCCTTTTTTTGTATTTCTCATTGCTTTTGTCGACAATGTTTGTATATTCAACTGCTCTTCCTGTGCATCAGCCATTTGAATTGGTGATGGAGAAATCTGGAGTGAAAACAAGGTCTTTAGAGCAGACAATGCTACCTACTGAAGCAGATATCTTGCTTGATTCTGAGATAGCTCTTGAGAGGAGGATTCAGAGGCGGATGACCAGTCCTATTAACCCCCGAGGTGTATGCTCAAACTTGGCGAGGTTATATTACTCATATAATGCATATGTTGTATTGCAATGCTTAGTTTTTACATCATATACACAATATTGAATGCCATCTCCTTAGTTGACATATCATATATGCAATTTCCCTCTGCTCACTTCCTTAGTATATAAATCATATATTTGAATTATGTCATGCCATGATGTTTACATAGAGAGCATGTATCTGAATTATGGCATGCCAACCCATTTTCTAAAGACATAATATAGTTATATCATCTCATCCTGTTTACATAGTCATCATATTTTAAATTATGTCATTCTATCCGTGAATTATATCATGCCATCATGTTTCCATCGACGGCATGTTTGTGATTTATGGCATGCCAACCACTTTAATAGACACATCGTATAGTTATATCATGTCATCCTGTTTACATAGTCATCATATTTTGAAGTATGTCATTCTATCTTGTTTAGTTAGCCATCATACATGTGAAATTGTGTCATGCTATCCTGTTTAATTAGCCATCATATATGTGAAATTATGTCCTCCTATTCTGTTTGCTTAGACAACATAAATGTGAATTATTTCATGCCCTGTTTTCTTCCCTACTATTCATTGCACCTGTCTATATTACAATGTCTGTACATTCAATTACTTTTCTTGTTTATCAGCCATTTCAATTGGAGGGAGTGATGGCATTATCTGTGGGAGTAAAAACACGGTCTTCAGAAAAGATCGTGCTACCTGTCGATGTAGATCGAACCACGGTTGTACTTGCCCAAGAATCAGCCCCACCACACATAACCCACACTCATGCAGATTGTACCCCTACCCAGTTGGACAGAGAACTAGCTACACCCTCCTAACCCCAACCCCAGCAGATAGACACCCAGTTCCCGTTGACACAGCATCGTCTCCACCACAGAGCACCCAAACACGAGCAGTTAGTAAGGCAACTGCAGTGCCCAAATCATGAGGACCACCACTCCGAACCCGAAGTCTACGCTTAAAGCAGAAGAAGAATTGTTCTCAGGCCAGGTTACGTAGCTATGGTTCATACTACTTTGCTCTTGCATAATCTGTATTCTTGATACCAACCAATTTCAAATTTGAAGGATGCAATTGAAACTCCAATGGTGCAACAGTATGTTTTAAACCTGTTTCTTCAACGTGTTTGGCTATTTGCTGTTGTAACTTGCTCTATGTTGATTTCAGTTTCAATTGAATAAACAGTTATGTTCTCATGCCATGCACATTACAAGTGTTGTTATTGATGTGTAGTTTCCGACACTTATAATATTACTATGCAGCTTTCTCTTAAATAGATATTATTTTAATACTAACTATCTTTATTTGGCAACATAAACTAGAATTATATAGACCATACAAAGGACCATACTACATAGATATATGTTTGTTTCATGCTGTTATCCTGTCCACCTTACTACTGAATTGGTTTACCAAAATGAGTTTCATATACTACATTGTAAACCTGAGATGTGTTTGTTTGTTTCTCTTTTAGAACGCGGATAAAATATTGGAGAAGAGTACCCTATTATGCAATGGTAAAGGAAGTAATGCAGATAAGGTTCAAGATAGTGAGACATCCATGTTGGTCTCCAAAAAAGCTGATAAAAACTATATTGAGGACACTGAGACAACCCCAAAGTCCTGTCTTGATGTAGTGTTTGAGTTCTTTGGCTACCACTTCTTTGGCACCAGCTCTTGAACTCGTTGCTGAATCAGTTCGGCTTCTTGAGTCTCAACTTCAAGTTGAAAGACATCGATCAAATGTTATGCGACAGAAGTCAAGGACCGAGGAAGTCCTGCAGAATTCAGATGCATACTTTCGGTGCAACAAAGAAGTTACTGGAGGACTTAAGCGCCAAACAAGAGAAAGTTAATAAGCTTGCTAAGCATCTTGCCGACATTATGGGTACCTGTGATATTGTTTCTTGAGCTCTTCTTAAGTGGTTTCAGTTCTGGACTTGTTTTCTTTGGCGTTTATATGTCTTTGTGTTCCCTATATTTGCACCGGTGGCGAACTTTGATGCCCAGTGGATGTAATATGTGTAATAGCCGTGATAGCCTAGTGTAAGTTGCTTGCTTATTTATTTCCTTGTTGTCTTGTTTATTTGTTTGCTTGTAGTCAGTGCAGTTCTTTTTCTGCGGTTTGCTAGTGGCTGCAATAACATATTTTATAAAACTAGGCCACAATAACCATGGGCTAATATTTCTTTGTAGTGACCTTTGGACCTACGGGCCGTAGAAATAGTGGGCCTTCTACGGGCCAGATAAACAGTGGGCCTTCTACGGGCCGTAGAAACAATGGGCCTTCTACGGGCCGTAGAAACAATGGGCCTTCTATGGGCCGTATCATCAATGGGCCTTATACGGGCAGTATATTCGATTGGCCAAACATGGGCCAATAACAGGCCGCATTATGGCCGTAAACGTTCTAGAGTTGGAATCGTCCGTTCATGGGCCGACCATAATGGGCCATCGTTAATAGGTCGTATTTCATGAAGATATGAAAACGGCCCAACGTGTTAACGGACCACAAACGGGCCGACTGTAACCACGGGCTGAATTTGGCCCATAAGCAGAAAATGACAGTAACGGGCCGTAATTAAACGAATGTTGGAACTGAGCCCAAGAATAAATGGGCTCTGAGAAGGCCGAAAGATAACATGGACTGGAAACGGGACAACGGAATAACGGGCCCTTAATGGGTATAAAGTGATACACTGTTCATTACGGGCCAGTTTCACCACGGGCCGTTAATGGGTGTAAAGTAATACACTGTTCATTATGTGCCAGTTTCACCACGGGCCGTTAATAGGCCAAGAGTTATATAGGGCCTCATATGGGCCGAAAGACGTCATTGGCCATACATGGGCCAGAAGTGAAAATAGGCTGGAATCATATTGGGTGGCCTAGATGATGCTACTGGGCCTAATTCGGATAGAGCGTAACGAGCCTTGGGTTAGCGGGCTGTGAATGGGCTATATGCGAACAAGCCGTTAACAGGCTTTACATGGGCCGGCCCGCCACCTTTTGACCAAGTCAAACGGGGCGGCCTTTTCACAGGAATGGGACTCAGTTGGGCCGTGCCATGTGTCGACGTATCATAGGCGCCTTCTGTCCAATGAGTGGATGGCATCTGTCCCAACGGTGAGCCGACACGTGTTTCCTCCAGCCAACGATGATTTTACACGTGGAAAATCCCCATTGGTCGGGGCTGTTAACGGGTTATCTGATCCAAAACCCGACCCGATAGCTTAACGGGCGCTCGTTACATTACGGTGGATGCCACGTGTCGGTCACCCTTGATGAAAGCACTTCAGACGCGATTTATCGTCATGGAAGTGGACACTTCCGTGATGATAATTTTGGTAATGTCATGGAACACTTCTATGACAAAGACAGGTATGACTATCTTGATTCTGTCATAAATTTGTCATGGATGTACATGCATGACAAAAAACGCGACCTACTGTGACAAACACGTATCATCACGGAAGTGTATTTTTTTGTAGTGTTTGTTCTTCTCTTCTGCAGGAATACTTCTAGTGTTCCTCTTGGGCTTTGGGGGCTTCTGAGCTTGAGCTTTGGGAGCAGTCTTCGGCTTTGATGGAGCAGCCCCTGACTTGATAGCATCTCCCATAAGCTTCCGAGCTTTGGGTGCTGGTGCAACATCCTCTTCCTCTTCCTCTTCTAACTCTCTTACCATAGTTGATTTTCTAAGAACTTTTGCTGTTGTGGTTCTTGCCCTCTTCTTTTTCTTGTCATCTCCTGTTGCTTCACCATCATCAGATTCTATGGTGAATTTCATTGTCTCTCCTGTTGCAACCTTCCTTGGCTTTGACATTGGAATTCTTCTGGCAGGTGCCTTCTAGTTCAAGCCTGGCTTTATTGCAGCAGCTGTGCCATACTCCTTTTTCAAGACTTTCTTCTTTGAGGTGGCCTCATCCTCAACAACCACATAGTCCTCATCCTCAGAGTCTGAGGTTCTCTTCTTCCTTGCTCTAGTGGCTGCCTTGGGCAATTTACTAGGTGTGCTTCTCATCGCCTCAAAGATAGCTGCTTGAGGGAACTGAACCCTCACTCAATTGCACTTGTTCCTCAGATTTGTTTTGACTGTCACTCTGGTCAGACATCTTGGCAATCTCACTGATAGCAGACCCTGTGAATAGATGTAGATGAGGTAGAGAGGATGATCATCACAAAGTGCAGAGTTTTTTCAAAACAGATGACTCAAAAACTTAGTTTTACTTCTCCACAGAAAGCATTTCGGAGCTACCGATTTGATAAACTCGGTGATACCGAAGCAATTTTGGAGCCTAAACTAGTGAACTCGGTCAGACCGAGTCACAGTTCGGTGGCACCAAGACTGCTAGGGTTTCACAGAGAATCGAACTCGGTCACACCGATGTGCAGTTTTTGGTCAGACAAAAAATGCATGTGCTATGGCCTAAGCCAAATCGGTGAGACCGATTTCTACAACTTGGTCGGTCCGAGATGAGTTTGGCGGAGACCTAACCCTAAATTTTCAAATCAAATCTATCCTAAAGGATGTTTTCTGTGGATAGAACATTTGCATACGTGGTAAAGATCATGGCAATGCAATGTTCTATGAATCAGAGTTAAAGGAATAGCACACAGAGTCGAACCCATACCCTAGTTCGGCGGAGGTTCGCTACGGCGGCAACGCCGGAGCAGATTTCTGTTGAGGGTGATGGAAACCAGCGGCGGGAGGTCGCTGGCGGCGAGGAGACGATCCGAAGACCCGAGGAGGCAGAGCAGGACACACGCACGGGCTGAGGAGTTTGAAGAAATTTCCAAAAGCTCACCCGTGGGTTTGTATATCCCGACCCTGTCGGTGCGACCGAGTGGAACAACTCGGTGGCACCGAGATGCAGAATCGCAAGCGGTTACTGCAACTCGGTGTGACCGAAAAGTTCAAATCGGTTGCACCGAGATGGAAAACCTAGATCAACTTAGTGAACTCGGTGTGACCGAAGTGGATGACTCGGTCCTACCGAAATGCACAAAGAGGTTTTGGAAGTTTAAGTCTATGAAGAATCAGGGACTCTGAGTGCTCCTCACACAGAGTGGTTCGAATCTGACTTGATCAAACTTTGTGATGTAGCATGAATAGAGTTTGAGACGAGAAAAGCATATATAGCTAGAGGAAGTTCTTAGGCATTCTTGTCCATCTACTTGTCAAAAGAGAAAAAGCCAAACATTCAAAGCAACAAATGGATGTCCTCGAATGAGTAAAATATGCAACCAACATGCTCACACAATAAAATGACAAATGAAATATGTGAAAAAGCATGCACAAACACTCTAGCATCTATCAAGAAATTGGCGATGGCTAGGTCATCTATATCTGAGTATATTGACTTAGGAGACAAATGAGAAAATTTGATCATAGGTCATACTCATCATTTAAGCACAAGTGGGGTTACCACTTTTACATAAAGCATTGTTGTGTTCACATCATTAGAGTTGCTTTAGCTCAATTGATTAGAGTAAATCTCCCCCTAGATGTGATATCCCCCCCTAAGAGGGATGAACTAACCTTGGGTTTTGTCGATGATGAATTCATGTAGGTGTCGAAGATGTGGATGCTCAATGTTGATGTAGATCGTTTGGAGCAATCCATTAGAGTGAGTTGCACTTTCAATACCTACACGGGTTAGTCCCACAAGGAACAAACAAGGATATCCATAGACATAGAGTGATGTACACATAGATGATGTCCATGAAAGTATTAGGTTACCTTTTCCCTTGTCTTACCAACAAGAGGGTTTGTGACTCCTTGAACTTGTGCAAGATATGGAAGTTGTTTGCACACGTCCTTGCCAAAAGATATGAGTGAAGTATATTTGCGGAGTCACCCTCAAGAAATCTCTAGTTCTTCTTCTTCGGGATCCACACCATCTTGATGGGAATCCTTGGAGTTGTAGTCGTACTTGATGAAGTAGAACTTGATGTAGTCTTGGGAACCCACTTGACCAAGGCCTTAGGAGCTTCTTCGAATGCATCAATCTCCTCTTGAAGCTTGTCCTTGCCTTTTTGCTTGTGGTCTTGTGGTGGACGATCATCTTGAGCTTGTGTTCCTTGAAAAGAAGTAGGATCATACTTCTCTTGTTGAGGAACAAACTTCGTCTTGGGGTATTGATCTTCTTCCCACTCAACTCCATTGGCATTGAACTTTCGTTCAAAACCGACACCTTGATTCTTCCGGTGTCTTCCTTGCTTGCGTACAATTTCCTCAAATTGCTTACTTCTGGCAAGACTCTTGTAACACCCTTCTCTATAATTCCCTTCAATAAGCTATTTTCTTGCTCAAGTGTAACTTGGCTAAAAGAATCATTAGTGGAATCAAGAGAACTACTAGAAGCAACAACATTGGATTTAGCATTATTATTGTTACTAGTAGATGAAGAATCTTTCTTACTCTTGTTACTAGATTTTACTTGTGGCATGTAAGTATACAAGAGTAAACGCTTGGCAATGTAAGATGAACTTTTTGTGAAGATCATCATTGATTGCTTTTAAGAACTCATGCTCTTGCTCAAGGTTGAGCTTTTCAAAGCGTAGCTTCTCATGAGTCTTCAAAAGTTCTCGATGATCTTCCAAGGTAGTTTCATGAGCTAACTTAAGAGTGTTTAGTTCTTTAGTTAAACGCTCAATCTCCTTCTTATCATCATCATTCGTTTTATCTTGATTAGCATGATTAATAGCAAGTTCATCATAATTTTCATAACTAGAGTTATCAACAAGTAAATCATCATCTCCTAGCAAATCATCTTCATCACTATTGAAATCAACATACTCGGGGTGTGATACCTTTGGGCCTTTAGCCATTAAGCATCTTCCAATTCCTTCATTTGATGAGTCAAATGTGTCGTAGGAGTTGGTTGACACAAGTGCTAGACCGGCAACACCTTCATCTTGAGTATATTCGGAGTCAGAGTGATAACTTCTTTCGGAGTGATGGTCGGTGTCGGAGCCGGATACCCATTCACCAACATGAGCTTGATGTCTTCGCTTTGTGTAGCTCCTTGATGATTTGTCCTTCCTGTCCGAATCCTTGCTTCTCCGAGAGGTTCTACATTCGTAACGATCATCTCTACTCCTTCTCTCTCTTGGTGGTGATTCTTCTCTTCTACTTCTTCTTTTAGGAGAATCTTCTCTTCTTTTGTAGGGAGCCGTACACTCATTGGAGTAGTGTCCGGGTCTTCCACAATTGTAGCAATTTCGTTCATGATTTGCAGATCTTTTGTCATTGTAGGACCTTGACTTGGAACTTCTTTCCTTGCTTCTACTCTTGTAGAACTTGTTGAAGTTCTTCACCATTAGGCTCAATTCTTCATTGAAGGTTTGTTTCTCACTTGATGATGTGGGAGCATCACATGAGGCTTTGTAAGCACCACTTGACTTGTTGTGAAGCTCTTCCTTATCCTTAATTGACATCTCGTGAGCAAAAATTCTTCCAATGACTTCAGTTGGCTTGAGATCTTTGTAATTTGGCATCATTTGGATCAATGTGCACACGGTATCATATTTTTCATCCAATGCTCTTAGGATCTTCTTGATGATGAATCTATCGGTCATTTCTTCACTTCCTAATCCGGCAATCTCATTTGTGATGAGAGCAAGCCTAGAGTACATTTCAACGACACCTTCACCATCCTTTATTTTGAACTTGTCAAGTTGACTTTGAAGCACATCCAATTTGGATTCCTTGACGGAGTCGGTACCTTCATGCATATCGATCAAAGTATCCCAAATTTCATTTCCATTCTCAAGATGACTGATTTTGTTGAATTCTTCGGGGCACAATCCGTTGAAGAGAATATCGCAAGCTTGAACATTGTATTGCAGCATCTTCAACTCTTTCACGGTATCTTCATGGTTCGGTTCTCTCCCATCAAAGAATTCACTTTGCAAGCTAGTACACACAATAGCCCAAACGGCGGGGTTATGTCCAAGAATACGCTTTTTCATATTATGCTTCCAACTAGCAAAATTAGTACCATCAAAGTAATGACCTCTGCAGTGGTAATTTCCCTCGCTAGACGCCATACTCTCCTAGGTTGTGAAACCAAGGCTATGATGACAAAAGCTATGGAAATCAAGGCAAATGGAGACCAAATCTCTGATACCACTTGTAGGATCGAAAGTATGTCTAGGGGGGGGGGGGTGATTAGACTACTTGACCAAATAAAAATCTAGCCTTTTCCCAATTTTAAGTCTTGGCAGATTTTAGCAACTTAGCACAAGTCATGTAAACAACCTACACATGCAAGTCTAACAGTATTGTAGCGGAATGTAAAACATTGCATATGAAGGTAAAGGGAGGAGTTTGGAGGGAGCAAACGTAATGTAGACACGGAGATTTTTAGCGTGTTTCCGATAGGTGGTGCTCTCATACATCCACGTTGATGGAGACTTCAACCCATGAAGGGTAACGGTTGCGCGAGTTCACGGAGGGCTCCACCCACGAAGGGTCCACGAAGAAGCAACCTTGTCTATCTCACTATGGCCATCGCCCATGAAGGACTTGCCTCACTAGGGTAGATCTTCATGAAGTAGGCAATCTCCTTGCCCGTACAAGCTCCTTGGTTCAACTCCACAATCTTGACGGAGGCTCCCAAGTGACACCTAACCAATCTAGGAGACACCACTCTCCAAAAGGTAATAGATGGTGTGTTGATGATGAACTCCTTGCTCTTGTGCTTCAAATGATAGTCTCCCCAACACTCAACTCTCTCTCACAGATTTGGATTTGGTGGAAAGATGATTTGAGTGGAAAGCAACTTGGAGAAGGCTAGAGATCAAAATTCATATGGTTGGAATGGAATATCTTGACCTCAACACATGAGTAGGTGGTTCTCTCTCAGAAAATGTATGCTGGAAGTGTAGGCATGTTCTGATGGCTCTCTCCACGAATGAAGAGGGGGATGGAGGGGTATAAATAGCGTCCACAAAAAATCTAACCGTTACACGCAAATCACCAAACTCGGTGGGACCGAATCAGATAACTCGGTCAGACCGATTCAGTTCAAAATGTGAATGTTAGGCTTTTCAGTGGGACCGACATGTCAACTCGGTGGGACCGATTTCATTAGGGTTAGGGCATAAAATAATCTCGGTGAGATCGATTACACAATCTCGGTGAGATCAATTACACAAACTCAGCGAGACCGATTTTGGTAACAAGCTAACAGAGAGTTGGTCAGGCAAACTCGGTGGGACCGATTCGCTCATCTTGGTGAGGCCGAAACGTTACGAAAGGGAAACAAAGAGTTTGCATTGCGAACTCAGTGGGACCGATCGCTCATTTCGGTTGGACCGAAACGTTACGAAGGGAAATAGAGAGTTTGCAATCCCATCTTGATGAGATCGAGATCCCTATCAGTGAGACCGAAATGACTAGGGTTTTATGGCAGTGGCTATGTCAACTGAACTCGGTGGCGCCGGATAGAAAGTTTTGGTGGGGCCGAGTTTGACTTTTGGTTTGGGACATATGTGGATGTGTGAAAGTGGTTGAGGGTTTTGGAGCATATCACTAAGCATTTTGAGCAAGCAAGCCATTAAGAAACACCTCACCCCCTTTTAATAGTATTGGCTTTTCCTATGGACTCAGTGTGACCTTGGATCACTGAAAGTAAAATGTAGAGTCTTGAGCTTTAGGGCTTGAGCCAATCTTTTGTCCTTAGCGTTTTGAGGGGTCCACATTCCTAGTCCATGCCATGCCAATCATTGTTCTTTCCTGAAATATTTATCTTGAAATGGCATTAGCTCAATGAGCTATATGTTGTTAATAATTACCAAAACCACCCAGGGATAGTTGCACTTTCACTATGCGATAGCAATAGTTACAAAAGCAATAGTTGGTGAGACGACCATGTGACGACACATTGATAAAGATCAAGACGATGGAGATCATGGTGTCATGCCGGTGACGATGAAGATCATGACGGTACCTTGGAGATGCAGATCAAAGGCACAAGATGATGATGGCCATATCATGTCACATATTTTGATTGCATGTGATGTTTATCTTTTATGCATCTTATTTTTCTTAGTACGACGGTAGCATTATGAGATGATCCCTTACTAAAATTTCAAGGTATAAGTGTTCTCCCTGAGTATGCACCGTTGCGACAGTTCTTCGTGCTGAGACACCACGTGATGATCAGGTGTGATAAGCTCTATGTTCACATACAACGGGTGCAAGCCAGTTTTGCACACGCAGAATAGTCGGGTTAAACTTGACGAGCCTAGCATATGCAGATATGTCCTCAGAACACTAGAGACCGAAAGGTCGAGCGTGAATCATATAGAAGATATGATCAACATAGTGATGTTCAATATTGAAAACTATTCCATTTCACATGATGATCGGACATGGTTTAGTTGATTTAGATCACATGATCATTTAGATGACTAGAGGGATGTCTATCTAAGTGGAAGTTCTTAAGTAATATGATTGAACTTTAATTTATCATGAACTTAGTCCCGATAGTATTAGCATATCTATGTTGTAGATCAATAGCTCACGATGTAGCTCCCCGATTATTTTTTATATGTTCCTAGAGAAACTAAGTTGAAAGATGATAGTAGCAATGATATGGACTAGGTCCGTGATCTGAGGATATCCTCATTGCTGCATAGAAGAATTATGTCCTTAATGTACCGCTAGGTGACGGACCTATTGCAGGAGCAGATGCAGACATTATGAACGTTTGGCAAAGCTCAGTATGATGACTACTTGATAGTTTAGTGCACCATGCTTTACGGCTTAGAGCCGGGACTTCAAAAACGTTTTGAACGCCACGGAACATATAAGATGTTCCAAGAGCTGAAATTTGTATTTCAGACTCATGCCCGAGTCGAGAGGTATAAGACCTATGACAAATACTTTGCCTACAAGATGGAGGAGAATAGCTCAACCAGTGAGCATGTGCTCAGAATGTCTGAGCACTACAATCACTTGAATCAAGTGGGAGTTAATCTTCCAGATAAGATAGTGATTAAGAGAGTTCTCTAGTCACTATCACCAAGTTACTGGAACCTCGTGATGAACTATAATATGCAAGGGATGACGAAAATGATTCCCCAAGCTCTTCACGATGCTGAAATCAGCGAAGGTAGAAATAAAGAAAAGCATCAAGTGTTGATGGTTGACAAGACCACTAGTTTCAAGTAAAAGGGCAAGGGAAAGAAAGGGAACTTCAAGAAGAATGGAAAGCAAGTTGCCACTCCCATGAAGAAGCCCAAAGCTAGACCCAAGCACTGAACCGAGTGCTTCTACCGCAAAGGAAATGGTCATCGAAGCGGAACTACCCCAAATACTTGGCAGATAAGAAGGATGGCAAAGTGAACAAAAGTCTATTGGATATACATGTTATTGATGTGTACTTTACTAGTGTTTACAGCAACCCTTAGTATTTGATACTGGTTAAGTTGCTAAGAGTAGTAACTCGAAACAAGAGTTGTAGAATGAACAGAGACTAGTTAAGGGTGAAGTGACGATGTGTGTTGGAAGTAGTTCCAAGATTGATATGGTCATCATCGAACACTCCCTACACTTTCGGGATTAGTGTTGAACCTAAAGAAATGTTATTTGGTGTTTGCGTTGAGCATGAATATGATTGGATCATGTTTATTGCAATACGGTTATTCATTCAAGTCAAAGAATAATTTTTGTTCTGTTTACATGAATAAAACCTTCTATGGTCATACACTTAACATAAATGGGTTATTGAATATCGATCGTAGTGATACACATATTCATAATATTGAAGCCAAAAGATGCAAGGTTAATAATGATAGTGCAACTTATTTGTGGCACTTCCGTTTAGGTCATATTGGTGTAAAGCGCATGAAGAAACTCCATGCTGATGGGCTTTTGGAATCACTTGATTATGAATCATTTGATGCTTGCGAACCATGCCTCATGGGCAAGATGACAAAAACTCCTTTCTCCGGAACAATGGAGTGAGCAACTGACTTTTTGGAAATAATACATACTGATGTATGCGGTCCGATGAGTGTTGAGGCTCGCGACGAGTATTGTTATTTTCTGACCTTCACAGATGATTTGAGCAGATATGGGTATATCTACTTGATGGAACATAGGTCTGAAACATTTGAAAAGTTCAAAGAATTTCAGAGTGAAGTGAAGAATCATCGTAACAAGAAAATAAAGTTTCTACGATCTGATCGCAGAGGCGAATATTTGAGTTACGAGTTTGGCCTTGAATATAAACAATGTGGAATAGTTTCGCAACTCACGCCACCTGGAACACCACAGCATAATGGTGTGTCCGAACGTCATAACCATACTTTATTAGATATGGTGTGATCTATGATGTCTCTTACCGATTTATCACTATTGTTTTTGGGTTATGCATCATAGACAACTGCATTCACGTTAAATAGGGCACCACCTAAATCCATTGAGACGACACCGTATGAACTATGGTTTGGTAAGAAACCAAAGTTGTCGTTTCTTAAAGTTTGGGGTTGCGATGGTTATGTGAAAAAGTTTCAAACTGATAAGCTCGAACCCAAATCGGAGAAGTGCGTCTTCATAGAATACCCAAAAGAAACTGTTGGGTACACCTTCTATCACAGATCCGAAGGCAAATATTTTGTTGCTAAGAATGGATCCTTTCTAGAGAAGGAGTTTCTCTCGAAAGAAGTGAGTGGGAGGAAAGTAGAACTTGATGAGGTAATTGTACCTTCTCCCGAATTGGAAAGTAGTTCATCACAGAAAACATTTCCAGTGATTCCTACACCAATTAGTGAGGAAGCTAATGATGATGATCATGAAACTTTAGATCAAGTTACTACCAAACCTCATAGGTCAACCAGAGTAAGATCCGCACCAGAGTGGTATGGTAATCCTGTTCTGGAGGTCGTGTTACTTGACCATGACGAACCTACGTACTATGAGGAAGCGATGATGAGCCCAGATTCCGTGAAATGACTTGAGGCTATGAAATCTGAGATGGGATCCATGTATAAGAAAAAAGTATGGACTTTGGTTGACTTGCCCGATGATTCGCAAGCAATAAATAATAAATGGATCTTCATGAGGAAGACAGACGCTGATAATAGTGTTACTATCTACAAAGCTCGAATTGTCACAAAATTGTTTTCGACAAGTTCAAGGTGTTGACTACGATGAGATTTTGTCACTTGTATCGATGCTTAAAAGTCTGTCCGAATCATGTTAGCAATTGCCGCATTTTATAAAATTTGGCAAATGGATTTCAAACCTGCATTCCTTAATGGATTTCTTAAAGAAGAGTTGTATGTGATGCGACTAGAAGGTTTTGTCGATCCTAAAGGTGCTAACAAAGTGTGCAAAGCTCCAGTGATCCATCTATGGACTGGTGCAAGCATCTCAAAG
This sequence comes from Aegilops bicornis, assembly GCA_021605145.1. Lineage (NCBI taxonomy): Eukaryota > Viridiplantae > Streptophyta > Magnoliopsida > Poales > Poaceae > Aegilops > Aegilops bicornis. Next base: position 402,191,212 of record CM038671.1, on the reverse strand, counting down.
TTGGAATATCCTCTTTGATGAGTTGATCAAAGCATATAGTTTTATACAGACCTGCGGTGAAGCCTGTATTTACAAGAAAGTGAGTGGGAGCACTACAACATTTCTGATAAGTATATGTGAATGACATATTGTTGATTAGAAATAATGTAGAATTTTTCTGGAAAGCATAAAGTAGTGTTTGAAAGGAGTTTTTCAAAGAAAGACCTTAGTGAAGCTGCTTACATATTGAGCATCAAGATCTATAGAGATAGAACAAGACGCTTGATAAGTTTTTTCAATGAGTACATACCTTCACAAGATTTTGAAGTAGTTCAAAATGGAACAGTCAAAGAAGGAGTTCTTGCCTGTGTTGCAAGGTGTAAAGTTGAGTGAGACTCAAAACACGACCACAGCAGAAAATAGAAAGAGAATGAAAGTCATTCCCTATGCCTCAGCCATAGGTTCTATAAAGTATGCTATGCTGTGTACCAAACCTTTTTGTGTACCTTGCCATGAGTTTGGCAAGGGGGTATGATATTTATCCAGGAGTGGATCACTTGACATCGGTCAAAATTATACTTAGAAGATTAAGGAGATATTTCTCGATTATCGAGGTGATAAAGAGTTCATCGTAAAGAGTTACGCCGATGCAAGCTTTTACACCGATCCGGATGACTCTGAGTCTCAATGTGGATACATATTGAATGTGGGAGCAATTAGCTAGAGTAGCTCCATGCAGAGAATTGTAGACATAGAAACTTTGCAAAATACATACGACTCTGAATGTGGCAGACTAGTTGACTAAACTTCTCTCACAAGCAAAACATGATCACACCTTAGTACTCTTTGAGTGTTAATCACATAGTGATGTGAACTAGATTATTGGCTTTAGTAAAACCTTTTGGGTGTTAGTCACATGGAGATGTGAACTAATCACATAAAGATGTGAACTATTGGTGTTAAATACACGACGATGTGAACTAGATTATTGACTCTAGTGCAAGTGGGAGACTGAAGGAATTATGCCCTAGAGGCAATAATAAAGTTGTTACTTATATTTCCTTATATCATGATAAATGTTTATTATTCATGCTAGAGTTGTATTAACCGGAAACTTAGTACATGTGTGAATACATAGACAAAACGGAGTGTCCCTAGTATGCCTCTACTTGACTAGCTCGTTAATCAAAGATGGTTAAGTTTCCTAACCATAGACATGTGTTGTCATTTGATGAACGGGATCACATCATTAGAGAATGATGCGATGGATAAGACCCATCCATTAGCTTAGCATAATGATCGTTTAGTTTTATTGCTATTGCTTTCTTCATGACTTATACATGTTCCTCTGACTATGAGGTTATGCAACTCCCGAATATCGGAGGAACACCTTGTGTGCTATCAAACGTCACAACATAACTGGGTGATTATAAAGATGCTCTACAGGTGTCTCCGATGGTGTTTGTTAAGTTGGCATAGATCGTGGTTAGGATTTGTCACTCCGTGTATCGGAGAGGTATCTCTGGGCCCTCTCGGTAATGCACATCACTATGAGCCTTGCAAGCAATGTGACTAATGAGTTAGTTGTGGGATGTTGCATTATGGAACGAGTAAAGAGACTTGACGGTAACGAGATTGAACTAGGTATGATGATACTGACGATTGAATCTCGGGTAAGTAACATACCGATGACAAAGGGAACAACATATGTTGTTATGCGGTTTGACCGATAAAGATCTTTGTAGAATCTGTAGGAACCAATATGAGCATCCAGATTTCTCTATTGGTTATTGGCCGGATATGTGTCTCGGTCATGTCTACATAGTTCTCGAACCCGTAGGGTCTGCACGCTTAACGTTCGGTGACAATCAGTATTATGAGTTTATGTGTTTTGATGTACCGAAGGTAGTTCGGAGTCCCAGATATGATCATGGACATGACGAGGAGTCTCGAAATGGTCGAGACATAAAGATCGATATATTGGATGACTATATTTGGACATCGGAATGGTTTCGAGTAAGTTCGGGCATATACCGGAGTACCGGGGGACTTACGGAACCCCCCGGGGAGTATATGGGCCCTAATGGGCTTTAGTGGAGTGAAAGAGGGGAGGCCAGGGCAGGCCGCGCCCCTCCCCCTCTGGTCCAAATTTGACTAGGAAGGGGGCGCCCCCTTTCCTTCCTCCCTCTCTCCCCCCTTCTTCTCTCCTAGTCCAACTAGGGAAGGGGGAAGGATCCTACTCCCGGTGGGAGTAGGACTCCTGCAGGGCGCGCCATAGAGGGCTGATACTCCCCCCTCCTCCACTCCTTTATATAAGGGCGAGGGGGGCACCCCATAGACATACAAGTTGATCTCTTAGCCATGTGCGGTGCCCCCCTCCATAGATTTCCACCTCGGTCATATCGTTGTAGTCCTTAGGCGAAGCCCTGCGTCGGTAACTTCATCATCACCGTCATCACGCTGTCGTGGTGACGAAGCTCTCCCTCAACACTCAGCTAGATCTAGAGTTCGTGGGACGTCATAGAGCTGAACGTGTTGTGACAGCCTGGTTTTTGCCCTCTCTCATTTGCTCGATTTTTATTTGGGTTAAATTTGAACTTGGAGTTTTTGAATCCTTTCATATGGACTTAAACACTTGGGCACCCTTGGCTTTTACCCAAGTGCTCCATTTCCCTCTCTAATCCTCATTCCCCTTCTGATCCATCCCAAAATAGTCTTTGGAATATTGTTCTTAAAAGAAAAATATTCAATTTCTCTCAAAAACCCTAGCCAGATCAGTATGCTCCAAAGCAACCCTAATTTTTATGGCCCAGAAAAATCTGAGATAATTCACAAATATTCTTTGAACCCTAGGGCACCTTCCTGAGTAAAAATATTTCATCACTTTTTGGAATATTTTGGCTACAGAAAATATTTTCTGTTCTGGACAGAAATGGTGGTTTCTATAGCAACTACCATTTTACTTGCTCCGTTGTGCCTAGGTTTTCTTGTGCCTTTTCACCTTAGTAACTCTTCGCTAACCTCCAAAGCACAGCCTCTAACTCCCAGCCATTTGACCTCAGTAACGTCTCAAAGTTACTGACCAGAAACTTACCTCGCATGTAAAAACTTCTCTACTGCACCTGGATCCAAACCAAAGCATGGTAAACTTCAAAACCACCACGAACAACATGCTAGACATGATTTTTGGACGTAGGCTGGCCTGAGGGAAGAGTTCGCGTGGTGACCACGCGTGTCGACCATGTCATGCCTGCGTGTCGACGCGCTCTGAGTGCCGCCGAGCGCTCTTTTCGCGCGTGCTCGCTTCCCCCGCCTGCCCGAGCATGCCAAACTTCGCCACCATCCTTGTCTCAACGCCATTAACTCCCCTCTGGCGCTCGCTGACGCCGGAGCTCGCCGTAGCGAGCACGGGAACGGTCCGGCCAACGCCACAGTGCGCTCTGCACTGTGCTCATCGCCTTCCTCTTGATCCTGTACTCGTCCCCGTTCGCCCACAGTCCCCGCGTGAGCTGCGTCGCCTTCTCCCCCTCTCACTGCGCCGCTCATCGTCGGGCGCAGTGTCCAGGTGGCACCGGCGGAGCGCCGATCCACCCTCGACGCTCGCCTATAAAAGGAGCCACCCCCAGCCTCCTCGAGCACCATCCTCCACTCCCACACACTCCGCAAGCGTGTAGATAGCCGTAGCCTGTCCGGGCAGGCCTCGGGCCACCGTCCCCGAGCTCGAGCTCGCCGGTGATCCCCTCTGGTCGCCGCGGTAGCTCCAGCCCCTCCCAGTCTAGGGCGACCCTTCCAGGGCCTCCGCCCCTCTCCGGTGAAGCCGTTCCGCCCCTTTGGAGCCCCTGGAGTTGCCTCTGCTCGCCGTCTTCTTCATCTCCGGCGACCACCGTGTTGTGTCTCCGCTTGCGAGGTCGATTCTGACGCCGTCCGACCGCCCCTAGCTACGCTACGGGTACGGGCAGGTGCGCCTCAACCCCCTCTTGCCATCCGTCCCTCTCGGTTTGGCCAAGGAGTCCTCGTCGCCGGCGAGAGCTTTGGCGGAGGTGCAACTCCCTCTGTTTCCTTCTCCCCCTCCTTCTAACCTGACTAGCGGGGCCCGCTAGTCAGCCACTCTATACACGCGCGAAGCGGTGTGAGTGGTGGTGCCCCTAGGCATTTACGCCTTCGACGTCACCCCCCAACCTGTTTATTTTATTCAAATTCATTTGAATTTATAGAACACTTCAAACAGTCACAACTCCTCAACCATAAATCCAAATGAATTGATTCTTTTTGCATCTTGTTCTTTGCAAAGAAATCTAGCAGCTCACCAAAGATGAGATTTTTCTGAGCTGTTTAGAATTTCTGGTGATTTTCAGAAGTGTTCTTGATATTTTCTTTTTGTGTTTAAAATTATTTTCAGAGGGTGAGGCTTGTCTTGAGGATCACCTGAAGGCTTGTGAACCTCATCTGCACTAAGGCAAGCCACATCAACATTTTCATGGTGTCATTTCAATATTTATGATTTTCTTACTTGAATGAAATGATTAATCCATGCATTTAAATAACTATTGTGTTATTTATATTTTGTTAAGGGTTCGCTAGTTAATATGCTTGATTTACAGAATGTGGAAACTAGCTTAGTTGGTGAAGCAAAGCTAGGATCTATTTGTGGTGATGATATAAATAAATTTTGTTATGCATGTTATTAATTATTTAAAGTTATGTTCTTGCATAAATAAAATGAAAAAAAATTGCTAGAAAATATTCTGTTAAGTACTTGTTTAGTCATTTCACTTGACTTACAAAATGTTTGAACCTCACTTGGTTGGTAAAGAAATTAGGATTTCTGTGTGGTAAAATCTTTGTTATTCATATGAGAAATTAATAGGAGTTACGTTCTTCCTTGAGAAAATAATAAAACTTGCTGCAAAAATATTTTTGGTTAATATGTGAGTTATCTTGATCAGCAAAGTAATATGAGTTGTTGATGTTTATGCTTAGTGTGAATATGGATGACATCGGTCTTTTTCATTATTAAGTGATGCATGTGTAGTATTGCATTTCATGGCATGCTATGACGCCGGTCATTTTCATTTTAAGTTGAACCTGAATATAACTCAACTTGAATATACTGTTGACTGGGTCATGGTGCCGCTGAATCGAGTTTTTCCCAGTGCAACCACATTTGCCTTTGTGGGAAGGCCTTGATTCGGTCCATTGACATTGCCTCTGGTCGGTGCCTCCAACTAGGGAAGGTTAGGTCGTGCTTACCCTGGCCCGGTAAGCAGGCATAACCTTGTGTGCCCGTTGTTGAGATTATGGTACCGGGTCCCCGAGTGGGATCATTTTGACAATGATGGTGGTCGGTGTGTCTTTGGTAGACACGGGGCCACCCAGGACTAGCCCATTGGGGATTGGGTCGGAGTGGACGGGAGAGTGTTATGACAATGGAAGGGTTTTGTTGGAATGTCGTTGGTCCACCCGAATGGGAGTGCGAGGCCATGGGTTCCGTGGTGTGGGTACAGTGTGCTACCTCTGCAGAGTGTACAATCTATCGATAGCCGAGTCCACGCTCACGGACACCTCGTAGTAGGTCTCACCATGAGTCAACGTTTAATAAAATTTGTTCACTAAGCTATGAACTTTGCATTGTTGAGGATGGCAGAAAGGCCATCGAGATATTCGGCACCAGATATTGGTCGTGGTTGTGATCGCCGTAAGGATCACGAGTTACTCTTATTAAGCCCACTTTGGTGGCTTGTTTGTGATCCGAGAATGATCATGGTTGGTAAGTTGTCCCGAGAGACGTTCGAGCATGATCACAGCATGTTTGACATATAGTGTTGCATTATTATTAATTGGTTAAGTATCATGATATTGTTTGCCACTATGATTATGCCAGTTGTGAGCTTGCAAGTACATTCAATGTACTGACCTGGCGTGTCATGCTAGATTTCAGGAAAGTCTCGTTGGAGAGGAGCGCTGCTCGAGTCTAGATCGTGTCCACATCGGTGTCCCTGTGATATTGAGCTGGCAATGCATGGTAAACCGGTCGCTCTGAACCGGGCTGCCACAACACTTGGTATCAGAGCCGCGCTGACTGTAGGCCACGCAAGACTATGACGTGTTAACTGGACGTTAGATACGAGTTGAAGTTGAGTGCCGGTAGAAACTTTTGCTGGTTGTTGCATTGCATACATTCGGTTTATATATTTTTATGCTAACCTGCTAATGGTTGTGGGTGTAGATGGCTCCAGTTCCGTATCCGTGCCAGTTGCAACTGATGCTTTACACGTCAGCGCACCTCCTTCGCAACGTGTAGCGTCGACTATACCCTCTCGGAGACGACCCAGTCTATCGTGTGTACCGGGAGCATCTAGCTAATTCAGTGTATGAGTATCACGCAGTGGTCACTCTGCGCACTAGTTCCGATTCCAGCTCTTACACTCATACTTGTCGGAGCGGATACGCCTCCACTACTTCTTAGGCTGTCCAGTTTGCTGCATTCAAGGTCCTTGTCGAGCTTCGCTACAACGAGGTCCGAATGCAGAACCACCCAGGTTTCTATTACTACCCATCTCTCGCATCGACAACGGTCGTGGTATGCATTTCCCTATCATTGATCCGGTCTCGATAGTGTTGCTAGCCACCTTGCTCGTTATGTCACCGCTAGCTATCTTATGATCCACGAGCCGGCTCGAGGGCTGACTCGCGTCTGCATCGCTTAGCCGCTGCTTTAGTCACTACTAGACCTACCACTACTCCATCTTCTCGGGGATTTACCCCTTATATTCCAGTCAGTTCTAGTTCCCCTATTTCGCCGGTTACTCCTCCGAGTAGCACGGGCGTCTCAACCGTGAATCCTCTCAGTACTCCTGCCGAGTGGGTTTCACTTCTCGCTACTCCTGTAGCCCCAATACTTCATCCTACCCCTGCCCCTGAGGGAGAGCCCTCGAGGCAGCACCGTCGTGTTACCTTTAATCCGGAGGTTTCCGTTAACCACATAAGTTCGGGATCGGAGACCGCTTTAGGGGAGGACACCACAGCACCAGCAGAGCAGTAGTATCTTTGAGTATTCGCAGTCGTCTGGATGATGTACGGATATAGTCGTACGAGTCATCATGTTTCGTTGCATGTATGAGAGTAGTTGAACCAGGCATGTTGTTTATCTTTCATGTACGAGTCTATGTATAATTATGTTGGGACTTTATTCGCCGTATTTTCTTCGCTCTTTTGTTTTCTTCGGGATTTGTCGTTGGCTTTTCCCCAATTTTATTCTCGGATGTTTCTCATCTCGATTGCGTTGTCTTGGAAAAAATCCACAATAGGATGAGGTGGGGAGGCAGCAGTAGCAACGTTCATGAGGGAACTTCTGTTCGTCGTTCCGCATGATAGGCAGGACATTCTCCCGAGCCATACGTTCCGCCACCACCTCCACCGCCTAATCCGCCCTCCACCAAGCAAATTCTGCGTATGTTTGAGGAAAGAAGGAACAATGATCTGATCAAAATATTAAGGAGTGTGCAAGCTATGGTTGGACAGAATGGAAATCAGAACGGTCATCCCTCAAAGTTGTCAGATTTTCAAAGGACCAAGCCACCCAGTTTTAGTCAGATTGTTGACCCATTGGATGCCGACGATTGGTTGTGCACCATTGAGAAAAAGCTTGAGATCGCTCGTATGGAAGAAAATGATAAAGTTCCATTTGCAACTCATTACCTTGTAGGCGCAGCTGCCATATGGTGTGAAAATACAAAAGCCATGTGGCCGGTTGATGAGGAAATCACCTGGGAAAAGTTTAAGGATCAATTCCGAAAATATCATATCCCTACTGGAGTTATGAAAACCAAGCAGCATGAATTTCTCGCACTCGTCCAAGGAAATCAGTCTGTGGCTGAATATTTGCAAAAATTCAATCATCTGGCCCATTACTCTCTTTATGACGTGGCCACCGAATAAAGGAAGATTGACATATTTCTTGGAGGCCTAAATCCGCCAACTCCGATGTACTCTCAGTATGCTTGATTTCCCAGATTTCCAAACTCTGGTGAACAAGGCTTTCATTGCTGAACGGGAGCACAAGCTTACAACAGATAATAGGTCTGTTGACAACGACAACAAGCGTAAGTTTGAGCCAAAGAAGGATGGGCAACCAGTGCAAAAGGCTTGTACCTGGCAACAGACTCACGTGGATTACAAGCCAAATTGGCAGCAGAATGTTAACAAGACCACCACTCAAGTCAAGAATGTCGTGACCAACCCAATGCATGAGGAGTGTCAGCGCAATAATTATTGCTTCAATTGTGGGCAGAATGGACATTATGCCAGACAGTTCCCCAAGAACAACAAGGCGAATGCCCTAATCAGGCCACAAGTCAACTTTATGGAGTCATGGCCAACCCAACAAAACTTCACTAGGCATGTGCATCATATCTCTGCCGACGAAGCCCAAGAGAAGCCAGAAGTCGTCATTGCTATGTTTTCTGTTAATGACATACCTGCCGTAATTTTATTTGACTCTGGGGCTTCCCATTCTTTTATTTCTCGGAGTTTTGCTGCCCAAAACAACTTTCCTTGCACGCTTTTGGGCAAAAATATGCTGGCACAAACCCCGGGATCTATAATGAAGAGCAATCTGGTCTGCCGTGATCTGGAAATCAATATCAACGGAGCCTACTTTCCAACCTCTCTGATCATCATTGAGTCTGAAAAGTTGGATATTATATCAGGTATGAATTGGCTGACCAAATTTCAAGTTTGCATAAATCAAGAACCCGAGAAGTCACTTTGACCAGTCTGAATGGGCAGCCTACCAAATTCTACGCTCGCAAGAATATACCCCAGCAAGGGTTGGTTTGCACAGCTGTGGCTGAATTGGAATTTATTCCTATGGTCAGCGAGTACCCTGATGTATTTCCATAAGAACTGCCAGGCATGCCACCAGATCGGGAACTGGAATTTGCAATAGATCTTGTGCCCGGGACTGCACCGTTATACAAGAAGTATTATCGGATGCCCTCATCAGAATTTGTGGAGCTAAAGAAACAGCTTGATGAATTTCTCCAGAAAGGAAATATTCGTCCCAGCTCTTCACCATGGGGATCACCTGCTATTTTCGTGTATAAAAAGGATGGCAGATCTCCGTAATGTGAGATTACCGCCAGCTGAATGAGGTCACTATCAAAAATAAATATCCGCTGCCAAGGATTGATGATCTGTTTGATTAGCTCATTGGGGCTAAAGTATTCTCTAAGATCGATTTACGGACCGGATATCATCAACTCAAGATTAAAAAGGAGGATATTCCTAAGACCGCATTCACTACTCGGTATAGTCTTTATGAATATACCGTGATGTCCTTTGGTCTCACCAATGCCCCTGCTTTCTTCATGCATATGATGAACAAAGTATTCATGGACTTCCTCGACAAATTCGTGGTAGTCTTCATCGATGACATCCTCATTTACTCCAAGGGTGAAGAAGAGCACAAGGATCACCTCCGAGATGTGCTACAACGACTCCGCGACCATCAGCTATACGCCAAATTCAGTAAATGCGAATTTTGGCTCAAGCAATTCGGGTTTCTCGGACATGTACTATCCGCTGAAGGAATAGCCGTGGACCCGAGCAAAGTAAAGGATGTGCTTGATTGGGTGCCGCCCACGACTGTGACGCAGATCCAGAGTTTTCAGATTAGCTGGATATTATCGTTGTTTTGTTGAAGGGTTTTGCAAGATTGCTAAACCCATGACGGAGCTGCTAAAAAAGGATAAGAAGTTTGAATGGACGGAGGACTGTGAGAAAAGTTTTAATGAGTTAAAGATACGTCTGACAACCACACCTGTATTGACTCTTCCAGACATTTATCGCAGTTTTGATGTGTATTGTGACGCCTCCAGGCAAGGTATTGGGTGCGATTTTATGCAAGACAAAGAAGGTAGTGGCATATGCATCGCAACAGCTACGACCCCATGAGGGAAATTATCCTACTCATGATTTGGAATTGGCTGCGGTGGTTCATGCGTTAAAAATTTGGAGACACTACCTCATCGGAAAACGGTGCCAAATTTTTACCGACCACAAGAGTCTCAAATACATCTTCACTCAACCCGATTTAAACCTCCATCAGCGAAGATGGCTAGAGTTGGTCAAGGATTATGACCTCGGAATAAATTACCACCCGGGCAAGGCCAACGTAGTTTCCGATGCACTCAGTCGAAAGCCCGTCAGCTTAAATGTCATATTGAGATCCTTGCCGCCCGAACTACAAGAGGAGATCGCTCAGCTCAACCTGGTCATAGTGGATGCTGGCCTCGCTAATATTTTGGAAGTTACCCCCACACTTGAGGTAGAAATACGCAAGGCCCAGCCAGCTGATGCCGAGTTGCAAAGATGTGCCAAGGGCCAGATGGCAGAGCAGGCCCCTGATTTCTCCAAGGACAAATTCGGTACCCTTCGATTCCGTGGACGGAGTTGTGTACTCAATCAACCAGACTTAAAGAAGAAAATCCTGTCAGAAGCACACGAATCCTCATATTCCATTCACCCGGGAGGTACGAAAATGTATGAGGACCTTAGACAAATATTCTGGTGGGATGGAATGAAGAAAGACATTGCCTATTTTGTAGCCTGTTGTGACATATGCAACAAGGTGAAGGCAGAGCATCAGAAGCCAGCCGGACTCCTCCAACCGCTGTCAGTTTCACAATGGAAATGGGATGACGTTTGTATGGATTTCATTACGGGATTGCCTAAGACTCAGCGAGGCATTGATGAAATCTGGGTTATAGTGGACACCCTAACCAAGGTCGCTCACTTCATTCCCATCAGCAGCAGATACAAGGCAAATCAACTTGTACAGTTGTATGTATCCAGAATAGTCAGTCTGCATGGAGTACCCAGAACTATCACTTCCGACCGAGGTTCCCTGTTTACCTCCGCTTTTTGGGTCACGCCTCCATCAAGCCTTGGGGACAGTGGCGAAGGCAGAATTGTCTTGTAGGTATGGCAGGTGTAGGCAGGCTAGTGTACAACAATACAGTGTGTGAAGCTTTCTTCAATGTCAGCGTGTATATAGCATGAAGAGAGGAAAAAATTAAGCTATGGCGGAGGCCAAAGCTTGCCAGATTGCTGCCTCCGCCACTTCTTGGGGACAGTACTGAAATATAGTACTGCTTATCATCCTCAGACGGATGGACAGACAGAAAGGGTAAATCAAATACTTGAAGATATGTTGCGAGCCTGTGCTTTAGCCCAAGGACCCAAATGGGAAGACTGTTTGCCATATGCCGAGTTTTCCTATAACAACAGCTTGCAGACCAGTCTGAAAATGTCACCATATGAAGCTCTGTATGGCCGTAAGTGTCGTACTCCTTTAAATTGGTCTGAAACGGGAGATAGCCGTATCTTCGGAACAGATCTCATGATGGAAGCTGAGAAACAAGTTAAGGAAATTAGAAACAGATTGCAATTGGCTAAATCTCGACAGAAAAGTTATTATGATGCAAAGCACCGACAGATAAGTTTTGAACCCGGAGAGCACGTATACCTCCGAGTCACTCCTATGAAAGGAGTCAAGATATTTCAGACTCGTGAAAAGTTGGCCCCCATATTTATTGGTCCATTCCCGGTTATGTCTCGAGTAGGTACTGTTGCATATCAATTAGAACTACCCGCTGAGTTGGCAGACGTGCACAACGTGTTTCATGTTTCACAATTGAGACGATACATATCCCCGCCTGAGAAAAGGACTGCTATGGCTGAGGTAGAATTGGCAAATGATTTAACTTATGAAGAGAGACCGTTCAGAATTTTGGATCAGATGGAAAGGGTCACTCGCAGTAAAGTAAGGAAATTTTACAAAGTTCAGTGGGAGCATCACACAGAGTCAGAATCAACTTGGGAGCGGGAAGAATTTCTGCAGTCACATTATCCAGAGTGGTTTTCCCAAGCAACCGAATCTCGAGGACGAGATTCATTTAAGTGGCGGAGGTTTGTGACAGCCTGGTTTTTGCCCTCTCTCATTTGCTAGATTTTTATTTGGGTTAAATTTGAAACTTGGAGTTTTTGAATCCTTTCATATGGACGTAAACACTTGGGTGCCCTTGGCTTTCACCCAAGTGCTCCATTTCCCTCTCTAATCCTCATTCCCCTTCTGATCCATCCCAAAATAATCTTTGGAATATTTTGCTTAAAAGAAAAATATTCAGTTTCTCTCAAAAACCCTAGCCAGATCAGTATGCTCCAAAGCAACCCTAATTTTCATGGCCCAGAAAAATCTGAGATAATTCACAATTATTCTTTGAACCCTAGGGCACCTTCCTGAGCAAAAATATTTCATCACTTTTTGGAATATTTTTGCTACAGAAAACATTTTCTGTTACGGACAGAAATGGTGGTTTCGCAAAGAACTACCATTTTACTTGCTCCATTGTGCCTGGGTTTTCTTGTGCCTTTTCACCTTAGTAACTCTTGGCTAACCTCCAAAGCACAGCCTCAAACTCTCAGCCATTTGACCTCAGTAACGTCTCAAAGTTACTGACTAGAAACTTACCCCGCATGTAAAAACTTCTCTACTGCACCTGGATCCAAACCAAAGCGTGGTAAACTTCAAAACCACCACGAACAACATGCCAGACATGATTTTTGGACATAGGCTGGCCTTAGGGAAGAGTTCGCACGGTGACCATGCATGTCCACCATGTCATGCCTGCGTGTCGACGCGCTCTGAGTGCCGCCGAGCGCTCTGTTCGCGCGTGCTCGCTTCCCCCGCCTGCCCGAGCGTGCCAAACTTCGCCACCATCCTTGTCTCAACGCCATTAACTCCCCTCTGGCGCTCGCCAACGCCAGAGCTCGCCGCAGCGAGCACGGGAATGGTCCGGCCAACGCCACAGTGCGCTCTGCACTGTGCTCCTCGCCTTCCTCTTGATCCTGTACTCGTCCCCGTTCGCCCACAGTCCCCACGTGAGCTGCGTTGCCTTCTCCCCCTCTCACTAACGCCGCTTGTCGTCAGGCGCAGTGTCCAGGTGGCGCCGGCGGAGCGCTGATCCACCCTCGATGCTCGCCTATAAAAGGAGCCACCCCCAGCCTCCTCGAGCACCATCCTCCACTCCCGCACACTCCGCAAGCGTGTAGATAGCCGTAGCCTGGCCGGGCAGGCCTCAGGCCACCGTCCCCGAGCTCGAGCTCGCCGGCGATCCCCTCTGGTTGCCGCGGTAGCTCCAGCCCCTCCCAGGCTAGGGCGACCCTTCCAGGGCCTCCGCCCCTCTCCGGTGAAGCCGTTCCGCCCATCTGGAGCCCTTGGAGTTGCCTCTGCTCGCCGTCTTCTTCATCTTCGGCGACCACCGTGTTCTGCCTCCGCTTGCGAGGTTGATTCCGACGCCGTCCGACCGCCCCTAGCTACGCTACGGGTACGTGCAGGTGCGCCTCAACCCCCTCTTGCCATCCCTCCCTCTCGTTTTGGCCAAGGAGTCCTCGTCGCCGGCGAGAGCTCCGGCGGAGCTGCAACTCCCTCTGTTTCCTTCTCCCCTCCTTCTAACCTGACTAGCGGGGCCCGCTAGTCAGCCACTTTGTACGCGCGCGAAGCGGTACGAGTGGTGGCGCCCCTGGGCATTTACGCCTTCGATGTCACCCCCCCAGCCTATTTATTTTATCCAAATTCATTTGAATTTACAGAACACTTCAAACAGTCGTAACTCCTCAACCATAAGTCCAAATGAATTGATTCTTTTTGCATCTTGTTCTTTGCAAAGAAATCTAGCAGCTCACCAAAGATGAGATTTTTCTGAGCTGTTTAGAATTTCTGGTGATTTTCAGAAGTGTTCTTGATATTTTCTTTTTGTGCTTAAAATTATTTTCAGAGGGTGAGGCTTGTCTTGAGGATCACCAGAAGGCTTGTGAACCTCATCTGCACTAAGGCAAGCCACATCAACATTTTCATGGTGTCATTTCAATATTTATGATTTTCTTACTTGAATGAAATGATTAATCCATGCATTTAAATAACTATTGTGTTATTTATATTCTGTTAAGTGTTTGCTAGTTAATATGCTTGATTTACAGAATGTGGAAACTAGCTTAGTTGGTGAAGCAAAGCTAGGATCTATTTGTGGTGATGATAGAAATAAATTTTGTTATGCATGTTATTAATTATTTAAAGTTATGTTCTTCCATAAATAAAATGATAACAATTTGCTAGAAAATATTCTGTTAAGTACTTGTTTAGTCATTTTACTTGACTTACAGAATGTTTGAACCTCACTTGGTTGGTAAAGAAATTAGGATTTGTGTGTGGTAAAATCTTTGTTATTCATATGAGAAATTAATCGGAGTTACGTTGTTGCTTGAGAAAATAATAAAACTTGCTGCAAAAATATTTTTGGTTAATATGTGATTTATCTTGATCAGCAAAGTAATATGAGTTGTTGATGTTTATGCTTAGTGTGAATATGGATGACATCGGTCTTTTTCATTATTAAGTGATGCATGTGTAGTTTTGCATTTCATGGCATGCTATGACACCGGTCATTTCCATTTTAAGTTGGACTTGAATATAACTCAACTTGAATATACCGCTGGCTGGGTCATGGTGCCGCTGAATCAAGTTTTTCCTAGTGCAACCACATTTGCCTTTGTGGGAAGGCCTTGATTGGTCCATTGACATTGCCTCTGGTTGGTGCCTCCAACTAGGGAAGGTTACGTCATGCTTACCCTGGCCCAGTAAGCAGGCATAACCTTGTGCGCCCGTTGTTGAGATTATGGTACCGGGTCCCCGAGTGGGATCGTTGTGGCCACGATGGTGGTCGGTGTGTCTCTGGTAGACACGGGGCCACCCAGGACTAGCCCGTTGGGGATTGGGTCGGAGTAGCCGGGAGAGTGTCATGACAATGGAAGGGTTTTGTCGGAATGCCGTTGGTCCACCCAAATGGGAGTGCGAGGCCATGGGTTCCGTGGTGTGGGTACAGTGTGCTACCTCTGCAGAGTGTATAATCTATCGATAGCCGAGTCCACGGTCACGGACACCTCGTAGTAGGTCTCACCATGAGTCAACGTTTAATAAAATTTGTTCACTAAGCTATGAACTTTGCATTGTTGAAGATGGCAGAAAGGCCATCGAGATATTCGGGACCAGATATTGGTCATGGTTGTGATCGCCGTAAGGATCACGAGTTACTCTTGTTAAGCCCACTTTGGTGGCTTGTTTGTGATCCGAGAATGATCATGGTTGGTAAGTTGTCCCGAGAGACGTTCGAGCATGATCACAGCATGTTTGACATATAGTGTTGCATTATTATTAATTGGTCAAGTATCATGATATTGTTTGCCATTATGATTATGCCAGTTGTGAGCTTGCAAGTACATTCAATGTACTGACCTGGTGTTGGGGATATAACTATTTGTGTAAGCCGCCCAAGAGGGGCCGGGTTACACAAAGAAGACTCGCCAGAACGGAGCCTGTAATCAAGCATGAAGATGGCGGTTCAATAAAGGGCTTAAGGCCCACAGGCGACTTAAGGCCCGTTGTAGCAAACCGCCACACTGGCATGACTTGTGTCATAAGGTAGATTTAACTAGTCACCGAGCCGGACAATGTTTATAAGCCGGCCGGGTCTCTATAAGCCGCAGGGCGTCAACCCGTGTATATAAGGGGACGGCCTGCGGCGGCTTAGGGGCAAGAAACAACTCATCGAGAGCCGGGCATAGCGTATCTCGCTCCCTGGTCATCGAAACATCAAGCAGTACCAACCCAACTAGACATAGGCTTTCCTTCACTGCAAGGGGCCGAACTAGTATAAAAACTCTCGTGTCCTTTGTCCTGATTGACCCCTTTAAGCTTCCTAGTTGCGATGGCTCCACGACTAAGTCCTTGCAAGAGGACATCTGCCGTGACAATTCCACGATAGTTGGCGCCCACCGTGGGGCCAGCGCACAGTGGATTTGAGTTCTTGAAGGGCAGCTTTGAAGGGCTCAAGGGATACGCAGTGGGCCGGATGAACAAGAGTCGTCGCGGCAAGATCTACATCAACAACGAAGGCTGGGGCCCCGACGCCGACTCAATTGAGTACGGGTACCGGGTCCCCTTTGGCGGAATCCACGTCTTCATCGGCCAGATCGGTGAGCGGGGCCCTGAGCCGGACAACTGCACCAACCTCGTCGAGACGGCTCAGCGTGCGAGACCCGCCCGAGCTCAACCTGTCGTGAAGCGTGCCTTCGTGAGTTGCGTCCACGGATAAGAACTTCCTGAAGGATCTAAAGATGGTGGTGAGATGGCCGTCCCCTCGGATGATGATTCATCCGCCGGTTCAACATATTCTTTATATCAAGTCCAAGAGGGCATGCTTGGGGGCTGTTCTAACGGCTCTAGCACTCCGGACTTCTATGAGCCGCCAAGCTGGGCAGGGGTCTTCATGGCTGGTACTCAACCTGGTCAAAACTCAACGGCTGCAACAGCAATAACGTCCGGGTCAGGAGCAGCCGGGGCAGGAGGCCCTGTGCGCCCGCCGGCTCAGGTGCTGATGGATCTTATGGATAAGCTAACGGCCATGTTAACCGCCACGGTTATTCCTGCAAATTAAGATGAGCATAACGCGGAGGTGGCGAGGGTGCATGAGGATATAGCCCGGGCCAAGGAGGCCTTGGCAGCTGAGGACACCAGGTTAGCTACAGAGCGGGCGGCTTTGGACGCTGGCACAAAGAACTCCAAATGAGGCTTTCCAAATTAATATGAGCCTGAACACATCCAACGAGGTGATGAGGAGGATACATCAGAAAACCCAGTCCCGGTTGCCTCCGGTTTATGACCCTCGGAACCTTTTCGCTACACCCGGTGTCGGCCCTAGCAACCCGCCCGGAGCAAATCAGTTCACACCACCGACGGGGGGCCGCCTCAGCTTCAAGAGATGGCACCTCCGCATGGGAGTATGGCCCCGCCCCGTTATGTACCAATACCACCGGGTCACTTCTCCAACCCCATGGAGAACTTGATAGCAGCATCGGCGCGTTTGGCGGCTCTCCCAGTGGACGGTGATGATCCGACAGTGGTGGAGACCCGGAGGGTTAGAGATCTTATTCAGACGGCCATGGCGCAACAAGAGATCTATTCTTACAGGCCGGACAGGATTCATTCAACTCCTTCACCTTGGCTAGCACCGCCTCGTCAAAACCGGAGTCCGAGTTACAGCAGGCACATGGAGTCAGAAGCTTTGTCAAGCAATGCCCAGCGTCGTAACCAGCCGGGTGGCTATAACCCGGTGCAAGACCGAATACGTCAGGAGGACGAACGCGGCTCGGCTAAGCGGCTCAAGAAAGCGGCATATCAAGATCTCCCGGTATCCGACGACTTCTATTGGAGCGGAGTGGCTACCGTAACCGACGGCGTTCCTTGTTTGGTGCCGGCTCTGCGGGATGTACGTCTACCCAAGGACTTCAAGGGACCTCGAAAGGTGCCGAATTACACGGCCGACTTACAGCCCGGAGCATGGATCGAAAGTTACGAGATGGCCATGGAGCTACTGGAGGTCAGCGACGCAGCAATGGCTAAGTACTTCACCATGATGTTAGACGGAACAGCCCGGTCTTGGTTAAAGGGTTTGCCACCCAATTCCATTAGCTCATGGGCAGAGCTAAAGGCCCGGTTTATCCAGAACTTCAAGGACACTTGCAAGCAATCTATGTCAACTGTGGACTTGACCAATTGTAAAGGTGGAGGAGGTGAATCCACAACTCATTGGGTGCGTCGGGTCAAGGAAATAATACATTCGTCCGATAAGATGGATGCCGCTCTGCAGTCCTCATGTTGGAGAAGAATTGCCGCTTTTGAGTCACCGAGGCGAAACTGGGGCGCCTTAAGCGTGATTGCAACGATATGGGTACGCTGATGGCGGCTTTAGTCAAGTATGCCGATTCTGATAATACCAAGGATCCCGCGTCTGATGAGGAAAAGACACGGAAGGGAAAGAAGAACAACAATGGAAAGGGTCAGCAGCATAACCCGGTAAATCAAGGAGGCAACAAGCGTAAGGCGGAGGGTAACCCGGAGTTTGTGGCCAATGCCAATGCAGTGGTAACAATCGAGACATAAGGAAAACCTCCCCTCGATCCGGGCGGGTCAGGTCCATCTCTTGAGCAGCTTCTCAATGAGCCTTGTCCGAGACACGGTACTCGGGAACGACCTGCCACCCACTTATGGAAAGATTGCGCGATCATGAAGGCTTCCAAGAATTCCAACATGTTTGATGGCAATCATGGATCGGGCGGCGGTTCAAGGGCCGGCGGCTTTCATGGCCCGGGCGGCGGTTCAAGTTCCGGTTTTCAGGGAAGTCAAGACGGCTACAATCAACAATGACTGGTCAAGGGGGACAGCGGCAGCGGTCAGTTATCAAAGCCACCCAAAGCAGCTGAATGGTGGGCAGACCATGTGTTTACCACTAATTTGTGCAAACGTGACCGTAAGGTTCATAAGAGGGCCGTGAATTCTGTTGAGCGGCGGTTCCCGTTATTTGAGGTGGTCGAGAACAGCCCATTATATGGAGCAGGAAGATCACCCCTCCGGTTGATAATCTAGGTCAGTTGGCCTTGGTGATAGCACCTCAGGTTGGTGGATATAAATTCACTAAGGTACTCATGGACGGAGGAAGCAACATCAATATTCTCTATTATGAGACCTTTCGTCGCATGGGGTTGACTGATACCAAACAGAGTCCAAATGCAGCGAAACTTTTTTGTGGAGTTTTTATGGACCAGAAGACACCCAATGGGCCGGAGAAGCACCTGGGGGGGTGCCCCGAGGGGGCACAGTGCACCAGGGCGCGCCTGGGCCCCCAGGTGGGTTGTGCCCACCTCGGTGGCCTCCCGCACCGCCTCTTGCTCTATAAATACCCCAATATTCCAGAAACCCTAGGGGAGTCGACGAAAATCAATTCCAGCCGCCGTGTCACGCCCAATATGCGACTCTATCCTAAAGGAACTCGAATGTCCCATCAAGGATAGAAGCGCATATTGGAGACGCTTTTGTAAGGTGGATATCATTACATCGTACCATTACATAATAGTTGGGGGATACATACAAGGCATACAAAAGCCGCAAGAATACATGAAACATCATACATGAGAACAACATCCGACTACGGATGAAACACAAACAGAAATTCAAACGACATCCACCCTGCTAGGCCAGGCTGCCGACCAGGAACCTATCCCTAGACCGAAGAATAAGAAAAACTCCAAAACAAGTAAACATCACCCTCACGTCATGACCATCATATTACCTGTACCTGCAACTTCTGGTGTAGTAATATGTGAGCCACGAGGACTCAGCAATCCCATTACTACGGGTATCAAGACTAGCAAAGCTTAATGGGTATGGAAAGGATAAGTTGTTAGGTTGCAGCAGTGACTAAGCAAAGTATGGTGGCTAACTTACGAATACAAGAGTAAGATGAGAAACTACGCAAACGGTCGCAAACTAGTAATGATCAATAAGTGATCCTGAACTACTTACTTTCAAACACAACACAACCGTGTTCTCCTCTCGAACTTCCCCGAAAAGAGACAGTCACGGTTACGCACACGGTTGGTGTATATTAACTGAGTTTACTTCAAGTCCTCTACAACCGGATATTAACGAATTCCCATCTGCCACATGACCGCGGGCACGGCTCTCAAAAGTTTAAACCCTACAAGGGTGTCCCAACTTAGCCCATGACAAGCTCACGATCCGCGTAGACAATCCTCCATCGCGGGACCCTCCGACCAGACTCGGAATCCCGGTGCACAAGACATTTCGACAATGGTAAAACTAATCCAACAAAGCCTCCTGACATGTCGACACCCTGATAGTAGCCGCGCGTATCTCGTCTCAAGCCACGTCCGGATAGGTCAAGCTACGAGTAAAACCAAATACCTCGGGTTTCCCCAAGGCGGCCCCGTAGGCTGCCCGTTTGGGACCAACACCATCAGCCCTGTCCCCCTGCTATGTAGAAAGAATCCTCGGGTTCATGACGCCCTATGCCAATTAATTATTTAGTTCAATATTATTATGGCAAATGTTAAAACCAATGTTGGGCTTTGCTGGAAGAGTTTTATTCAAAGCGAACTGTCAAGAGGGGCCCATAAACCCTCACCGTGTTAGGGACGCAAAATCAAGGAACATAACACCGGTATGACGGAAACTAGGGCGGCAAGAGTGGAACAAAACACCAGGAATAAGGCCGAGCCTTCCACCCTTTACCAAGTATATATGTGCATTAATTAAATAAGAGATATTGTGATATCCCAAGATATCCATGATATCCATGTCCCAACATGGAACAACCTGCAACTAGAAACGCTATAATAAGGGCTAAGCAAAGCGGTAACATATCCAAACAACGATTTTCTAGGAAGGGTAAAAGGTTAGAGGCTATCATGGCAATTTGGGAGGCTTGTTAAAAAGTGGTAGGTAGCGCGGCATAGCGATAGCATCGAGACAACTAGCATAGCAAAGATAGTAGTGAGATCCAAGGTGACGGTCATCTTGCCTGAAATCCTGCTAGGAATAAGAACGAGTCCATGAATAAGACGATCCCACGTAGTTGAACGAATCCTCACAATCGCAACGAAACAGGAACTATCGAGAAGGAGTACAACCGGAAAGAAGCAAACAACTTGGTAAACACACAACACATAAACATGACATGATGCTCAACCAAGTATGATGCATGACAAGTATATATGATGCTACTCATGGCAAGAGATGAAGCATATAAGAACAACACATCAAAGCAAGTTTAAATGAGGCCGGAATCAACACATAACACTTCCGGAAACTCCCCATATGCAAATTTAGAAATTGGTCCAGATCTGAACAAAAAATTATGTTAAAGTTGTTAAACAGCAAGTTAAAGTGCACCAAGATGATCTACTCGGTTTCCTAGTCAAGTTACATATAAAGTTCATTTAATTCGGAGCTACAACCTAGAAGATCTGAGCAAAACAAGTTAAACATGGCATTGATGCAAATGCAAGTAAAACAACATCACAAACACTCCAAAACAAGGATGCAACAAGGCATTATGAAACTACATGCAAAACCAAGCAAGTTTCATATAGAGCATGCTCCAAACGGAGCAACGGTTCAACACATACACTCAATACAAGTTTCAAACACAATCTGCCCAAAACAGCAACTAAGCACTTTGCAATCAAGGAAATAACATGCTACAGGAAACATATGGACACAAACTTGATATTCAATTAAAGTATAGGTTACATTTATTCAAATAACAATAAGATTCTTGTTCATAGGCATCAAGATTAAACCAACATGATTAATGCAAAAAGCAACTTTATAACACATATTAGGACTTGGTGAAAAAGAGGACATACATGTGAGCAGGAATAACATGTTGACATGTTGAAGGCATAAAACAAACATGCTACATTACAATATCATAGAAAACAAAAACATGAAAGTAAATTAAATATTAAACATGGAAAAACATGGTTACTAAACATCTCCATATAACCACTATATCAATGGCATTCATCAAGACAAGATTGCAAGTTAAAAACAGTTTCTCAGACTTAGTGAAAAACAGAGTAAGGCTGAAAACAGATTCATGATGCATACTTTGAGACAACAAAAGTATATACTACAGGAACATTTCATGGAATGAAAGGGCGTGGTAAGCATTTGCGTGTAGAGAACTACAAAACATGAACAATGAGCTACTGCTAGAAACCACTAGAACATGCTCAAAATATCATGGCAAGATTGCAAACGATAACAGTTTCACAGACTTGGTGAAATTTAGTGAATATGGCAGGAACAACAACAAGTAGGCATGTGTGCAAGCTTGGAACGGAGGTCATATTAAGCCCAAAATTATCAAACTTGGCATGTCGACAAAATACTCATAGCATAATGCAATTCATGTAGTTGGAGCATCTCTAAAAGAGGCATAGATTAATTAATAACAAGCTCACAACATGGCATCATGAAGTTAACAGAAAACTGGAACATCATTTAGGCATGTTCATGGCAATGAAAACATATGCTACATGACATATATGGGGCAACAAAAGGAATGACATGCTATAGTATAACATGGAAATCAAAATATGTCAACTAGGCATCTCCAGATTATGCATGAATATGATGGTAGAATCAAGTTAACATGGCAACATAATGTAACAACTACAGACTTGACAGAAATTACTAAGTCACAGAAACATCAAACAACAAGTAGCTCAGTTCACAATCTTGACGCACTCACCACAAGGCACATAAAAATACACGGATTACACCACTATAAATATGGCATGAATATTCTACTAAAACATGTTGACATGATGCTCAAAAGATAAACACACAAAATGCTATGAAAAAGACAAATCAACAAGTTATGACAATCTTTAGCAGTTTATAACATTTAGCACTATTGCAACGATGATTAAGGCATAGACATGAATGGTAACATGCATGCAAGTGACACTAGCATGTAGAGCACTCAGATATGAACATTTCGACATATCATACACACAAATCGGAGCAAGATGCACAAAGTTACAAGGTTCACAAGATGCACACATGATGCTGGTAACCTAGGGACTTTTAGTCGAATTTTCAGAAAAACCGAGTGAGCGCAGGTTAGCTATTTGACGCACGGGCGGGGGATGGACGTGTGGGGGCGCTCACCAAGCGGGCCAAGGCCCAGAGAGGTGGTGGATCGGGCCGGTGCGGAGAAGGCCGGCGGGATCTGGGCCGCGGGAAGGCCGAGGCTGGGCCAGCCGATGCGGGGCCCACAAGGGCGCGATGCGGGCGGGACGAGCAGCTCCTCTGCTCGTCCCCAAGCAGGGGCATGGCGGCGGAGGTGGTGGTCCGTTCCGGTGACGGGGCGGCCCGGCAGACGACTGGGAGGACCGAAGATGGATGGATCCGGGCGGCGCCGACCCGGATCTGGCCGGAGGCGAGGCAGGTGGCCGGCGGCGGGGCTCCAGGCAGCGGGGAAGGTCGGGCGGAGCCCTGCACACACACACACACAGAGAGAGAGAGAGAGAGAGAGAGAGAGAGAGATAGAGAGAGGAAGGAGAACGGAGGGCGCGACGGGGCTCTGGCCTGGCGAGGTCACCGGCGGCGGCGCAGGCACGCACTCCGGTGCCGGCGGAGGAGGTCCGGCGAAGGGCGCGGGGCGGCGCGAGGCAGATCGGGAGGTGCGACGACGAGCGGGAGACCTGGCTCGAGCGGGCGCTGGCGGGCTACGGCAGCGGGCGACTTGGCCCGAGCGGGCGTCGGATGGGCTCAGCGGGCCGCGCGGGGTGGAGGCGTGCTGGTTGGTGGTGGGGAGGCGACGTGGCGGGGGCCGGTTGGGCAAGGACGGTGGCGCAGGTGACGTGGTGGCTCCCGATTGGCCGGGGTGATGCCTCAAGCGGCGCCAAGTGGCGGGGCTGTGGTGGCTGGCACGGAAATCTAGGGCAGTGACGCTGATTTCGAGGTCGAGGTGGCTAGGAGGTAAGGTAAGAGGTAGGGGATGCCAAAAATGGAGAGGGGGTGTCCATATATAGCCGGAGGGGCTAGGGTTGGAGGTTTGAGGGGGTTTCGGAGCCCTCCGATCGCGATCGTGCGGTCCAAATCGGAGGGGGGATTAGGTGGGCTGTGTAGGGGTGTGTGGGCTGAGAGAATAGAAGAGAAGGAGAGGCCCGACGGCGGTTTCTGAGACCGAAACGTGTGACGAAAATACCGGCAACGATGCCGCTATATGTTTAACGGTTGGGCTATCAAACGGACTCTGAATGCGACGAAATTTGATAGGCGGTCTACCTACACTATAATAAGACCGCACACCATGTTTCATCCCATTCCAAGAACATTTTTATGCCACTTATAAAAATAATATTTCGGAGGTGCCTCGGGCGCGTGCGAGTGTGTTTGGGCTCAGAACGGACAACAGAAGGAATTGGGAGACCCGAACGGATGCATGTTTTGAAAAACATGCAGATGCAATTCATATGATGACATGGCAAAGTGCAATACACATGCAAATGACATGGCAACAATGGAGAATAATTGGACGACACCTGGCGCATCGGACTCGGGGCGTTACACGCCGCAAGTTCCCGAACCACCAGGTCCAATCTAGACACCATCACGGAGGGGTTCATCATGTTCATTGGTGCCTCTCCGATGATGCGTGAGTAGTTCATTGTAGACCTATGGGTCCGTAATTAGTAGCTAGATGGCTTCCTCTCTCTCTATTTTGATTCTCAATACAATGGTCTCTTGGAGATCCATATGATGTAACTCTTTTTCTGGTGTGTTTGTTGGGATCCGATGAACTTTGAGTTTATGATCAGATCTATCTTTTTATCCATGAAAGTTATTTGAGTCTTCTTTGATCTCTTATATGCATGATTACTTATAGCCTTGTATTTCTTGTCCGATATTTGTGTTTTGTTTGGCCAACTTGATCTATTTATCTTGCAATGGGAAGAGGTGCTTTGTGACGGGTTCGATCTTACGTTGCTTGATCCCAGTGACAGAAGGGGAACCGCCACGTATGTATCATTGCTATTAAGTATAACAAGATGGGGTCTATTTCTACATAAATAGATATTGTCTACATCATGTCATCGTTCTTATTGCATTACTTCATTTCTCCATGAACTTTATACACTAGATGCATGCTGGATAGCGGTTGATGTGTGGAGTAATAGTAGTAGATGCAGACAGGAGTCGGTGTACTAATCTTGGACGTGATGCCTATATAATGATCATTGCCTAGATATCATCATGATTATTGAAGTTCTATCAATTTCCCAATAGTAATTTGTTTACCCACCGTATGCTATTTTTCTGGAGAGAAGCCACTAGTGAAATCTACGGCCCCGGGTCTCTTCTTTATTGTATTTGCCTTCGCGATCTATTTTTATTTGCTTTTATTTTCAGATCTTTTAATCTAAAAATACAAAAATACCTTGCTGCAATTTATTCTTATTTATTTTACCTCGCATTCCCGCGAGATCTAATTATCCAGTCTACTACAATTTTACCTATATTTTTACCCGTGAGGGATTGACAACCCCTCTCTTATGTCGGGTTCCAAGTATTTGTTCTTTTTGTGCAGGACCTGTTTATGTGGTGTTGTGTGGTTCTCCTACTGGTTCGATAACCTTGATCTCATCACTAAGGGAAATACCTACCGTTGTTGTGCTGCATCATCCCTTCCTCTTTGGGGAAATACCGACGTAGTTCAAGCAAACATCAAAAGCAATTTCTGGCGCCATGCCGGGGAGACATCATCAACATCTACCAGGTTCCTAATCACAAATCTCATCTCCTTACAATTTACATTATTTTCCATTTGGCTCTCATTTTCCTCTCCCCCACTTCACAAAAATTTGCCGTTTTATTCGCCCTCTTTTTCATTCACCGTTTTCTCGTCAGATCTGTTTTTTTGTGTGCAATCTTGTTTGCCACTTTTATCGTTATGGATAATTCTTTCGCTATTGTGTGCACTCCTGAGAACGAGGTTCTTAACTTTAAACAAAGGGAAGGGAGGATTTAAAAGATGCTTGGTATAGAATTTGCAATGCTCATAATAGATCTATCTGTAAGCAATCTATCGGTGATTCTCTTTGCTGTTTTTATGTGGGCATCACCACTTGGTATATATAGATTTGTCCTTGATAGGATTACCGGTGGAAATTTCTTGATGTGTCCCTCTCTTGATTCGTTTAATGCTATGGGAAATTTAGTGGGTTCACCACCGCTTATGATTAATGAAACAACTTTGACTCTCGAGCACGTTATGGAAATACTAGATGCTATTGAAAAGAAAATGCTTACCGCAGAACATATTGAAAACTTGGATAAAAAGATGCATAATTTTGCTACCAAAATTGGGTCAAAAGCGGGGGAAGTTTTTAAGTTGTTAAAAGAAAAGGGGACCGTAATTCATGAAAGAATTGAAGAAAGCCTGTCTCGGATTGATAAACTGGAAGAAATCTTTAGTAATCTAAGTTCGGCTTTTGCTTCCGCTCAAACTATTGAAAAAACTCCCGTAAAAATTAGCAAGATTACTCAAGTTACTAAGAACATGCAACTTCTAGTAATAATAAAGGAGATCTTAAAATGATTAGTATTCACCCGAATTTTATTGAAGTTGTAAGAGATCCCATTGATAAGAATGAATTCCTCAATTTTATGCCTAGAAGTTTTGCTATTCTACTTGCTAATTCTGCAAAGAAATCTGATTGTGTGTTTGAAGAGTTGGAGACCAAAAATGACAATACTTAGATCCTTGCATTATGCCTAGGTAAGGGCATAAAACGATATCGCTTGTTGGGAGTCAACCTAATGAATAAAATTTATTTTTGTCTTTTGCTTTCTGTCCTTGAGTGTTTGCAAAATTATGCTACTGTTATGATTGTGTTTTTTGTGTTTAGTTAGTGTTTGTGTCAAGCAAAGCCTTTAGGATCATGTTGGGTGATAGTTAATTTGATTTTGCTG
Source organism: Aegilops bicornis (assembly GCA_021605145.1). Lineage (NCBI taxonomy): Eukaryota > Viridiplantae > Streptophyta > Magnoliopsida > Poales > Poaceae > Aegilops > Aegilops bicornis. The sequence continues at coordinate 402,164,769 of CM038671.1, read as the reverse complement.
AAAAAACAGAAACTTTTGCACTCACAAAAATAATTTTCATTCTTAACAGAAGCATGATAAAATACCAATTATTTTTGCAGAAGATTAATATACAAATTTCTCACATTGTTCTAATTTTGCAGAATTTTGGAGTTACATAATTATTCGAAATATTCAGATTGCTTCAGACTGTTCTGTTTTTGACAGATTCTGTTTTCTTTAAGTTGTGTGCTTGTTTTGATGATTCTATGGTTTCCTTTGAAGAGTTTATGCCATAGAAAAGTTGGAATACAGTAGATATAATGCAAAAATAAAATATGAATGGGTTTATAACAGTACTTATAGTAGTGATTTGCTTTCTTATACTAACGGATCTCACGAAGGTTTTGTTGAGTTTTGTGTGATTGAAGTTTTCAAGTTTTGGGTGATGTTACGATGGATGAAGGAATAAGTAGTAAGAAGAACCTAAGCTTGGGGATTCCCATGACATCCCAAGCTATTATACAAAGAGAAGCAAGCAACTAAGCTTGGGGATGCCCGAGTGGCATCCCCTCTTTCTTCTAACGACCATCGGTATTTTACTCGGAGCTATATTTTTATTCGTCACATACTATGAGTTTTTCTTGGAGCATCTTGTATGATATGAGTCTTTGGTTGTTTTGCTTCTTATTTTAAGTCTTGAATCCTTGCTGGACACACCTATTTAAGAGAGCCAAAATTATGCTATGACTTGTTAGAATTGCTCTATATGCTTCACTTAAATCTTTATGAGCTATGGAATTGCTCTAGTGCTTCACTTATATCTTTTTGAGCACGGTGTGCTTTGTTATTTTTGAATAAATGCTCTCTTGCTTCACTTAGATTTATTTGAGAGCTAGTAAATTTTTAGAAAATCTCTCTTACTTCACTTAAATTAATTTGAGAGGAAGAAATATTATGCTCATGTTCTTCACTTATATTTGTTTGAGCTTATTAAAAGCAACATATGTAATTAGTCCCAAAGTGATAGATATCCAAGGAGGATATAATAAAAACTTTCATGAAGATCATTGGACAAAATAAACTTGATTCCTTGTAATAGTTTTGAGATATGTCGATATGATATGTGAGTCATGTTGATGAGTAATTATGCTTTAGTAAGAATATTGGTGTTAAGGTTTGTGATTCCCTATGCAAGCACGAAAGTCAATAGTTATGCAATGAAATTACATCCTACTTGTGGTGCATTATTGGTTGCTAGTTATGCTTCATGCTCTCTTATGAGATTTTTCGTTTCTTGGTTGGATGCTTCTCAATCTTTTGCTAGCCTTCGTTTTTGCACTAAGTATGATCACTACTTGTGCATCCAAAATCCTTTAAACCAGTTTTTCCATATGAGTCCATTATACCTACCTATATGCGGTATTCTTTTGCCGTTCTAAGAAAATTTGTATGTGCCATCTCTAATTTTCAAAATAAATTTCTCTTTTGTGTGCTCGTACCGCTCATGAAACGGTAGGGGGTGGCTGATATATTTCCATGTTAGATATGTCATTCTCAAGATGAGTGTTTATTCACTTGTCATTGCATGAGAGTACGACAAAGGTATTAGGGATGCCCAGTCCCGAAATGAAAAATGAATTTACTTTATGTTGTCAAATAATAAATTCCTTGGAAAGTGTTGGTATGGAAGGCACCCGTGGATACGGCTAGCCATGGAAAGTGAAAGTATGGTTGAAAAAGGAATAAACTTTATTTTCTGTTTGGGAACCGCTATGATATATCTAGCATGGAAAGTATTGGGAACTACTCGGTCGTATTCATTGACAGGAAAAGCATGCCTCCCAAAATGTTTTTATCTCTATCTTTTTTTCGCTTTGAGCTCTGGCGGCTCTACAAGTCCCTACTTCCCTCCACGAAGGGCCTTTCTTTTACTTTATGCAATTTTTTACTTGAGTCTCCATCTTCTCTTATAAAGCACTAACTAAGGGGCACTTTGATCATACTTGAGCATTGGGTGTAGCTAATATGCGAGTGTGTTTCATGAATGGATCAATGATTGAGCATAATGGGCTAGGGATAACTTGCTTTAGCGTTGATATTTTGAAAGACATGGTTGAGTATTAAAGTCTTCATGTCAAAACTAGACTATTGCTTTGAACCATATAAAAGTCCAAATTTCCATGCTACAAAGAAAAGAATATCTGATGAACATGTTAGGCAGCATTCCACATCAAAAATTCTGTTTTTATCATTTACCTACTTGAGTACGAGCAGGAATTAAGCTTGGGGATGCTGATACGTCTCCAACGTATATATAATTTTTCATTGTTCCATGATGTTATAGTATCATTCTTGGATGTTTTACAATCATTTTATATCATTTTTTTGGTACTAACCTATTGAAAATGTGCCCAGTGCCAGTTGCTGTTTTCTGCTTGTTTTTTACATCGCAGGAAATCGATACCAAATGGAGTCCAAATGCAGGAAACTTTTTGTGGATTTTTTATGGACCAGAAGATACCCAATGGGTCAGAGAAGCACGTGGGGGTGCCCTGAGGGGGGCACAACCCACCAGGGTGTGCCTGGGCCCCCAGGCGCATCCAGGCGGGTTGTGCCCACCTCGGTGGCCTCCCGCACCGCCTCTTTGCTCTATAAATACCCCAATATTCCAGAACCCTAGGGGAGTCGACAAAAATCAATTCCAGCCGCCGCAAGTTCCAGAACCACCAGATCCAATCTACACACCATCACAGAGGGGTTCATCATGTTCATTGGTGCCTCTCCGATGATGCGTGAGTAGTTCATTGTAGACGTACGGGTCCGTAGTTAGTAGCTAGATGGCTTCCTCTCTCTCTATTTTGATTCTCAATGCAATGGTCTCTTGGATATCCATATGATGTAACTCTTTTTGCGGTGTGTTTGTTGGGATCCCATGAACTTTGAGTTTATGATCAGATCTATCTTTTTATCAATGAAAGTTATTTGAGTCTTCTTTGATCTCTTATATGCATGATTACTTATAGCCTTGTATTTCTTCTCCGATATTTGGGTTTTGTTTGGCCAATTTGATCTATTTATCTTCCAATGGGAAGAGGTGCTTTGTGGGGGTTCGATCTTACGTTGCTTGATCCCAGTGACAAAACGGGAACCGACACGTATGTATATATCGTTGCTATTAACGATAATAAGATGGGGTCTATTTCTACATAAATAGAACTTGTCTACATCATGTCATCGTTCTTATTGCATTACTCCGTTTCTCCATGAACTTAGTACACTAGATGCATGCTGGATAGTGGTCGATGTGTGGAGTAATAGTAGTAGATGAAGGCAGGAGTCGGTCTACTAATCTTGGACGTGATGCCTATAAAATGATCATTGCCTGGATATCGTCATGATTATTTGAAGTTCTATCAATTTCCCAACAGTAATTCGTTTACCCACCGTATGTTATTTTTCTCGAGAGAAGCCACTAGTGAAATCTACGGCCCACGGGTCTCTTCTTTAATATATTTGCCTTCGCGATCTATTTTTATTTGCTTTTATTTTCAGATCTATTAATCCAAAAATACAAAAATACCTTGCTGCAATTTATTCTTATTTATTTTATCTCACATTCCTGCGAGATCTATTTATCCAGTCTACTACAATTTTACATATCTTTTTTACCCATGAGGGATTGACAACCCCTCTCTTACATCGGGTTGCAAGTATTTGTTCTTTGTCTGCAGGAGCTGTTTACGTGGTGTTGCATGGTTCTCCTACTGGTTCGATAACCTTGGTCTCGTCACTCAGGGAAATACCTACCGTTGTTTTGTTGCATCATCCCTTCCTCTTTGGGGAAATACCGACGTAGTTCAAGCAAACATCATGATCCCCCCCTAGGGCGCGCTCCCCTGCCTTGTCGTCGCCTCATGGACCCACTAACTTGTTCCCGACGCCAAAAATTCATATAAATATAGAAACCCCCAGAAATAAACCTAGATCAGGAGTTCCATCGCCACAAGCCTCTATAACCACGAAACACCAATCGGGAGCCTGTTCCTGCACTCTGCCGGAGGGGGAAACCATCGGAAACCATCACCGGTGGCCATCTTCATCATCCCAGCGCTCTCCATGACAAGGAGAGAGTAGTTCTCCCTCGGGGCTGAGGGTATGTACCAGTAGCTATATGTTTGATCTCTCTCTCTCTCTCTCTCTCTCTCTCTCTCCCTCTCTCTCTCTCTCTTGTATTCTTGATTTGGCACGATTTTGATGGACCGCGAGCTTTGTTACTATAGTTGGATCATATTGTGTTTCTCCCCTCTAGATTCTTGTGATGAATTGAATTTTACTGTAGCGACCCGACCTCAGATGGTCAAGTCTCTGTGCTTCTGTGTCATCCCTGGATCAGTAATGCTGACACACACAGTACTCGAAGGATTTATAACAGAGTAGCAATCACACACTTATTACATCGAATGTCTCAAAAGAGAACTTATTACAAAAATATGGTTTAAGGCCATCTAATGCGATAACAGCGGAAGACTTGGAAGATAAAGTGAGTCCATCAACTCCAACGGCATAACTGAGCTGCACGGCAACGACCTACAATCCTTACTCCTCGTCTGAAAAGTCTACAACATAAAATGTTGCAGCCCGAGAACGGGTCAGCACATGGAATATGCTGGCAATGTAACACATAGAGAGTAATGAAAGAATAATCTATACTACATGCACATATGGCTGGTGGAAAGCTCTATGGTTACAGCTTTGCAAAAAGCCAATTTTTCCCTATGTCAAAGGAACAAATTTTATATTAACTATCATGGTGGTTGAAACATCATTGAGAAGGTATAACCCCAACTCAATCCCAATTAAAGTGATTAACAACCCAGCAGTATTAATTTAGAGTGATGAGATACATGTGAATACTCAAGTACTAGATACTCGAATTGTCCATAACCGGGGACATGGCTAACCATGATTAGATTGTACACTGCAGAGGTTTGCGCACTTTTCCCCACAAGACTCGATCGCCTCCGTTGGTTTCTCGTGACTACATGGTGTTTGAGAAACGGATGATCGAGACACGCCTTTCAAAACATTAACTCTCTACTCCGGATAGATCATACCAAACCTATAAAACCCACTACCTGCTGATCTACCTCTTCGAAAGCTTCACGTAACTTACTCAACTATGCTAGAGCCCATAATAGCTTGTGGCTGCAACGGAAGTTTCTAGCATGAATAATCTCAGTTCCCTTTGAGCCCTGGTGGCGGTCCATAGGAAGATCACACGGTAGCCGGGATTTCCAAAAATAAAATGCAGACAACACCTGGGTTCCCCAGTGCCTCAATCCACCCAGATGTGTATTTAAGTTGCCACCTTAAAGTAACCCATCAATTAATAATCTCACATCTGTCGTGAATATCTCTCAAACCCAAACCACGCTTCACGAGCATAGCATGGCAATATAAGCAACACGTAGAAGTAACTCCCAAGGGTTTGATAGCAACAGGCAATAGGTTCCTACCTCATCATCTAATTCCCAACCCACAAATTAATGACATCCTAATCATGCAATGTTGGAGGGTTGAGCTAATGCATAAAACTGGGTATGAAAAGGTATGATCAAGTGTTACTTGCCTTGCTGACGATCCGTGAATCCTAGAGACTCGTAGTAACACGCTTCGCACTCCGGGAATTCTATCGTAAGCAAACAATACATATATAAGTAACAAACAAAGATGCACAAACGAAACTTCAACTGAAAGAGGTTGACCAGAGAGTTCAACTTAAGGACTCCGGTTTGCAAAAAGAATCAAACCAAACGGAACAACGGAACTCAAACAGCGAGAAAAACATGGTCTACTAATCTGAACTAGAGCCAAATTTTACCAAGATAAAAACTGGTTTAAGTTGACTATCCGGAAAGAGGGTTTCGAGATGAAACTCCAGGCGCTTGAATCTCCTGATTCCGATAAACGAGCGAAAAGTTATACTAATTTGAATATTGGTTCAGAATCGAATTTGGAATAACCGCGGAATAAATCCGATAAAAGAAAACGACGAACGGCTAAACGAACGAACATTCGCTAGCAGAAACTAAACGATTTAACATATTCAGAAAACGAACGAACGGGTGAACGTTCTCAAAATAAATAAACCGGGAAAATAAACCGATCTAATAATAATAATAAAAAACGGCTAGGGTTTTCCAAAAGAAACCGAAGGGTTATTTTAAAAAAAAAACGGGCGACGGGGCTACCTCCGGCGATCGTCCGGCGGGGCGGGCGGCTCAAGGGTCCCGCGGGCGGGCGGCGGCTCCGCGGGTCCGGGGGCGGCGAGGGGCGGCTAGTGCGGCGGCTCGGGGGCGACGGGAGGCGAGGCGGCGGCGGCGCTAAGGGCGGCGGGCGGCGGCTCGGCCTCCTCCGGTCCGGGCGGTGTTGGTGGTGGTGATGGCTAAGGGAGAGGAGGGGCGGTATATAAAGAGGGAGGGGAGGTGGCTTGGAGGAGGGCAAGGCGGGAAGGAGTCCGGTCTTGTGGCCGCGTCTTGCTAGTGGGGGCGGCGCGGCTTGGGCCGGCCTGCTCGGCTGGGCCGTTGGCCCAGTCGGGCGCGGTTCCTTTAAAAAAAAACATTCCGCCGAAAATGTAAAAATCCTAGAAAAATAAATAAAAATAAAAAAAATGCCAAAACAAGTTTTCTTTGCCTAAATAAAATATTTAGAACAAGATGAACTTTTCTTGGCCCCTAAAATGCAATTTTAAATATATGCAAATTTTTCCCTAGGCAATTAAAATTCCAAATAAGTAAAATAAAATCCCAAAAATGATTTTAACATTTTTCCTCCGGTATTTCAATTATTTTTGGAGAAGTCATATTATCTCATCTCATTTATTTTTAAACATGAAATATTTTCCGGAGACAAAAATTATAAAATCCAAAATCCTCGTCTTTCATTATTTGATAAAATTCAAATATGAAAAATCGGAAAATCCCCAACTCTCTCCGAGGGTCCTTGAGTTGCTTAGGATTTCGAGGATAGCAAATGAAAATGCAATAAAATATGATATGCATGGATGACCTGTAGAACATGCCAAATTGAAAATTTGGGATGTTACAAACCTACCCCCTTAAGATGAATCTCCCTCGAGATTCGGGTTGGCTAGAAAATAGGTGCGGATGGTCCTTGCGAATATCATCTTCTCGCTCCCGGTGGCTTCCTCCTCGGTATGGTGGCTCCACCGAACTTTACAAAACTTGATAACTTTGTCATGAAAGTGACTCGGGTCAAAATCCAAAATCTTCTTGGCTTCTCCTCATAAGTCAAATTACTATCCAATTGTATCGCCTCCGTGGCATCAGATCCTTTAACGATGCGTCGGCCATCTCAGCGTGGCACTTCTTCGCCAGATACGTGAAACACATCGTGAACTCCTGATAGTCCTTCGGGTAACTCCAGCTTGTAGGCAACTTCTCCCATTCGTTCCAAAACACGATACGGTCCTACAAATCTTGGGGCTAACTTTCCCTTTACTCCAAAAGGTTTCACTCCCCTCAGGGATGATACTCGCAGATAGGCTCTGTCTCCGATTTCATAGGTTACTTCCTTGCGTTTTGAATCTGTGTAACTCTGCTGTCTAGACCGAGCAATCTTTAGTCTGTCTCTGATCAGTTTAACCTTCTCCTCTGAGTCTTTGATCAAATTTGGTCCAAACAACTGACGGTCTCCGACCTCATCCCACATCAAGGGTGTTCTACATCTGCGTCCGTCTGAGCTTGAACGGTGCCATTTTCAAACCGGCACAGTAGCTGTTGTTATAAGAGAATTCTGCACGACAAATTGTCATCCCAACTAGATCCATAATCTAGTGCATGTGCTCTTAACATATCCTCCGTAATCTGGTTAACTCTCTGCCTGTCCATCCGCTCTGCGGGTGGAACGCGGTACTAAACTCCAACTGGTACCCAAAGTCCGTGTAGTTGATGCCAAAACTTTGAAGTAAACTGTGTTCCTCTATCTCGACACGATGCTCCTCGGAACTCCATGCAAACATACGATCCTGGTCATATATATCTTGGCCAACTTGGCACTTGTATAAGTTGTTTTACCGGGATGAAGTGAGCTACTTTGGTCAAACGATCCACAACTACCCATATTGAATCATATCCTGCTTTGGTTACGGGTAATCCGGTGATAAAATCCATGCCAAGTTTGTCCCACTTCCATTCGGTATTGGCATAGGCTGCAACAGTCCTGCTGGCTTTTGATGCTCTGCCTTCACTCTCGACATACATCGCATAACGGCTACATACTCGGCAATATCCTTCTTCATACCAGTCCACCAGAAACGTTCCTTCAATTCCAAATACATCTTGGTGTTTCCGGGGTGAATCGAGTATGGTGAGTCATGGGCCTCTTGAAGTATTAACTTCCTGATCTCCGAATTGTTGGGCACATAAATCCGATCCTCAAACCATAAGGTATCGTGCTCATCCTCGCGAAAACCTTTGGCTTTTCCTTTTCCCATCTTTTCCTTTATCTCAGCAATCTCTTTATCCTCCTTTTGAGCGTCTCGAATCTTGTCTAACAAGGTCGATCAACCTCCATTGTTGCAAGAAAACCTCTTGGAACAATCTCCAACTGAAGTTCCATAATATCCTCTCGCTAACTCCTTCGGCGGTCCTCTACCTACAAGGATATTGGCATAACTCTTCCGACTCAAAGCGTACGCTACAACGTTGGCCTTTCCGGATGATAGTGTAGCTTCATGTCGTAATCCTTTATAAGTTCCAGCCATCTCCTCTGTCTGAGGTTTAACTCCTTCTGTGCGAAAATGTACTTTAAACTCTTATGATCCGTGTACACATCACAACGGTTTCCCATGAGATAATGTCTCCGTGTCTTCAAGCATGTACTACAGCTGCTAACTCCAAATCATGCATGGCATAGTTCAACTTATGAGGCTTCAGTTGTCGTGAGGCATACGAAACAACTTTTCCGTCCTGCATAAGAACACATCCAAGTCCCAAGCGAGAGGCATCACAATATACTTGAAACTCCTTATGTATATCTGGCAATGTCAGCACTGGGCTGTAGTCAACCGTTTCTTCAACTCTTGGAAGCTTGTCTCACAATCCTCTGTCCATTTGAACTTGGTATCCTTCTTTAGCAATTCATCATTGGTTTAGCAATCTTGGAAAAATTTCAATGAATCTCATTGTTGAAGTGGGTGCCAACCATTCAAAGGATCGATCGAATTTCTTTGGGATCTACTGCTATAACTTCTCCTGATATAACATGCCCAAGAAATCCAACTTCCTTCAACCAAAACTCGCACTTGCTGAATTTGGCATATAACTGGTGTTCCCTGAGTTTCTCAAGAACCAAACGTAAGTGTTCTGCGTGCTCCTCTTCGTTCTTCGAGTAAACCATAATCTCATCGATGAACACCACAACAAACTTGTCCCAATACTCCATGAACACTTTGTTCATCATACTCATAAAATAGGCAGGGGCGTTAGTCACCCAAATGACATGACCGTATACTCATATAATCCATATCGTGGTGAATGCTGTCTTTGGTATATCCTTCTCTCGGATCTTCAATCGATGGTATCCTCGATCGTAGATCAATCTTAGAAAACACCTTAGCTCCTTGCAACTGATCAAACAGATCATTTATCATCGGTAAGGGGTACTTGTTCTTTATCGTTACTTCATTCAGAGCCCGGTAATCAACAACCATCCTTAGGGATTTATCCTTCTTCTCCACCAAAAGTACTGGAGCTCCCCAAGGTGATGAACTTCTACGAATGTAACCTTTCTCCAATAGCTTCTTGATCTGCTTCTTAATTTCCTCCAGATCATTTGCGGGCATCCGGTAGGGTCTCTTTGATATTGGCCCTGTACCTGGCATTAGTTCTATCAGAAACTCGATGTCTCGATCCGGTGGCATGCCTCGTAACTCTTCTGGAAAAACATCTGGATAATCCTTCACTACAGGTATTTCCTCTTGTACAACTCCCGTGAGGGTATTCACTTGGCTCCTCCTCGGTACATGCCTAGATACATACTTAATCCTTTTTCCCTCTGGGGTGGTAAGATATATTGACTTGCTAGCACACCAATACTTCCTCCAAACTTCGACATCCAATCCATACCTAATATCACATCCAATCCTTGCGACTCCAAGATAATTAGGTCGACGGAAAAACATGTGTGCCAATGATTAGGGGTATCTGGTGCACCACTTGCTAGCCATGTACTCGCCTCCGGTGAGCTCACTAAAAGAGGGGTCTTAAGGGTCCGGGTTGGTAACTTAAACTTATCCACAAATCCCTTGATATGTATGAATGCGATGCACCAAGATGTAAAAGAACAATAGCGATATATGACTGAACCAAAACTTACCTATTACCGCTCTGGCTGTTCTTCAACTTCCTCCACGTTGACGTGGTTCACTTGTCCTTTGTTGAATGGATTGGGCTTCTTCCCAGCGCTCCCATTTCCGCTTCCATTCTTTCCTTCAGGGCAGATCGTTGGCATAGTGCCCTGTCTTCCGCACTTAAAGCAAATAACTTGGCTCAATTCTCTCTTGGCGGGTGTAGCTGGGTTTGAGCGATTCGATTATTGTTGGATGCATTTCCATTCCCATTCTTCGCACCATTATGCGATCCTCCTCCAAAGATGGTTATGTCCTCCATGGTTATGAACTAGTCCTCCCGAGTTCGGGTTAAGCAAGGTTTCGTGAGCTCTCGAGTTATACTTCCCTTGTCCATACTTCCTCTTACGACTCTCAATTTGTCTTTGCTTTCCTTCAATCATTAGGGCCTTATCTACCAATTCACGGTAGTTGTTGAAAGTTGCCACCATCACCGTGCATACTCATCTCATCATTCAGCCCTTCCATAAACTTCTCTTGCTTCACGGCATCTGTGGCCACATCATCGTGGGCATAGCGTGATAACTTGCTAAACTCATCCACGCATCGAGCCACGATGCGGTTCCCTGGCGTAAGTTGCGGAATTCATGCTTCTTTATCTGCATGGCTCCAATTGAAACATGGGCCGTCTGCGAAAGGCTTGTTGAACTGGTCCCTGTGACATTGGCTATAGGAAAAGTAGCCGTGTAATTCTCCCACCATGCTGCTGGTCCATCAAATTGATGTGCGCAAAGCGCACTCTTTCAAAGCATCCATGCATCCTGCGGTGGTTAACTCCTTCCAATACGGCGTAACCAGTCATCTGCAACTATTGGCTTGGTGCTCTTGGAAAACACCGCGGTTGTAACCTTAGAAAACGCAGGATAAATTGTCCCTTTGGCGGCGGGTTGTTGTTGTTGTTGTTGTTGTTGTTGTTGTTGTTGTTGTTGGCATTGCCACAGTTACGAACTAGCAATTGCATCAAGGCACTCTGCTGTTGGATCAACCGAGTGAGCTCCGGTGGGAAAACAAAACCGGGTCACGCCCCTGAGGCATCTGAAGGTTTAGATGGGAGAGATTAGAATAGAAAGAGGTCTAGTGAGAAAACACTACCCATATGCACATGAGGCAAACACACACTCATTCAATCAAGCAAGCAAGGACATACAAAACGGTCTAGGACTATCGCATAAGTGCTCAACTACTACTAGTTACATGGGGGTAATACTACTATTATATGGTAATTTTGATCGGTGGAAGACTCCATGATGTCTGCTCGAGCTTCGTCTTCATAGTCATCATCACTTGGATCTGAGTCGGTGTAAATGCCGATGATGATGTAGTTGTCTGCATAAGCGGGATCTTCTTCCTCTTCTTGCTCTTCTTCCTTGGGTGCTGGTCCTCCCATGAAGACTCCAATCTTCTTGACTAGGTCGTCGTTCTTTTCCAGTAGTATTTTGATTTCTTCCTCATATCCATCGCGTGTAGACTTGAGTTCTTCCTCCAGCTCGATGATCTTAGTTTTTTCCTTCTTCAAATCCATCAGGTATGTGCACATCTGGTTCTCATGACGTGGAATGTGCTGGTTTAGTTCCTGGATGTAGGCTGCAATGGATCTATCCTTCTTGGTGCTGATTACTTCCCATTGCTCGTCTCGGCGCCCACATATTTGGTATAAGGTGTCTTTAAGCTCCTTATTGTAGACTTCTCCAATGCGTCCCATGATAATGTGAGCTGCCATACTCTTTCCCAAACTCCATGTTGGTGCATTGAAAACACATACTATGGGCTCCGTGATTTGGCGCAAACGTACTTCCGGGAACTAGAGCTTGAATCTTCCATCATTCTTCTTCTGGTAAGGTGGCGTTGTACGTCCCGGTGAAGCTTGGTATTCCAATATTCAGGTACCTAGTGACTTCCTTCAAGTGGCATCCGAAGGGTGTGTCTTCATCCGGTTGGGCAAACTTGTACTTCATCTCCGTCATCCTAAAGAGTGGAAAAATGGAGAGGGGTCAGAAATGAGTAGAGAGGAGTGACCTATGGTTTTATCTTAGTGGTCGTGTCCTACACTCAGCGTGTGCTCTGATACCATCTTGTAGCGACCCGACCTCAGATGGTCAAGTCTCTGTGCCTCTGTGTCATCCCTAGATCGGTAATGCTGACACACACAGTACTCGAAGGATTTATAACCAAATAACAATCACACACTTATTACATCGAATGTCTCAAAAGAAAACTTATTACAAAATATGGCTTAAGGCCATCTAATGCGATAACAGCGGAAGACTTGGAAGATAAAGTGAGTCCATCAACTCCAACGGCATAACTGAGCTGCACGGGCAACGACCTACAATCCTTACTCCTCGTTCGAAAAGTCTGCAACATAAAATGTTGCAGCCCGAGAACGGGTCAGACATGGAATATGCCGCAATGTAACACATAGAGAGTAATGAAAGAATAATCTATACTACACGCACATATGGCTGGTGGAAAGCTCTATGGTTACAGCTTTTGCAAAAAGCCAATTTTTCCCTATGTCAAAGGAACAAATTTTATATTAACTATCATGGTGGTTGAAACATCATTGAGAAGGTATAACCCCAACTCAATCCCAATTAAAGTGATTAACAACCCAGCAATATTAATTTAGAGTGATGAGATACATGTGAATACTCAAGTACTAGATACTCGTAATTGTCCATAACCGGGGACACGGCTAACCATGATTAGATTGTACACTCTGCAGTTGGTTTGCGACTTTTCCCCACAAGACTCGATCGCCTCCGTTGGTTTCTCGTGACTACATGGTGTTTGAGAAACGGATGACCGAGACACAGTCTTTCAGAAACATTAACTCTCTACTCCGGATAGATCATACCAAACCTATAAAACCCATTACCTGCTGATCTACCTCTTCGAAAGCTTCACGTAACTTACTCAACTATGCTAGAGCCCATAATAGCTTGTGGCTACACATGGAAGTTTTTAGCATGAATAATCTCAGTTCCCTTTGAGCCTGGGTGGCGGTCCATAGGAAGATCACACGGCTACCCCGGGATTTCCAAAAAATAAAACAGACAACACTGGGTTCCCCAGGTGCCTCAATCCACCCAGATGTGTATTTAAGTTGCCACCTTAAATTAAACCATCAATTAATAATCTCACATCTGTCGTGAATATCTCTCAAACCCAAACCACGTCTCTGAGCATAGCATGGCAATATAAGCAACACGTAGAAGTAACTCCCAAGGGTTTGATAGCAACAGGGCAATAGGTTCCTACCTCATCATCTACTTCCCAACCCACAAATTAATGACATCCTAATCATGCAATGTTGGAGGGTTGAGCTAATGCATAAAACTGGGTATGAAAAGGTATGATCAAGTGTTACTTGCCTTGCTGACGATCCGTGAATCCTAGAGACTCAGAGTAACACGCTTCGCACTCCGGGAATTCTATCGCAAGCAAACAATACATACATAAGTAACAAACAAAGATGCACAAACGAAACTTCAACTGAAAGAGGTTGACCGGAGAGTTCAACTTAAGGACTCCGGTTTGCAAAAAGAATCAAACCAAACGGAACAACGAAACTCAAACGGCGAGAAAAACATGGTCCGTTTACTAATCTGAACTAGAGCCCAATTTTACCAAGATAAAAACTGGTTTAAGTTGACTATCCGGAAAGAGGGTTTCAAGATGAAACTCCAGGCGCTTGAATCGCCTGATTCTGATAAACGAGCGAAAAGTTATACTAATTTGAACATTGGTTCAGAAATCGAACGGCTAAACGAACGAACGTTTGCTAGCAGAAACTAAACGACGAACATGTTCGTAAAAACGAACGAACGGCTGAACGTTCTCAAAATAAATATACGGGGAAAATAAACCGTTCTAATAATAATAATAAAACGGCTAGGGTTTTCCAAAAAAACCGAAGGGTTATTTAAAAAAACCGTGACGGGCTACCTCCGTGATCGTCTCCGGGCGGGCGGCGGCTCGGGGCGGCGAGGGCGGCGGCTCGGCGAGTGGGGGGGCGCCGAGGCGGCGGCGGCCAAGGGCGGCGGGCGGCGGCTCGGGCTCGGGTCCTCCGGTCCCGGGCGGTGGTGGTGGTGGTGATGGCTAAGGGAGAGGGGGGTATATAAAGAGGGGAGGGGGGTATATAAAGAGGGAGGAGTCGGCTTGGACTCCGAGTCCGTCTTGTGTGTGGCGGCGCAGGTGGGGGCAGCTTGGCTTGGGCCGACCTGCTTTTGGGCCGTTAGCCCGATCGAGCGGTTCCTTATATTTTTTTATAAAAAAAACATTCCGCCGAAAATGTAAAAATCCTAGAAAAATAAAAAAAATGCCAAAACAAGTTTTCTTTGCCTAAATAAAATATTTAGAACAAGATGAACTTTTCTTGGCCCCTAAAATGCAATTTTAAATATATGCAAATTTTTCCCTAGGCAATTAAAATTCCAAATAAGTAAAATAAAATCCCAAAATGATTTTAACATTTTCCTCCACCTGTATTTCAATTATTTTTGGAGAAGTCATATTATCTCCTCTCGCTTATTTTTAAACATGAAATATTTTCCGGAGAAAAAATTATAAAATCCAAAATCCTCGCCTTTCATTATTTGATAAAATTCAAATATGAAAAATCGGAAAATCCCCAACTCTCTCCGAGGGTCCTTGAGTTGCTTAGGATTTCGAGGATAGCAAATGAAAATGCAATAAAATATGATATGCATGGATAACCTGTGTATAACATGCCAAATTGAAAATTTGGGATGCTACATTTACCTTTGAGGATTCACTATTATTGGATTGAATAATAGTATGGATTTGAGAACACTTGATGTATGCCTTGCCTGGGATACCCGTGGTGCCAATGGGGCATTCTATTGATTCACTTGATGTATGTTTTGGCACTCAACTGGCGGATTCCCAAGGTGACATTGGGGTAATCTATGCATAGGGGTTGATGCACATTTTCGTCCTTGTTTCGCCGGTAGGAATCTTGGGGCGCTCTTTGAGGTTCTTTGTTTTGGATTGAATATTATGAATCTGAAGTTGTTTGATGAATCTGAAGTTGTTTGATGCATACATATAATTGACCCACGGGTACTTGTGCTGACGTTGGAGTATCTAGGTGACATTAGGGTTGATTGACGTGTGTCATATGGTGTTATTTTACTACGAACTCTAGGGTTGTTTGTGACACTTATAGGAATAGCTCAATGGATTGATCGGAAAGAGTAACTTTGAGGTGGTTTCGTACCCTACAAGCAATTTCATCTTATGTTCTCGCGATAGGAACTTTGGAGTGACTCTTTGTTGCATGCTGAGGGATTGCCATATGATCTAATTATGTTATCATTGTTGGGAGAACTTGCACTAGTGAAAGTATGAACACTAGGCCTTGTTTCCAAGCATTGCAATACCGTTTTCGCTCACTTTTACCACTTGCTACCTTGCTGTTTTTATATTTTCAGATTACAAAAACCTATATCTACCATCCATATTGCACTTGTATCACCATCTCTTCGCCGAACTAGTGCACCTATACAATTTACCATTGTATTGGGTGTGTTGGGGACACAAGAGACTCTTTGTTATTTGGTTGCAGGGTTGTTTGAGAGAGACCATCTTCATCCTATGCCTCCCACGGATTGATAAACCTTAGGTCATCCACTTGAGGGAAATTTGCTACTGTTCTAAAAAACTCTGCGCTTGGAGCCCCAACACGAGTCTACAAGAAGAAGGTTGCGTAGTATACATCAAGCTCTTTTCTGGCGCCTTTGCCGGGGTGGTTAGTACTCAAAGGTATATCTTTAGATCTTGCAACTGGGTCTTTTAGTTTCTTATTTTATCACTAGTTTAGTCTATAAACGAAAACTACCAAAAATGGAATTGAGGTCGCCTCATGTGCTTCATCTTTTTAACATCTTTCGTGAAAATGATGGAAAGGAAAATTGTGCTCAAGTGTTAGAGAAATAAGTCTATATAATGTTTGGCACTAAATCTTTGAATGATGATCATGATTTCAATGTTGTTAGTATGAATTTTTTGAATATCCATGATGCTAATGATATGCAAAGCTATAAGCTTGGGGATGCTATGTTTGATGAAGATGATATTTTTCCCCAAGTTTTGATGAGCAAATTTATTATGATGATAGCATGCCTCCTATTTATGATGATTATGTTGATGAAAGTGGGTTTGGAAGAGTGTCAACTCTAGTTAGTGATCCCGCTATTTTGGAGGGTCTTGAATCTTGTTGTTACAATTATGAAAGTGGATTTGGAGAGGTCATGACTTTATTTAGTGATGAATCCACTATCTCGGAAGAGGTTCCAATTGATTACGAGAACAAAGTTGCTATCTATGATGATTATTGTGATGACATGTATGCTATTCGGAAGAATAATGATAACCATGAAACTTGTCATCATGATTTTAATTTTCAATTGGATTATGCCTCACATGATATTTATTTTGTTGAGTTTTCTCCCACTATTCCGAATGAGAAGATTTTTGCTTATGTGGAGAGTAGTAAAATTTATATGCTTGTGCATAATGAGATTAATGATTTTTGTGATGGTTATATTGTTGAATTCATTCATGATGCTACTGAAAATTATTATGAGTGTGGAATATATGCTTGTAGGAGTTGCAACAATATCAAGTTTCCTCTCTATATGTTGAAAATATTGAAGTTATGCTTGTTTTGCCTTCCTATGCTAGGTGATTCTTATTCCCATAAATTGTTTGCTCACAAAATCCCTATGCATAGGAAGTGGGTTAGACTTAAATATGCTTGCCACATATGTTTCATGATGCTCTCTTTGCTTTTCAATTCTTTACTTTTATGCGATCATCATTGAAATCATCATGCCTAGCTAGAAAGGCATTAAAGAAAAGCGCTTGTTGGGAGACAACCAAACACCATTACCTACTATTTTTGTGAGTTCACATGATTATGATACTGTAGTAATCATGTTTTATAGCTTTTGTTTCAATAAAGTGCCAAATAAGACCTTTTGGGATGGTCTATGGTGATAGTTGATTTGATCTTGCTGAAAAACAGAAACTTTTGTGCCCAGTAAAATAATTTTCATATTTTACAGAAGCATGATAAAGTCCAGATTAATTTTTCACAAGATTTATATACAAATTTCCTAGATTGTCCTAATTTTTCAGAATTTTTGGGGTTACAGAAGTATGGAAAGTTTCCAGATTACTAGAGATTGTTCTGTTTTTGATAGATTCTGTTTTCATTGTGTTGTTTGCTTATTTTGATGAATCTACGGGTATTATCGGAGGGTATGAACCATGGAGAAGTTGGAATACAGTAGATATAACATCAATATAAATTTATAATGAGTTCACAACAGTACCTAAGTGGTGATTTGCTTTGTTATAGTAACGAAGCTTACGAGTTCTCTGTTGAGTTTTGTGTTGTGAAGTTTTCAAGTTTTGGGTGAAGTTTCGATGGACTATGGAATAAGGAGTGGCAAGAGCCTAAGATTGGGGATTCCCAAGGCAACCCAAGGTAATACTCAAGGACAACCAAGAATCTAAGCTTGGGGATGCCCCGGATGGCATCCCCTCTTTCGTCTTCGTTCATCGGTAACCTTACTTGGAGCTATATTTATTCTCACCACATGATATGAGTTTTGCTTGGAGCGTCATTTTCTTTTATTTTGTTTTTCTTGATGTTTGAATAATATCCCAAGATTCGAAATTCTTAAATGTTAGAGAGTCTTCACATAGTTACATAATTATTTGACTACTCATTGATCTTCACTTATATCTTTTGCAGTAGTTTGTCATTTGTTGTAGTGCTTCACTTATATCTTTTTAGAGCACGGCGGTAGTTTTATTTTGAAGAAATTTTTGAACTCTCATGCTTCACTTATATTATTTTAAGAGTCTTCAAACAACATGGTAATTTGCTTAGGTTACGAATTTAGTCCTAATATGATGGGCATCCAAGAGGTATATAATAAAAACTTCCATATAAAGTGCATTGAATACTATAAGAAGTTTGATTCCTTATGATTGTTTTGAGATATGAGGATGATGATATTAGACTCATGCTAGTGAGTAATTGTGGTTTGTAGAAATACTTGTGTTGAAGTTTGTGATTCCTGTAGCATGCATGTATGGTGAACCGTTATGTAACAAAGTCGGAGCATGATTTATTTATTCATTGTCTTTATGAGCGGCGGTCGGGGATGAGCGATGGTATTTTCCTACCAATCTATCCCCCTTGGAGCATGCACGTAGTACTTTGTTTTGATGACTAATAGATTTTTGCAATAAGTATGTGAATTCTTTATGACTAATGTTGAGTCCATGGATTATACGCACTCTCACTCTTCCACCATTGCCAGCCTCTCTAGTGCTGCACAACTTTCGCCTGTACCATACACCCACCACATACCTTCCTCAAAACAGGCACCATACTTACCTATTATGGCATTTCCATAGCCATTCCGAGATATATTGCCATGCAACTTCCACTGTTCCGTTTATTGTGACACACTTTACCATTGTCATATTGCTTTGCATGATCATGTAGTTGACATAGTATTTGTGGCAAAGCCACCAGTCATATTTTTTACATGTCACTCTTGGTTCATTGCACATCCCGGTACACCGCCGGAGGCATTCATATAGAGTCATATTTTGTTCGAAGTATCGAGTTGTAATTCTTGAGTTGTAAGTAAATAAAAGTGTGATGATCTTCATTATTAGAGCATTGTCCCATGTGAGGAAAGGATGATGGAGACTATGATTCCCCCACAAGTCGGGATGAGACTCCGGACGAAAAAAAAGAGGCAAAAAAGAGAGAGAAAAATGAGAGGAAAAAGAGAGAAGGGGCAGTGCTACTATCCTTTTACCACACTTATGCATCAAGGTAGCACCATGATCTTCATGATAGAGAGTCTCCCATGTTGTCACTTTCATATACTAGTGGGAATCTTTCGTTATAGAACTTGGCTTGTATATTCCAATGATGGGCTTCCTCAGATTGCCCTAGGTCTTTGTGAGCAAGTGAGTTGGATGCACACCCACTTAGTTTATTTTTGAGCTTTCATAAACTTATAGCTCTAGTGCATCCGTTGGATGGTAATCCCTACTCACGCACATTGATATCTATTGATGGGCATCTCCATAGCCCGTTGATACGCCTAGTTGATGTGAGACCATCTCCTTCTTTTTGTCTTCTCCACAACCACCATATTCTATTCCACCTATAGTGCTATGTCCATGGCTCACACTCATGTACTGCGTGAAAGTTGAAAAGGTTTTAGAACAACAAAAGTATGAAACAATTGCTTGGCTTGTCGTCGAGGTTGTGCATTATTTGAATATTTTGTGTGATGAAGATGGAGCATAGCCAGACTATATGATTTTGTAGGGATAACTTTCTTTGGCCATGTTATTTTGAGAAGACATAGTTGCCTTATTAGTATGCTTGAAGTATTATTATTTTTATGTCAATATTAAACTTTTGTTTTGAATCTTATGGATCTGAATATTCTCGCCACAATAGGGAAGATTACATTGACAAATATGTTAGGTAGCATTCCACATATAAAATTCTGGTTTCATCATTTACCTACTCGAGGACGAGCAGGAATTAAGCTTGGGGATGCTTGATACATCTCCAACATAACTATTATTTTTGATTGTTCCATGCTAATATATTATCCATCTTGGATGTTTTATAAGCATTTATATGGTATTTTATATTATTTTTGGGACTAACCTATTAACCTAGAGCCCAGTGCCAGTTTCTGTTTTCCCTTGTTTTTTGAGTTTCGTAGAAAAGGAATATCAAACGCAGTCCAATTGAGCTGAAAATTTACGGTGATTTTTTATGGACCAGAAGAAGCCCCCGAAGCAAAAGAGTTGGGCCAGAAGAGCCACAGGCATCCACAAGGGTGGAGGGCGCGCCCCCTGCCTTGTCATCGCCTCGTGGACCCCCTGACTTGTTCCCGAGGCCAAAAATTCCTATAAATATAGAAACCCCTAGAAATAAACCTAGATCGGGAGTTCCGCCGCCGCAAGCCTCTCTAGCCACGAAAAACCAATCGGGAGCCCATTCCTACACCCTGCCGGAGGGGGAAATCATCACCGGTGGCCATCTTCATCATCCCGACACTCTCCATGACAAGGAGGGAGTAGTTCACCCTCGGGGCTGAGGGTATGTACTAGTAGCTATGTGTTTGATCTCTCTCTCTCTCTCTCTCTCTCTCTCTCTCTCTCGTGTTCTTGATTTGGCACGATCTCGATGTACCGCGAGCTTTGTTACTATAGTTGGATCATATGGTGTTTCTCCCCCTCTACCTTCTTGTGATGAATTGAGTTTTACCTTTGAGGTTTCACTGTTATCAGATTGAATACTAGTATGGATTTGAGAACACTTGATGTATATCTTGCATTGGATACATACCCATGGTGACAATAGGGTATTCTATTGATTCACTTGATGTATGTTTTGGCACTCAACTCGTGGATTCCCGAGGTGGCATTGGGGTAATCTATGCATAGGGGTTGATGCACGTTTTCGTCCTTGTTTCTCCAGTAGGAATCTTGGGGCACTCTTTGAGGTTCTTTGTGTTGGATTGAATATTATGAATATGAAGTTGTTTGATACATATCGTATAATTGACCCACATATACTTGTGGTGACATTGGAGTATCTAGGTGACATTAGGGTTGATTGATGTGTGTCATATGGTGTTATTTTACTATGAACTCTAGGGATGTTTGTGACACTTACAGGAATAGCTCAATGGATTGATCGGAAAGAATAACTTTGAGGTGGTCTCATACCCTACAAGTAATTTCATCTTATGTTCTCCATGATAGGAACTTTGGAGTGACTCTTTGTTGCACGTCGAGGGATTGCCATATGATCTAATTATGTTATCATTGTTGAGAGAACTTGTACTAGTGAAAGTATGAACCCTAGGCCTTGTTTCCAAGCATTGCAATACCATTTTCGCTCACTTTTACCACTTGCTACCTTGCCATTTTTATTTTCAGATTACAAAAACTTATATCTACCATACGTATTGCACTTGTATCACCATCTCTTCGCCGAACTAGTGCACCTATACAATTTACATTGTATTGGGTGTGTTGGGGACACAAGAAACTCTTCGTTATTTGGTTGCAGGGTTGTTTGAGAGAGACTATCTTCATCCTACGCCTCCCACGGATTGATAAACCTTAGGTCATCCACTTGAGGGAAATTTGCTACTGCCCTACAAAACTCTGCGCTTGGAGGCCCAACACGAGTCTACAAGAAGATTGCGCAGTAGACATCAGGGGCCTATTAACAGTTTTTTGTAATATTAATTTTATTTCTCTATTGCTAAGTTCAACCTGACCACTAGATTGAGGATGATAGGGTGATGCAATTCTATGGTTAACATCATATTTAGCAAGCATTTTACGGAAAGCACCATGTATAAAGTGTGAACCACCATCATTCGTTAGATATCTAGGGACTCCAAACCTTGGGAAAATAAGTTCTTTAAGCATTTTAATGGAAGTGTTGTGATCAACACTACTAGTTGGAATAGCTTATACCCACTTAGTAACATAATCAACAACAACCAAAATAGGAGTATACCCATTAGAGGAAGGAAAAGGTCCCATATAATCACAACCCAAAACATCAAATGGTTCAACAACAAGTGAATAATTCATAGGCATTTCTTGATGCTTACCGATATTACCAATTCTTTGACATTCATCACAAGATAAAACAAACTTACGGGCATCCTTGAAGAGAATAAGCCAATAAAAACCAAATTGCAATACCTTGTGAGCAGTTCTATCTCCCGCATGATGTCCTCTGTCGGTGTCAAAACCGGCGGATCTCGGGTAGGGGGTCCCGAACTGTGCGTCTAGGCGGATGGTAATAGGAGACAAGGGACACGATGTTTT
Source organism: Aegilops bicornis (assembly GCA_021605145.1). Classification (NCBI taxonomy): domain Eukaryota; kingdom Viridiplantae; phylum Streptophyta; class Magnoliopsida; order Poales; family Poaceae; genus Aegilops; species Aegilops bicornis. The sequence goes on along the minus strand of CM038671.1, from coordinate 402,142,445 downwards.
TACCCAGGTTCGGGCCCTCTCGATGGAGGTAAAACCCTACTCCCGCTTGATTAAGATTGATGATATGGGTAGTACAAGAGTAGATCTACCACGAGATCGTAGAGGCTAAACCCTAGAAGCTAGCCTATGGTATGATTGTTGTTCGTCCCACGGACTAAAACCCTCCGGTTTATATAGACACCAGAGAGGGCTAGGGTTACACAGAGTCGGTTACAATGGGAGGAGATCTACGTGTCAGATTGCCAAGCTTGCCTTCCACGCCAAGGAAAGTCCCATCCGGACACGGGACGAAGTCTTCAATCTTGTATCTTCATAGTCCAGGAGTCCGCCAAGGTTATAGTTCGCTATCCGGACACCCCATAATCTGGGACTCCTCAAGAGCCCCGAACCAAGGCTTCAACGACGATGAGTCCGGCGCAGATTTGTCTTCGACATTGCAAGGCGGGTTCTTCTCCAAATTCTGTGTACCTGTTGAATAGTGTCCGGCTTCTCATGAATATTGTGCTCCTCGGCTTCCACGCCCAATAATGGTCGTATTCCACGTGTCAAACGAATGTGAAAAGCCAGGGTGTTTTTACTTTTATCCCCCTGGCTGCGCAAATAAGATGCCCTATAAAAGAGACAAGGATTTATATCCGAATCACACCATCTTCCCTTTGCGAGCATTCATCGGAGCGCATCCGACAAAGATCCATTCCATAATGGCCAGTCGATGCAGCTGCTCCTCTCGCCCTCCCAGTCCTCAGTCTGGGGGTTGGGAGAGATGTTCCGTCTCAAGACAAATGTAGCTAGTGACGCCCAAACCAAGGGATTCCTCCCCGGCCTTCATGGTCCCGGTTCGAGCGGACTCGCCACCTATAATGGCGGAAGCAGGCGGAGAGCGTCCCAATCCCTCCAAAGGAGAGCGGGTATGCCTTGTCCCTTATTTGATAAGGGGCTCGGATTTCCAATTCATCCGTTTCTCGGGGCTCCTGAGTTCTACGGCCTCCAATGCACAACTTCACGCCTGCCTCCATATTGCATATTATTGCGGGCTTCGTAGCCCTTTGCGAGCTGTTCTCGGGCGTCGAGGCTCATTTCGCGCTGTGGAAGAAGTTGTTATGCCTAGTGCCCCGTTCTCAGGAGGGGTCAATATATCAAGTGGGCGGAGCCGAACTATGTCGCATCACCGGGACCGGATATCTATCCGGAACCCCGAAGAAGGCGTCCGAAGACTGGCCTTCAGAATGGTTTTATATAGAAGATGTCCCCTGCCGACTCTGTTCGGATCGGCCTTCCCGAGTTCAATAATGCTCCTTTGAAGAAGCGCCAAGCCGGGCGCCCAAGGAGCCCTCAGAAGGAAAACGACAGGGACGTCCTTTACCTGATGAGTCGGATAAGATTATTAGCTCATTCCGGACTGACCATGATCGGGGTTATGGCCACATGCATTATGCGGGGGGTGCAGCCGCTCCAGTATAGAGGCCACCCCATGTGGGATTTCAACGGGGAGGATGATGCCACCCGCTGCGCCGTAAGGGGCCGGATCGATTCTGCTCGACGAAGGCCTTGTCCGCATTGTACAAGGGAGAAGAGGAAGAGTTCCTCCGCGTCAATCCACTGGGCGGATTTTCTATGTACGATCCTCCAAGCTGGGTAAGCGGACACATCTTTATGCCTATCCGTTCCATATTCCCATAGTTAAGTACCTTATCTTGTGATTTCGATGCATGAATTGCGCCGGGCCGTAAAGGACATAAACAACCCTCCTCCACAACCCGAGGATCCGGAACGGTCCCTCGATCCGGCCTCCCAAGAGGATCCGGACATAGCCGTGGAGCTGATTGATGGGGTATTTTACCAACTGAGCATCGACAATGCCTTGGTCGCCATTACGGCTGATTACCCCGGAATACTTCCTGCCTCGCAGGTAACTGAGACCGAAGTCTCAATACTTTGAAAATGGTCCATCCGTGCTTATTTTCGATCACCGTATACCAATGGTGTTTTGCAGGGGGAGCCCGTGAGGCGGGAGGCCGAGCCTGCGGTGGCTAGCCAACAAGGGGCAGCAAGGCCCAACAGGTTGAAAAGAAGTGCGGTCCGGATTGAGATGCCGACGCAACGGTATGGCGTGCCATCTTATTCCCAGGTTTTATTCCCGGAAGGCATACAAACGTTCGTGCTCTCTTCAGGAAAAAGAGCGCTCGCCGGACTATATCCGGAGAGGTTGCCAATCGAGCCTCCACCAGCCAGGCTCCAAAGCCAGGTCATGAAGCGGAGGCAAACACGAGGCGTGCGTTGGACGCTCCTCCGACAGAGGATGCCGACAGACTATCTGCCGCCAATTCTGAGGTGGAGAGTGCCATGAAACACAGGCGTCGCCGGACGGTTATTCGTGACGCATGTTTCTCCCAAGAGGCACTAGATGCCTTCAATTCGGGCGATGCGCACCTCCGTGCCGCTCAAAATGGTCCAGCCAGAGCCACGTAGTAGTATGTGAAAGACATACATGTGAGAAAATTTGATGGTTACATATGCCAGTAGCCCCCGAGACTTGAAACAGTTATAATAACTAATTTAAGGATCATTTGGTATGCATGATCTTACAAAAAAGAATACCCAACTGTCCCAGGAGCTGGAAGAGTGCAAAGCCCAACTCGAGGTCAAGATTAGCCGCAAAGGAGGCCAAGGAGACCCCCTCCGTAATATACGCTCAAAGATAAGTATGTTGTGAAGTGCGGCGTGTGTAAATCTGACAATATCATTGCAGATGGCGCCGGAGTGGATCCGGACAAGCAACAACTCTTGCGCCGGTTAAAGGCCGGCGAGAGCGTGCTTACGAGGGTGAGGCAGGAGAAGAATAATCTCCAAGATGCCAACACCCAGCTGGGCGAGGTACTAAAGTATGTTCGTGCCCAGCTGTCGGACTCCGTGAAGGAGAATCGATGGCTTCGACGCGGCATTTTTCAGTAAGTGCTTGAGCGAACTTTGAAAAAGAGTTCGGCGAGGAAGTCGATTAATAGAGTTATGTCTGTAGGTATGCTCACAGGTCGTCCTGCAGAGGAAATGCCCGGTTCTACGGGTGACCTTCTTCCCGAGCTCTTACAACTGCATGAACGAGTTCGAGTGATGAAAGGCCCAGCCTTGTGGCCATCTGCCTCCCTGCCTCAAGGCCTTGAAGAGCTTGCAGAGAGGCTTAAGGGAGCTCGCGGCGCTTCCGGTTATGGAAGATATCGGCCTGCCGTCAAGGCGCCAGGGAGGCCTGGGCCATGGTGAAGACGCGGTACACGAAGGCTGACCCAAACCACATGGCCGAGGTCGGACCTGTGGGGCCCGATGGGAAGGAGATCCCTATGAGCTTAGTGTACGGCCAAGTAGAATTGGCCGCAAAGTATTCCCAATAGGACTGTAAACTAGAAAACCTATTAGATGGTATTGAGGAGGAATACACCTAGTCAAATTGACTATGTAATTTAAGATGACATGTAAAAATGCCTTCTAGCCGGATTGTAGATCGTTTGTCATGGCGGACCTTTTCGCTTCAACCTCGGGACCCTATAGTCCGGAGTGTGTCCGAATACCATCACGGTTATGTAAGAACCGGGCATGCGTGGAGACCAGCGTAGGGGTCATTAGTGCTTTAATGCATAAGTGCCCAACTAGTTATGTTATATTACATGGTTAGTAAGAAACATCTTCCAGGAGAATAGTTCCGTTAGGGTTCCTTTCCTCGAGGCATGCCTTAAAGTGCATGTCCGGACTGCGAAAAAAGCAGAAAAGCATCTGGGGGCAGATAAATAAATAAGTGAGAAATCATCTTTAGTTCACCGACCGAATATTCCCTTAAGAACGCTAGCTTTCGGCTTCACCCAGTCTGAGGTACACATCCGGCTAACCCGGCAGTAGCAATCGCAGAGGTGCTCCCTTTACCACCTAGCAGAACAATCGGGAACGTGAGGGTAAGCAGGAGCCGTGCAACCCAAATGGCCAAAACTTAAGTCATATCGATGCATATAATGGTGAATAAAAGGTACATGCGGAAGCGTTACACATGTGTTAGGCATAAACCCCGTACAAATAAGCTTCTGTTAAAGAAGCCCCCAGGTATAATGAGCGTGGATAGCGCGTCAAGTTTGTGCGAACAATGCGCGAACGAGCCTTTAAAGGCTGTAAGAGAAAAAGAGGGAGAAGGAGAGAAATATAAGACAACTAATGTGTAAAAAATAGACAGAGGAAGGAGACGAACTCTGAATCTGGCGCTAGGCATAGAATCTTCGGAGACGGGCTGCGTTCCATGGGTTCGGCTCGAGTCGGTTATCCGATGCATCTCGCAGACGGTACACTCCACCGGTCAGGACTTGGTCGATAGTAAAGGGACCTTCCCATTTGGGATTGAGTTTGTCCTTTTTCTTGTCCGGCAGGCGTAGAACTAACTCGCCAACGTTGTAAGCTTTGGCCCGTACTTCTCTGCTTTGATATCTTCGAGCCTGCTGTTGATAGAATGTGGAACGGGCTTTTGCCACGTCACGCTCCTCCTCAAATGCGTCCAAACTGTCCTGCCGATCGAGCTCGGCTTCTCTTTCTTCGCATATACGCGCACGCCGAGGTGAGTCATGAATTATGTCGCAGGCGTAACTGCCTCGCACCGTATACCGTAAAGAATGGTGTGAATCCGTGGTGCGATTCGGCGTGGTCCGCAGCCCCCAGTACGTAGTCGAGCTCCTCCGCCCAAAGGCGTGTTAGATTCCTTGAGGGACCGCACTAATATGGGTTTGATGCCGCTCATGATTAGACCGTTTGCTCGCTCGACTTGACCGTTAGTTTGAGGGTGATAGACTTAAGCATAGTCGAGCTTGATGCCCACGTTTTTGCACCAGAGTTTGACCTCGTCGGCCGTGATGTTCGTGCCGTTATCAGTGATGATGTTGTGGGGGACGCCGTAACGGTGTACGACCCCTGATATGAAGTCTATCACTGGTCCGAATTCGGCCGTCTTAACAGGCTTGGCCTCTATCCATTTGGTGAATTTATCCACCATGACCAAAGAGGTATTTCGCCAGGGTTCCTCCTTTAAGGGGTCCAACCATGTCAAGCCCCTGCATCGAAGGGCTAGGTGATGGGTATAGTTTGGAGGGCGGTGGGTGGCATGTGGCTTTGATTAGCAAAGAGCCGCAACCGACGCATTGTTGGACTAAGTCCCGAGCATCTGCCCGCCGTCACCAATAAAATCTCTGTCGGAAGGCCTTGCTTACAAGGGCCCGAGCTGCGGTGTGGTGCCCGCCGAGTCCCGCATGAATTTCAGCCGTAAGATTCCACCCTTCATCTTCGGAGATACACCTTTGAAGGACTCGGTCGTGCTTTTCTTATAAAGCTCTCCTCATGGACTTTATAGGCTTTAGATCGCCGACTATGCAGCGTGCCTCGTTTTGGTCCTCGGAAGTTCCTCACCTGGTTAGGTAGGCTAAAAATGGTTCCACCACGGGCAATGACTGCCATTATTACATGGGCTGAAGATGTTACTTCTAAGGCGAGCCTCCAATTGTGTCGAATGTTCGTGTCGAGCGGTCTGTTGGATCCGGGCTGTTATTTCCGGACTCCTTCCCATAATACGGATGGCTTGAATAGCCTCTCTAAGAAGATATTGGGGACGCATCGCGCTTTGCGCCAATGCGTGCCAAGACGTCTCACGCTCGATTGTTTTCCCGGGCTATATGGTGAAATTCGAGCCCTTCGAACCGAGCTGACATTTTTAGGACGGCATTGCGATAAGCTGCCATTTTTGGATCCTTGGCATCAAAGTCTCCATTTATTTGGGATATCGCGAGGTTCGAATCCCCGCGCACCTCTAGGCGTTGAATGCCCATGGATACTGCCATCCAGAGACCATGTAGAAGGGCCTCAGATTCGCCGCGTTGTTGGAGTCCGTGATACATTATCTCGGAGTATGTATTGAATCAGATTCTCCTGCCGGGACGCCGTAACGACGCCAAATTTCAAGCCAACCAACATTTTGGAGCCATCAAGTGCATGATCCAGCTTGGAATATGTGCTGTACTCTTTAGGAGTTCGGCTTCACCATTCGCATTTAAGTCGGCCAAAACTTGCGACTTAATGGCTCGCCGTGGCTTATAGGTTATGTCGAACGGGAGGAGCTCAATGGCCCATTTGGCAATCCGGTCCGTCGCGTCGCGGTTGTTTATAATGTCGTTAAGAGGTACTTCGGAGGTTACTGTTATCAAACACTCTTGAAAGTAGCGCCCCAGCTTCCGGGATGCCATAAACACCGCGTACGCTATCTTTTGATAATGTGGATACCGTGACTTGCATGGAGTGAGGACAGTGGACACGTAGTAAACTGGTTTTGAAGGGGAACTTGTGTCCGTCCGCTTCTCGCTCGGCAACGAAAGCACCGCGCTTTACGACTTCATGAGATGTCGTGATGTATAATAGCATTGGTTCGCCCATGTTGGGCGCGGCCAGACCGGGTTTGTTGCCAATATGGCTTTTATTTCTTCGAGTCCGGCCGTGGCGGCATCCGCCCCTCGGTGTTCGGTGCGCCGGAGGAGGCGATAAAGGGGTAATGCCTTTTCTCCCAAACGGGAGATAAAGTGGCTTAGAGCCGCCACGCATCCAGTCAATTTTTGTATTTGTTTGAGGTCCTTTGGGATATCCAATTGTGACAGAGCTCGGATCTTGGCTGGGTTTGCTTCAATTCCTCTACCGGATACAATGAAGCCCAAGAGCTTTCCGGCCGGTACGCCGAAAACGCATTTTTTCGGGTTAAGCTGGATGTCATATGTTCGGAGATTATCGAATGTGAGCCTCAAGTCGTCTACTAGAGTTTTGACATGCTTGGTTTTGACGACCACCTCATCTACGTATGCCTCCACTGTTTTGCCGATCTGGTTTGCCAGACATGTCTGAATCATGCGCCGATATGTTGCGCCGGCATTTTTGAGCCTGAAGGGCATTGTGTTGAAGCAGAATGGGCCGTATGGGGTGATGAATGCCGCTATGCTTGATCAGGCTCTGCCATCTTAATTTGATGGTAACCGGAGTATGCGTCGAGGAAACACAATGAATCGTGTCCTGTGGTAGCATCGATAATTTGATCGATGCGGGGGAGGGGAAAGGGATCCTTTTGGCCAGCCTTGTTGAGGTCCTTGAAATCGACGCATAGGCGCCAGGATTTGTCCTTCTTTGGTACCATCACCAGGTTTGCTAGCCACCCGTATGTTTTATATCTCTGATGAATCCGGCCTCCAATAGTTTGGCTAGCTCCTCTCCCATGGCTTGTCTCTTAGGTTCGGAGAAACGCCGAAGGGCCTGTTTGACTGGCTTGAATCCTTTTAGGATGTTTAGGCTGTGTTCGGCTAGCCGGCGTGGGATTCCTGGCATGTCTGAAGGGTGCCAGGCAAAAATGTCCCAATTTTCGCGTAGGAATTCTCGTAGTGCATCTACATCGTGGTTTAATTGTGCCCCGATGGAGGCCGTTTTTGTAGGGTCCGTTGGGTGGACTTGGAATTTGACTATTTCGTCCGCTGGTTTAAAGGAGGTGGACTTGGATCTTTTATCAAGTATCACATCGTCCCTGTTCACCGTGGAGCGAAGTGCAGTCAGTTCCTCGGCCGCTAGGGCTCGGATAGTGCCTCAAGGGCTAGTGCGGCTGTCTTATTTTCGGCGCGGAGTGCTATGTCCGGGTCGCTAGCAAGAGTGACTATTCTGTTGGGCCCAGGCATTTTGAGCTTCATGTACCCATAATGGGGTATAGCTTGAAAGATTGTGAATGCATCTCGCCCTAATAGAGCGTGGTATCCGCTGTTGAACGGGGCCACTTGGAACGTGACCTCCTCGGACCTGTAATTATCCGGTGTGCCGAACACCACATCTAGTGTGATTTTCCTGTGCAGAACGCTTCCCGACTGGGTATTATTCCTCTAAAGGTTGTGTTGCTTCGCTCAATGCGGCTCCAGTCTATTTTCATTTTTTGAAGGGTTTCCTCATAAATGAGGTTCAGTCCGCTGCCACCGTCCATGAGTACCTTGGTAAGGCGAAAGCCGCCCACTATTGGACCGAGGACCAATGCTGCCGGTGCTCGGGCTGTTCGAATTTAGGTTCATCACCGCATTAAAGGTAACCGCCGTGTCACCCATGGATTTATTGTTGCTACTTGGTAGACTTCGCAAGGCTGCGGAGTGTTCGTTTGCATATTGTTTGATGCGAAAGTCTCAAGACCGTTAATACTGCACCGGTATCCCTGGGCTAGTGCTCTGTGGATGTCAGTTAGAAGCTCTTCGCCACTTTTGGCCACCGCCGGAGTATCCAACATGCTCTAAGGCTATGAGTTGGTGTGGCGCCCTCAGATTATGAATTTTACAGGGTCCGTTGAGCCATCCCTCCAGTACGGTTCCATGCCCCGTAGGGGTTTTTTGTTTTTTGGTGTTTAACCCGCGTGATTGGCGATAATGCACCCTTTTATTTCGGACTGGGTTTGTATTCGGGGCCGGATTGTCCCAAAATCTTACTTCGATTTTCCAGGCGCTTTCCATCGCACAGTACTTTTGTACTATGGACGCCAAGTCAGCAAAGCGTGTAATTTCACGGCGACCTATGGCATTGAGGATTCCCTTGTCCGTGCAATTATTGCAGAAGAATGAAATTGCGTCTTCCTCGCGGCAGTCCTTTATCCTGTTCATAACCAGGAGGAATCGCCCAGAATGATGTAATCGCTTCTTCTGCTCTTGCCTAATATTGGATAGATCGCCTATGTTCGGGTGGGTGGGTGGAATTAGATCCAAACCTCACCCAATCTGAGGCTCAAGGGCCAAGGAGTTTCCGAACTCGGAAGCTTGGATTCTTGGATGTTGTCTCGAATCTAGCCCATTGCCTGACTCTAAGTTCAGGTCTTGAGTGACGTCCTCCCCTCCGCGGGTATCCGGCTTGGAGGGATTGGGAATCCGGATATAGTTAGTCCTTAAGATAGATGATGGGTTGCCGCATTGTTCCTCCACCACATCAACGTGATGGGTGACCTGGGGAGAGTTAATCTCTCTCAGATCGGGTTTAGGCCCAATCCGATCGTAGTCTGTAGCGACTCCTGTGATGCGGCGCGCGATCCAAGAGCTTGTTTAAAGAAGAGAGCTCCATCGAATCTAACTGCTCGGTGACTTCCGAGTTGACGCGAAGATTGCTTTTGATGACCCGAGAAGTCATCATCGGCGCGGCGGCCGAACAGGCGGTCATAAGAAAACCGCCCAGCCGGAGAGTTTGGCCGATAGCCAAAGCTCCTTTAGCAACAGAGCCCTCTTTAAAGACGGGATGAGGCATCCTTCCCGATGGCGGCTGACAGAGGAACTCTCAATGAAAGCACCAATGTCGGTGTCAAAACCGGCGGATCTCGGTAGGGGTCCCTGAATCGCGCGTCTAGGCAGATGGTAACAGGAGACAAGGGACACGATGTTTTTACCTGTGTTCGGGCCTCTCGATGGAGGTAAAACCCTACTCCTGCTTGATTAATATTGATGATATGGATAGTACAAGAGTAGATCTACCACGAGATCAGAGAGGCTAAACCCTAGAAGCAAGCCTATGGTATGATTGTTGTTCGTCCAACGGACTAAAACCCTCCGGTTTATATAGACACGGGAGAGGGCTAGGGTTACACAGAGTCGGTTACAATGGGAGGAGATCTACGTATCCGTATTTCCAAGCTTGCCTTCCATGCCAAGGAAAGTCCCATCCGGACATGGGACGAAGTCTTCAATCTTGTATCTTCATAGTCCAGGAGTCCGGCCGAAGGTTATAGTTCGGCTATCCGGACACCCCCTAATCCGGGACTCCCTCATCCTCCATAAGCTTCAAAGTGACATTTTCGTAGGATTTATTCATGTTCATGCTCAGGTACACAACATCTAATAATACCATCTACTCCTTCTTTATAAAGGTGTTGGTCATCCCAAAAGTAATGTCTTAAATCATAGAAGATTTTTTCTTTTCTTTTGGTATGTGAAAGTAGGTGGTATATATTTAGCAGCAATGTAATTAGCATAGTGAGCATACCAAGGAGTGTTATGAGAAACATTTATCAGTGTGAACAATTACTTTGGAATCAACAATGTAAGATCTGAATTTGTCACAAGCAAATACGACTGCTATTTTTTTTCCAGTAGCAGCATAATTTCTTTGGGCATTATCTAGAGTTTTAGTAGCATAATGGACACCATTTAATTTTTTATCAACTCTTTGTCCTAGAACAACACCAACAACATAATCACTAGCATCACACATAATTTCAAAAGGGAAGTTCCAGTCAGGTGGTTGTACTATAGGTGCAGAAGTTAAGGCTTTCTTAAGTGTTTCAAAGGCTTCTACACAATCATCATAAAAAACAAATGGAACATCCTTTTGTAAAAGATTTGTAAGAGGCCTAGAAATTTTAGAGAAGTTTTTAATAAACCTCCTATAGAAACCAGCATGACCAAGAAAACTACGAATACCTTTAATATCTTTAGGAAATGTCATTTTCTCAATTGCATCAACTTTAGCTTTACCCACCTCAATACCTTGTTCGGAAATTTTATGCCCCAAGAAAATACCTGCATTAACCATAAAGTGGCACTTCTCCCAATTCAAGACAAGATTAGTTTGCTCACATCTCTGCAAAACTCGATCAAGGTTGCTTAAGAAATCATCAAAAGAAGTTTCGTAAGCGGAAAAATCATCCATGAAAACCTCAAAAAAAAATTCACAAAAAGTAAGAGAATATAGCAGTCATACATCTTTGAAAGGTAGCAGGTGCATTGCATAAACCAAAAGGCATACGTATATAAGCATAAGTTCCAAAAGGACAAGTAAAGGTGGTTTTTTCTTGATCATGTGGTGAAACAGGTATTTGAGAAAAACCAGAATATCCAGCAAGAAAACAAAAGTGTGTGTGCTTAGATGGTCTTTCTAGCATTTGATCAATAAATGGCAGAGGGTAATGATCTTTTCTAGTAGCTTTATTTAACTTTCTGAAATCAATTACCATTCTATAGCGAGTAACAATTCTTTGTGAATAAGTTCATTTTTATCATTAGGAACAACAGTAATACCTCCCTTCTTAGGGACACAACGAACAGGACTTACCCATCTATGATCACCTATGGGACAGATTATACCTGCTTCCATAAGCTTTAATATTTCAGTTCTTACCACTTCTTTCATTTTAGTATTCAAAAGTCGTTGGTGATCAACAACGGGTTTAGCATCAGGTTCCATATTAATCTTGTGCTGACACAGAGTGGGACTAATGCCCTTAAGATCATCAAGAGTATAACCAATAGCAGCTCGATGCTTCTTCAGAATTTTCAATAATCTTTCTTCTTCATGTTCTGAAAGGTTAGCACTAATAATAACATGATATATCTTTTTCTCATCAAGATAGGCATATTTCAAAGAGTCATGCAATTGTTTTAATTTAAACACAAGATCACCTTTAGGTGGAGGAGGACCTCCTAGAGTTTCAATAGGCAAATTGTGTTTAAGCAGAGGCTTTTGTTCAAAGAATATTTTATCTATTTCATTTCTTTCACGCAAGTGCATATCATTTTCATGCTCGAGCAGATATTGTTCTAGTGGATCAGTAGGAGGCATGGCAATAGAAGCAAGACCAATTATTTCATCCTTATTAGGTAATTATTTATGACGAGGTTGTCTCCTAAACTTAGAGAAATTAAATTCATGAGACTCATCACCAAAGCTAACACTAACAGTTGTTTATGACAATCTATAGTAGCATTGACAGTGTTCAAGAAAGGTCTACCAAAGATAATGGGAAAAAAATGTGGGGAAACAAGAACTACAAAATTAGTAGGATATTTTATTTTCCCACACATGACTTCAACATCTCTAACAATCCCAAGTCATGTGATTGTGTCTCTATTGGCAAGTTTAACAGTAACATCTATGTCTTCTATTTCAGTGGGAGCTATATGATTCATACTTTCTTGGTACAAGGTGAAAGGAATTATCACTCACACTAGAACCTAAATCACATAAACCATGATAATAATGATATCCTATTTTAACTGAGACAACGGGCATGCCAACAACCGGTCTATGTTTATCTTTTTCATCAGGTTTGGCAATTCTAGCAGCCTCATCACAGAAGTAAATAACATGCCCATCAATATTTTCTACCAGGAGATCTTTAACCATAGCAACACTAGGTTCTACTTTGATTTTTTCTGAAGGTCTAGGTGCTTTGATATTACTTTTGCCAACCACAGTTGAAACCTTAGCATGTTCCTTTATCCTAACAGGGAAAGGTGGTTTTTCAATATAAGAAGTAGGCACAACTGGATCAACATTGTAAATAATAGTTTCATCTTTAACCATGACCGGTTCTTTAATTTCTTCTTTAATAGGGGGATGATATTTAAACCACTTCTCCTTAGGGAGATCAACATGAGTAGCAAAATATTCACAAAAGAGGCTACTATCTCAGAGTCAAGTCCATATTTAGTGCTAAACTTGTGAAAAGCATCGGTATTCATAAAAGATTTAACACACTCAAACTCAAGCTTAATACCTAACTCTTTACCTTCGTCGAGTTCCCAATATTCATAGTTGCGTTTAATTCTTTCTAAAAGATCCCACCTAAATTCAATAGTCTTCTTCATAAAAGAACCAGTACAAGAAGTATCAAGCATGGATTGATCATCACGAGAAAGCCGAGCATAAAAGTTCTGAATAATAATTTCTCTCAAGAGATCATAATTGGGGCATGAATATAACATTGAATTAAGCCTCCCCCAAGCTACAGCGATACGTTCTCCTTCACAAGGCTAAAAATTATATATATAATTCCGACCACGATGAACTAGATGCATGATAATTTTTTGGTGAAATTCCAATTTCAACCGATTCCAGTTCCAAGATCCAGTATCATCGCATAGCCTATATCATGTCAATGCCTTTCCATTCAAATACAAAGGTAAAACCGTCTTCTTAGCTTCATCTCCGGATAAGCTTGCAAGCTTAAATAATCCACAAGTTTCATCCGCATAGATCAAGTGCATATCAGGATTTTGAGTTCCATCTCCTGCATAAGGATTAGCTAGCAGTTGTTCTATCATACCCGAAGGAATTTCATAACCAATATTTTCAATAGGTGCAGTAGGTTGAGGGGAAACTAATTGTGGTTCCGGTCGAGGTGACGATACCCAGGACAAACCCCTCAAAGGATGGTTTTCCATCGTAGCAAGTGACAATAAATTTCAACACGTAGTAATAATTTTTCCTTACCAAGAGCGCTTCACTCCCCGGAAATGGTGCCAGAAAAGAGTCTTGATGACCCACAAGTATAGGGATCAATCTTAGTCCCTTCGATAAGTAAGAGTGTCGAACCCAACGAGGAGCAGAAGGAAATGACAAGTGGTTTTCAGCAAGGTACTTTCTGCAAGCACTGAAATAGTCGGTAACATGTAGTTTGACAGCAAGATAATTTGTAATGGACAAGTAACGGTAAGGGTAAATAAAGTGCAGCAAGGTATCCCAATCCTTTTCTGGCAAATGGCAGGCCAAAACGGTCCCTTATGATAAGCAAAGCGTTCTTGAGGGTACACGGGAATTTCACCATATCACTTTCATCATGTTGGTTTGATTCGTGTTCGCTACTTTGATAATTTTATATGTGGGTGGACCTGTGCTTAGGTGTTGTTCTTACTTGAACAAACCTCCTACTTATTATTAAGCCCTCAGAAGCATCCACAACTACGAGAAAAGTATCAAGATAAAATCTAACCACAACATTAAACATTTGAATCCAAATCGGTCCCTTACGAAGTAGCACATAGACTAGGGTTTAAGCTTCTGTCACTCTAGCAACCCATCATCTAATAACTAATCCACAATGAATTCCCTTAGGCCCAAAGATGGTGAAGTGCCATGTAGTCGACATTCACATGACACCACTAAGGGAATCACAACATACATTTCATCAAAATATCGAACACATATCAAGTTCACATGATTACTTGCAACAAGATTTCTCCTGTGACCTCAAGAACAAAAGTAACTACTCACAAGTGATAATCATGCTCGAGATCAGAGGGGTATTAAATAGCATAATGGATCTAAACATATAATCTTCCACCAAATAAACCATATAGTAATCAACTACAATATGTAATCAACACTACTAGTCACCCACAGGTACCAATCTGAGGTTCCGGTACAAAGATTGAACACAAGAGATGAGCTAAGGTTTGAGAGGAGATGGTGCTATTGAATATGTTGATGGAGATTGGCCTCCCAAAGATGAGAGGATTGTTGGTGATGACGATGGCTTCGATTTCCCCCTCCGGGGGAGGAGTTCCCCAGTGAATCAAGCCCATGGGAGGGCAAAGTGCTCCTGCCCAAGTTCCGCCTCGATACGGCAGCGCTTCGTCCAGAAATTCCTCTCCTTATTTTTTTTTCTAGGTCAAAATGACCCATATACCAGAAGATGGGCACCAGAGGTGGGATGGGCTGAGCACAACCCACCAGGGCGCGCCAGGGGGGCCTGGCACGCCTTGGTGTCTTGTGCTCACCAGGTGGCCCCCCTCCAGTACTTATTTGCTCCAGTATTTTTTTAGATATTTCAAAACAATTCTCCGTAAACTTTTAGCTCATTTGGAGATGTGCAGAATAGGTAACTCTGACATAGCTTTTTCAGGTCCAGAATTATAGCTGCCGACATTCTCCCTCCTTGTGTAAACCTTGCATATTATGGGAGATAAGGCATTAGAATCACTCCATAAAGCTTTATTATGCATAAAAACATTATAAATAACAGTAGGAAAACATGACACAAAATGGACGTATCAGGATATAGTATCAATGAGGACGCTAATTACATATGGTTCTCTAAGATGCTCCTTGGCCAGGTAGCACATTTTGGGTTGTTTGACCTGTATCTGGACTCTGTGATCTCGAATTATCTCTTTTTGTTTGAGTAGGGAGCATGTTCCAGCTGTTTCGTTCACGTAAGGTCATTGTCGGGTTGTGCTACAGTTTCTTGACGTTTGCCATGTCCTTCTTTCGCCAGCCACAACCCCCACAGTACATGACCTATCCTGGCACACACGACCAACATAGCAGGCAGGAAGCAAAGACCGCTGCCAAATCAGTCAAAGTGTGCTATCGAATGTTTTTTATGTGTTTACCACTCTGGCTGGGCCAACGTGTAAGGGCGGTGGGTTACCGTGTATTCTTTGTGTCCTAGGGGTGCCAAGGGTTTAGATACCATTCACGATGGTCGTCACCTGTTTAGACGAGGGCTCGCCCGCCCATGAAAGTGAAACTAATCCCCGAATGGTTTTGGTAATCAATAATAACATATACATCATAGATCTAATATTCATTGCAAAATAGATTTCCGAAAAAGATCAATGATTGGCATGTCAACGACTAATTGATGTGGATCCCTCAAAATGTCAAGGACAAGAATTGGCAACTCCAAGACTCTACATTTTTGGTTTAGTGATCCAAGATCACATTGAGTCCCTTAGGAAAGCCAATACTATTAGTAGGGGATGAGTTATTGATGATGAGGCTATTACTCAAGTGCTTAATGATATTGCTCCAAAAATCCTTAGTCATTTTCTCAAAACACATATGTCCAAACCCTAATTCCCTATCTTGGTCCCACCAAAATTATCCCATCCGGACCCACCGAGATGACCACTCCCATTGCCACTGCCACACTCTAGCATTTCGGTTTGATCAAAATGGATCTTGGTGCCACCGAGATGGCATTGCCAAGTTTCTGTGATGACATTGTTTCACTTCAGAATCACCGAGTTGAAACAATCGGAAATTCCGAGACTGGGTTTTTCCCTAGCCATTGCACTTCGGTCCCACCAGAAAGCCCAACATTCATATCTTTTACACTAATCGGTCTCACCAAGTTTATATTCGGTCTCACCGATTTGGGTCAAAAGTGTGTAACAGTTGGATTTTGGGTGAGGGCTATTTATACCCCTCCACCCCCACCTACTCTCTAAGAGAGCCACCAGAACGAAACACAACTTCCACCATTTATTTTTTGAGAAAGAACCACCTCCCATTTGAACCTTGATTTCTAGCCTCTTCAAGTTGCTTTCCACTCCAATTCTTCTCCTACCCAAGCCAAATCTATGTGAGAGAGAGATTGAGGGTTGAGGAGACTATCATTTGAAGCACAAGAGAAAGGATTCATCACCAACACAACATCTATTACCTTTTGGAGAGTGGTGTCTCCTATATTTGTTAGGTGTCACTTGGGAGCCTCCAAGATCATGTGGAGTTGAACCAAGGAGTTTGTAAGGGCAAGGAGATCGCCTACTTTGTGAAGATCTACCCGAGTGAGGCTAATCCTTCGTGGACGTAAGCCATGATGGAATAGACAAGGTTGCTTCTTCATGGACCCTTCATGGGTGGATCCCTCCATGGACTCGCGCAACCGTTACCCTCCGTGGGTTGAAGTCTCCATCAACATGGACACACTATAGCACCACCTATCCAGACCACGCCAAAAATCATCGTGTCTTCATTACGTTTGAAATATCAAACCCCTCCTTTATGTTCATATGCAAAGTCTTTACTTTCCGCTATAGAACTCTTAGAGTTGCACGTGTAGGGTGTACTTAACTTAGTAGATTTGCCCAAAGTTGCCCACAACTAAAACTGGGAAAATGATAAGTTTTTATTTGGTCAAGTAGTCTAATCACCCCCCTCTAGACATACTTTCGATCCTACAAGTGGTATGAGAGCTTTGGTCTCCATTGCATTGGTTTCACAACCTAGGAGAGTATGGCATCTAGTGAGGGAAACTATCACCATAGAGGTCCATATTTGATGGTACAAACTTTGCTAGTTGGAAGCATAAGAGGAAAATGCATATTCTTGGTCATAAACCCGCCGTTTGGGCTGTTGTTTGTGTTGGCTTGCAAGGTGAATTCCTTGAGGATGGTAAAGAATCGGATTGTGAAGCAACTGCAGAAGAAATGAAGATGTTGCAATACAAGGCTCAAGCATGTGACATTCTCTTCAACGGTTTGTGCCCCAAGGAGTTCAACAAGATTAGCTGCAATGCAAAGGAAATTTGGGATACTTTGGTTGATAAGCACAAAGGAATCAAATCCGTCAAGGAATCTAAGTTGGATGTGCTTCAAAGTCAACTTGATAAGTTCAATATGAAGGATGGTGAAGGAGTCGCCGAAATGTACTATAGGCTTGCTCTCATCACAAATGAGATTGTCGGCTTAGGAAGTGAAGAGATGATCGACAAATTCATCATCAAGAAGATCCTTAGAGACTTGGATGAAAAACATGATATCATGTGCACTTTGATCCAAATGATGCCCAATTACAAATATCTCAAGCCCACAGAGGTCATTGGAAGAATTGTTGCTCATGAGATGTCACTCAAGGACAAGGTGGAGCTCCACAACAAGTCAAGTGGTGCATACAAAGCTTCAAGTTATGCTCCTACAACTTCAAGTGACAAGCTAGTATCCAATGAGGAATTAAGCCTAATGGTGAAGAACTTCAACAAATTCTACAAGAATAGAAACAAAGAGAGAAGCTCTAACTCAAGGCAATATGAGCAAATATCATCAAGTCGTGATGGTAATTGCTACAATTATGGAAGACCCGGACACTATTCTAATGAGCGTACAACACCTCACAAGAAAAGAGAAGACTCACCTATAAGGAAGAGTAGAAGAGATGAATCACCTCATAAGGAGAGGAGGAGTAGAGATGATCATTATGAATGAAGACCTTCTCGAACAACAAGGAATCGGAAGGGAAATACAAGTCAACCAAGAGCTATTCTAGAAGAAGACAACAAGCTCAAGTGGGTGAATGGGTTTCTGACTCCCACTCTAACAACAACTCCAAGAGAAGTTATCACTCTGATCCCGACTATAGTCAAGAGGAACGTGTTGTCGGACTTGCTCTCGTATCCTCCAACTCCCGTGATTTATTTGATTCACCAAATGAAGGAATTGGAAGATGCTTCATGGCTAAAGGCCACAAGGTACCACACCCCGAGTATCTTGATTTCAATAGTGACGAGGATGATTTGCTAGGTCATTATGATTTTTCTTGTCGATAAAACTAGTGATGTGAGCTATAATTAGCTTGCTAGTAATCATGGTAGTCAAGATGAAATGAGTGACAATGCTAAGAAGGATATTGAGCATCTAACTAAATAACTAAACACTTTAAGTTAGCTCATGAAACAACTCAATAATATCATAGAGAGCTTCTAAGAACTCTTGAGAAGCTACGCTTTGAGAAGCTAAATTTAGAGCAAGAGCATGAGCTTATTAAAGCAATCAATGATGATCTTCGAAAGAAGTGTTCTTCTTACATTGCCAAACGTCTTCTATTGTCTACTTTTATGCCAGAAGTTAAATCTACTCAAGCTAGTAACAAGAGTAAGAAAGGTTCTACCGCTAGTAGTAACAATAACAAGGCTAAATCCAATATTGTTGCTTCTAGTAGTTCTATTGTTTCCACTAATGATTCCCTTAGCCAAGTTACACTTGAGCAAGAAAACAATTTATTGAAAGGAATTATAGAAAAGGGTGCCTACAAGAGCCTCGCCGGAAGTAAGAAATTTGAGGAAATTGTGCGCAAGAAAGGAAGGCACCGGAAGAACCAAGGTATTGGTCATGAACAAAAGTTAAATGCCAATGGAGATGAGTGGGAAGAAGATCAATACCCCAAGACGAAGTTTGTTCCTCAATAAGAGAAGTATGACCCCACTTCTTTTGAGGGAACACAAGCTCAAGATGATCTTCCACCACAAGACCACAATCTAAAAGGCAAGGATAAGCTTCAAGAAGAGATCGAATCATTTGAAGAACCACCTCAAGCTTTGGTAAAGTGGGTTCCCAAGGCCTCATCAAGTTCTACTCATCAAGCGCTACCACAACTCCAAGGATTCCCTTCAAATTGATGTGGGTCCCAAAGAAGAACTAGAGAGTTCTTGAGGGTGACTCTGCCAACAAACTTCACTCATATTCATTTATGGAAAGAACTCGTGCAACCAATTTCAACATCTTGCACTAGTTCATGGAGTCACAAACCCTCTTGTTGGTAAAACAAGGGACAAGGTATTCAGTGCATTCATGGACATCATCATATGTGCATTTTACTCTATGTCTATGGATATCCTTGTTTGTTCCTTGTGGGACTAACCCATGTAGGTATTGAAAGTGCAAACTCCAAGGATTGTTCCCAACTCTTGATGGTCTACATCAACATTGAGCATCCACATCTACACTATCTACATGAAGTTATCATCGACAAAACACAATGTTAGTTCATAACTCTTTAGGGGGGATATCACATCTAGGGGGCTTTGCTCTAAGGCTTGAACTAAAGAAACTCTATAATGGTGTGAAAACATTAATGCTTTATGTAAAAGTGGCAACCACTTGTGCTTAAGCGACGAGTATGACCTATGGTCAAATGTTCTCATTTAGCTCCTAAGTCAATATACTCATATATAGTTGACTATGTCATCGCCCATTGTTTGATAGTTGCTAAGTGTTCTTTGTGCATGTTTGACACATATTTTATTTGCTATCTTATTGTTTGAGCATGTTGCTATGCATATTTCTCATTCGAGGACATCCATTTGTATTTTGATTGATTTGGTATTGTTTGGCCAATTGGATGTATAAGAATGCCTAAGAACTTTCTTTAGCTATCTATCTCAACTTGTCTCAATTCTTTCTTGCTATATCACAAAAAATTGAACAAGTTCCTTTTGGACCCTCCAGGCGAGGAGCACTCAGAGTCACTGATCCGACTAGGGCTGACCTCCAAAACGCTCTAAGCGACTTTCGGATAGACCAACTCACAACCATTCCGTCTCATCGAAATCACTTGGACTGATATGATTTTCTATCTCGGAGAAACCGATTTGAAATTCTTGGCACCACCGAGTTGATGTGATCATAGCAATTACCCATCTTGGTGCCACTGATCTATTTCACTCGGTCTCACCGACAACTTACGGGTATATATATAGCGTGGACCGTACATTGAAATTTCTCAATAGTTACGTCGCACTCGCACCCCTTTGCTACAGTCGCCCGTGGTCTCCGGATCGTCTACTTGTCTCTAGCACACCCTTGCTGCCGGATTCCGTTGCCGTCAACGGTATTCCACATCGCCATTGCCGTCGTAGAGGATCGATCCGCTAGTGCTTCAACTTTCTAATTCAATGCACTAGAGTAATTGCGCCCACAATGTTCCCACTGTTTGAGATTTCCAACAATAGCAACAACAACAACAAAGCCCTTAGTCCCAAACAAGTTGGGGTAGGCTAGCGGTGAACCCATAAGATCTCGCGACCAACTCATGGCTCTGGCACATGGATAACAAGCTTGCATGCACCCCTATCCATAGCTAGTTCTTTGGTGATACTCCAATCCTTCAGGTCTCTCTTAACGGACTCCTCCCATGTCAAATTCGGTCTACCCCAACATCTCTTGACATTCTCAACACACTTTAGCCGTCCGCTATGTGCTGGAGCTTCTGAAGGCCTGCGCTGAATATGCCCAAACCATCTCAGATGATGTTGGACAAGTTTCTCTTCAGTTGGTGCTACCCCAACTCTATCTCGTATGTCATCATTTCTTACTTGGTCCTTCCTTGTGCGGCCACACATCCTTCTCAACATATGAATATCTGCACACCTAACTGTTGAACATGTCGCCTTTTAGTTGGCCAACACTCGACGCCATACAACATTGTGGGTCGAACCGCCATCCTGTAGAACTTGCCTTTTAGCTTTTGTGGCACTCTCTTGTCATAGAGAATACCAGAAGCTTGACGCCACTTCATCCATCCGGCTTTGATTCGATGGTTCACATCTTCATCAATTCCCCCATCCTCCTGCAGCATTGTGACGCCCAGGTAATTAAGCTACAGTGAACCTCTGCTAATGATGCCATGTTGATGTCTACTACTGTAGCGACCCGACCTCAGACGGTCAAGCCTCTGTGTTGCTGTGCCATCCCTGGATCAGTATGCTGGCACACACAGTACATCAATGTATATATCAAAGTGCAATCACATGTATAATTAACGTAAAACTGATATATACCTCATAAGTCACAAATGAAACAATTAGTCGGGTGTGGAGTCCCATCAACGCCATCGGCGGGTTGAGTGTAGATCGTAACCTGTATCGTAACTCTTACTCGTCGAGAAAATATCTGCAACATGATACGTTGCAGCCGTAGGTCAAGACATTGAATGTACCGGCAAGATCACAATAAGAGAAAACAGATGATAAACTATACTATATGCGGTATGGCTTTGTGGCTCAGATTCGAGTTTTGTTTGCGTAAAAGCTGGTTTTATTTTCCCTACATCAAAGGAATAAATGAAGTCTGTACTATGGAGTTTTCTATCATGACATGGTTCCGCCAACCGATGTCTCATAGCCCAAAATCATCATAAGTTGCCCACAATTAAGTTATCAATCCGGTGTTGAGAGTTCCGAGATAGATCCAAGTCCAGATGCTCAAGTTGTCCGTGAATCGGGACACGGCTAATCGATTAGGTTTTAACCCTCTGCAGAGGTTTGTACACTTTACCCGCAAGATTCGATCCCTCTCTTTACGCTCTCGCACTTCGTGGTGTTTGAGAACAAGATGATGTAAACATGGTCTTCCTCAAGAGTTCCTCTCGACCACCGCCCTGTGCTCATCCAATCCTACCGTAGTTCTACATCTGCTAGCACCGTCCCAGCCAGAGTCACAACTAAGGTCAACCAAGCCAGAGCCCATATTGACTTGCGGTTGCACGTAAGCTTCCGCATGAAGTATTCTTCCGTCTCTTTGAGTCCTGGGTGAAGCTTTCCGCAAGATGTCATGGCGCTTCTCCATGCATCCCGCCAACCACTGGTTTCTCCAGGTGCCCGTCAACCATCCTTCACCCAAGAGTGTGTATTGAATTCTTGTCTTGAGTCTTGAAGTCTTGAGGCCTTGAAAATGCAGTCCTTGCAGATGCCATCATGGAGTTGTCGTTATTGACGTAGAGTCCTCCTTCTTCACACCACTCGAAAGCACTCATACCAACCCCGTCTACTATAGCGTAGCATTAAAATAAATGACGTCCCGGCTTGGTAACAGGTGATGGGTTCCTACCTCATGCATACTACTCAACTACAAGAATTCAATGTCACTACCGGGAGGGATTGTTGCGAAGATGACACTAGATGCAATAAAACACATAGGTATGAAAAACATGGTCGAGTGAACTTGCACGGCCGACGGTCTTCAAAGCTAGGGACTCAGAATAGTAGGCTTCAGACCGGAAATTCTACCGAATCAAACAATAGCACAAATAAGTATGGCACAATATAACATAACAGCAAGTTGGAAGTAAAACACCCAAGCACTCAAACCAAAATCCAAAGAAAACTCGGAGAAAGCAAATCAAGGTTTTCACCACATCAAGCATCAACTAAGAAATAGTTTTACACAACTAAAACTTTTCTTAACAGAACCTAAACATGGGTTTTGCTAACTAACAGAAGGGAAAACATCATACAAACTAGGGGCAAAAAGAATCACATCAAAAGCTATTATAGAACTCCTATTATGCCTAGAACAATCCTAGCAAGGAAAAATAAAATAAAATTTTATTCTACTGTAAATAAAAGTTCAGCCTCTGTAGCTACAGAAATTAATCTAAAATAAACTATAACGTAGTAAAAATAAAATTATTTACTAAATAAAACAATAGGAAAACAGTAGCTAGTTAAATAAACAAGAAATACATGATTTTGACTAAAACCATTTTTTTATTAAATCTAAAATACCCAAATAAATTCCTACTGTTAGGCAAGGTCAAAACAAAGCAGTGACAAAAAGAATCACTAAAATAAAATAATCCTAACTCATTTTATTGCAGAAATACTAATCTGTCTAAGACTAAAATAAAACAATTTCTAATAATTTAAACATGGCCAAACATATTTTCTACAGAAGCTACAACAAATTTGCAAACTAACAAAAAAAGAATCAATTAAAAATATTAAGTAACCTAAAAGATATGGATTTTACAAAACTGAAACTATTCTGTTAAAAACAGAAACGAAAATAATAACTAAAAGTAAAACTGGCGCTAACGGGCCTATCTAACGCTCGGGCGACAAATAACTAAAACGCGCTCGCGGCTAACAGGAAATAAACCGATCGGGCCGGTCCAACTAAACCGCTAACTAAACCTAAATAAACCATAACTAAACCGGCTTTTAAAATAAAAACATACCCCTTCGGGGAATCTAATCTAACGCGTAGGGTTTAGATCGAACGGTGGCGGGGTTTCCATGACTTATCATGTGGTCGACGGCGACGGGCGGCTCGGGCGGCGACGGCGCCAAGGCTCCGGTGGTCCGGGCGACGGCGGAGGCGTCCGGCGGGCGGCTCGAGGGGGTTTCGGGTGGAGTCGGTGGAGCCTGGGGATCTGTGGAGCTCAAGGGCGGCAATGGCGCTGTGGAGGCGTCGGATTCCGGCGAGGAATCGCGGCGAGGGGAGAGGGCTTCGGGGGTCGGAAACGAGCGGAACGGGTCGAGGGGGGGTATATATAGGGGGACCGGCTTGGAGGAGGGGCGAATCGGGGAGATCCTGCGTTCTCCGGGATTCATGGCACAAGGCGGGGGGTGTGGGCGTGGCGTGGGCGAGGGGAAAGGGACGAGGTGGGGCCTGCGCGTCAGCGAGGGAGAGAGGAGGGGGTTCGGTCGGGCGACCGAGGGGAAAGGGGTTCGGGCGCGGCGGCTCGGGCGTGGGCCGGCTCGGGGCTGGGCTGGCCCGCTGGTGGGCTGTCGGCGCTGGCCGGGTCAGCTATTCGGCCGGGCGCCCTGGGGTCCTTTTTTCAATTTTTTTGAATTAGGGAGAGGGGGAATATATATATAATATATATTTTTATATAGGACATATATATATCAAAATTTTCAGAAAAATATTTCCTACACGATGAACTTTATTCCAGCTTCAAATAAACTATACAAAAATTCAAATAAAACAGGGAGTGTTTCTGCTCTAATAAAATCCAATAAAAATCATTTTTAAAAATACGAAAATGACTTCAAATTAACTTCTCTCCAATTTTCTGATGTAGGGAATCATGTTACCCTATTTTCCGTATATTTTGTTTTTGGAGAAAAATATTTTGAATAAAACTCAAATAATTCCAAATTTGAAAGGGAGTTTCAAAATACTTTCAAATGACTTTCAATTTGATTATTTTTAACCTCCAACTCATATTTCATATAATTTAAGAAGTCATTTTATCTTCTCTCATGAAAATCATTGCGTTGCATAAAGTTTCTAAAATTTGAAATATTTTCAGATGGAATTCAATTCTTTTCAAAACCCTTTTCCATTATTTAAATGGAAGAGTCATATCATCTTCACTCTAGGGTTTTGTGATGAAATGAATTTGAATTCATGGAGATCATAAATGCAAGGTGGAAGTTTGGGAAAATCATTTCATTCCCTCTCATTCAACTTTCGTAAAGATTCAAATTTCACTCAATTTCACACAAGCAATCACTCAACAATCAAACAAACAATCAGAATTTTTTTATTTAATATAACATTCCAAAATTTAGAATTTTAGGATGTTACAAATCTACCACACTTAAAATGAATCTCGTCCTCGAGATTCGAAGAGGCTAGCAAGAAAAGGTTAGGGTTTGGGGGTCTTCCAGCAATTCCATCGATCGGAATGGTCTAGTGTGCTACCACACTTAAAAGCAGGGTTATGGTTCCGACGGAACTCGTGTACTCCATCCCTTTGGGTTGACAAAGTGTCGCCCGGGTTAACTCTTTCACTGAGGCTCTTTCGGTAGGGTATAACCTTTTTCTCAAAATCTTGTGTCCTCTCAATCCTGGTGAGGTTCTTCCGAAGGGTGGGTCTTCATATCTGACATGTCTGTCGTCAATACTAAGAAACTACCGGAAATCTCATGGTGGTCGACAATTCATGGTTTCTCCTGCAGGAAAATGGTCGTGGTTGAATCTCACCGTATATTCTACGATTGGCATCGGCTGACTGTAAGGGTTCCATCGCCCTACCATTCTATGGTTTTATGGCTTGACGTGTCGACACTCTTCTAAGGTTTTCAAGGCTCTCTGATGTTCCATCAACATATGATAGTTCATGATAGAAGTCTCCGGTATGGGGGCCAATCCATCCCGCATTTCTGAACCATTACTACATATGCGCATATCGAATCACGTATTCTAACACTTGGGCATACTCACAAGCATTGCGGAATTTCTCTTGTTGACGAACTGAGTTCGAATAAATCCATGGTTTCTGCAAGCTGAACAAGACATCTAACGTGTCTTCACAACCCTCGGGTTTTCGTATCCTCCTAAAATGTCGGATGATTAACTCAGAGTTTTTTCTTCCAAAATATCTTCCTTCAGCAAGAGTGTGCTTGCTTCTTATTAACTCCGGGGCCTGTGGGTTATGGCCCACTTCAACTCTTGTAAAATTTAACTCATCCTTTCGAAGATTATCATTCTGTATTCCAACATTACATCTCCTTTAAATCCAATAGTACTTCTTCCTTCATACCCTTGTGGTGACGATCATACAAAACTCCAACTTATTTGGTCCAGCTCCCTTCTATGGACCGTCATGAATAACACATTTCTTTCTTCATTGATCTTGTGGCTTTACGGAGTACTACCACACTTAAAATGAAATGCACTAGTTTATCCATAAATCATATTATTTTTCATATCAAATCTTTTATTACATCCTTAACCATTTTTCATAAATCCAAATTCCAAAAAGTTTATTACAAATGCTGCCACCCACATGGTTCGGTATGGTCAGACATTACTTCCAACTTTATTCATTTTTCCTCCTTGAGGATTCTTCAGTCCCGCTGGAATTGTGCGACATGCGCCTTGAAATCTTCAATCTTACGTTTCATCGTGGTGGCCTTGAGCTTCACCTCCACCATCTCTGCATGCACTTCTCTGAGGTATTCCTGAGTATAACGGAGTCTTGCTTCAAGTATTTCTCCGATTTGGCGTATGGCTTCCATGGCTGCTTCACGAACAGCGTCGAAGAAAGTTGCTTGTGGTACACGTGAGATGAAAAAGTACTGCCCCATCATCTTTGGGCAAACTCCTTTCAAACGGTGGAGGTGTACCTCCACATACCAAAGTTCCACTCCCTTTTGCATGAAGGGGTAGCCTTTGTAGACCGCATCTCCTTCAAGGTGAATATGCTTCATCATGTCCTTCAGATCTTCTGTAATCATGATCACTTGTCGTGGTCATGATCGCTTCAGGCCCTTAAGGAAAGACTCATAAAGGGTTGTCATCTGCATGTGTAGGATAAGAGGGTACTCAGAACAAAGAATGTATCTCCATGGGGAATTGCAATTGTCTCCAGAAAAGTTTGGTGTTCAGTTGTCCATGGGTTCAAGATTTCGGGGTCTGGTTGAGATAGAAAGAGAAAGCAAATACCCACCCATCACCAAAAGAATCCTAGCTCAAAAGTACCGTTTGTAATGGGCCGTTCTACTATGGTTTCGTTTCTAAGTCCTCATTTCTTCAGGTCTTCAATGCTCGGGAGTTTCCAATTCCTGATGCTTTTCCCATATGAAGGCCTTCTACCATTCTTCCGTAACTTACTCTCTCAAGGTTGACATAACAAGCCTACGAATATTGCATCTATCCAACCATTCAATAAACACAGAAAATAATAGCAACCAAGCATTCATTTATTCAATCAATTCTTTAGTATCGCCACCCACATAGGTTGGTATGGTCAGATACTTAAATCGAGAAAGCGTTCATCTTTATTTCTCTCATGGTGGGCTACTACTAAGCTAATTTACCGAACTTGATCATTGTCCCCATTGGGGCTTCTTCGTGTGGACTTGATCTCCTCCAATTTTTCTCGCTAGATTTTCCCTGTCGATGCGGAGTTTCTTGTGACGACCTCAGTATGTCTTGAAGTTGTTCCTTGAGCTTCTGGATCTCAACGTCCTTGGCATGAGACATGGTCCTGCTGTTTTTCAGTTCCTGACGCATTCTCGGGATCTCGAGGTTCTCCTCCTCCAGGTTGTTTACCTTCAGTCTCTGAGTCTCAAGCTCTTCTCGTAGTGCTTCATTGTCAAATAGGGCTTCCAGGAGGTCCATCCAAGATTCTTGATGTATTGTTCTAGATCCTGATTGTACACTAACAAAGGGGGGAGAACTTCATCTTTGTACTTCCGTCAAGGCAATAGTTACTCCATCAAACTTCGCCATCCAATCCTTCCAAAGAAGTGTGGGTTTAGTGCAAAGACGATGACGATAGCATAAGCGCCGCAATAGCATCATGGACGGCAGTGTTGATGCTCATATCACGATCACCATTTATGGTGCCAAAGCTGATGTCTGCAGTCTTGGGGTCTTCTTTACGGCCAAAAACTTGGGTCTTGACTCCCCATGATCTAGACGCCCTCTTAGTTGCCTTGATCTCGTGTATCGGTAACTTCAAAGAACCTGACTAGCTCCACAAGGAAAGGGCCTCCAAGAACCTTCTCGTAGTGTTCTCTTTTGTTCAGAATGTAGCTCTCCATCTATAGTTTGAAATAAGGAAGGTTCAGTAAAAGGAATCAGGTGTTACGAGAGTAGTAATAAAACAAAGGTCGTTCCTGTTGGGGTCTTCATATTACTAAGTCATTTCCTAGGGTCACGTCCTACAGTCAACATGTGCTCGATACCATATCTCAGAGCGACCCGACCTCGCACGGTCAAGCCTCTATGTTGTCGTGCCATCCTCGGATCAAGATATCTGCACACACAAGACATCAATGTATATATCAAAGTGCAATCACATGTATAATTAACGAAACTGATATATACCTCATAAGTCACAGCGGAAACAATTAGTCGGGTGTGGAGTCCCATCAACGCCATCGGAAGGTTGAGTGTAGACCGTAACCCTGTATCCTAACTCTTACTCGTCGAGAAAATATCTCCAACATGATACGTTGCAGCCGTGTAGGTCAGTACATTGAATGTACCGGCAAGATCACAATAAGAGAAAACAGATGATAAACTATACTATATGCAGTATGGCTTTGTGGCTCAGATCTGAGTTTTGTTTATGTAAAAGCTGGTTTTATTTTCCCTACATCAAAGGAATAAATGAAGTCTGTACTATGGAGTTTTCTATCATGGCATGGTTCCGCCAACCGATGTCTCATAGCCCAAAATCATCATAAGTTGCCCACAATTAAGTTATCAATCCGGTGTTGAGAGTTCCGAGATAGATCCAAGTCCAGATGCTCAAGTTGTCCGTAATCGGGACACGGCTAATCGATTAGGGTTTTAACCCTCTGCAGAGGTTTGTACACTTTACCCGCAAGATTCGATCCCTCTCTTTACGCTCTCGCACTTCGTGGTGTTTGAGAACAAGATGACCAAACATGGTCTTCCGAAGAGTTCCTCCGACCACCGTCCGGTGCTCATCCAATCCTACCGTAGTTCTACATCCGCTAGCACCGCCCCAGCCAGAGTCACAACTAAGGTCAACCAAGCCAGAGCCCATATTCACTTGCGGTTGCATGTAAGCTTCCGGCATGAAGTATTCTTCCATCTCTTTGAGTCTGGGTGAAGCTTTCCGCAAGATGTCATGGCGCTTCTCCATGCATCCCGGCCAACCACTGGTTTCTCCAGGGTGCCCGTCAACCATCCTTCACCCAGTTGTGTGTATTGAATTCTTGTCTTGAGTCTTGAAGTCTTGAGGCCTTGAAAATGCAGTCCTTGTAGATGCCATCATGGAGTTGTCGTTATTGACATAGAGTCCTCCTTCTTCACACCACTCTCGAGCACTCATACCAACCCCGTCTACTATAGTGTAGCATTAAAATAAATGACGTCCCGGGCTTGGTAACAGGGTGATGGGTTCCTACCTCATGCATACTACTCAACTACAAGAATTCAATGTCACTACTGGAGGGATTGTTGCGAAGATGACACTAGATGCAATAAAACACATAGGTATGAAAACATGGTCAAAGTGAACTTGCACGGCCGACGGTCTTCGAAAGCTAGGGACTCAGAATAGTAGGCTTCAGACTCGGAAATTCTACCGAATCAAACAATAGCACAAATAAGTATGGCACAATATAACATAACAGCAAGTTGGAAGTAAAACACCCAAGCACTCAAACCAAAATCCAAAGAAAACTCGGAGAAAGCAAATCAAGGTTTTCACCACATCAAGCATCAACTAAGAAATAGTTTTACACAACTAAAACTTTTCTTAACAGAACCTAAGCATGGGTTTTGCTAACTAATGTAAGGAAAACATCATACAAACTAGGGGCAAAAAGAATCACATCAAAAGCTATTATAGAACTCCTATTATGCCTAGAACAATCCTAGCAAGGAAAAATAAAATAAAAATTTTATTCTACTGTCAATAAAAGTTCAGCCTCTGTAGCTACAGAAACTAATCTAAAATAAACTATAACGTAGTAAAAATAAAATTATTTACTAAATAAAACAATAGGAAAACATTAGCTAGTTAAATAAACAAGAAAAACATGATTTTGACTAAAACTATTTTTTTATTAAATCTAAAATACCCAAATAAATTCCTACTGTTAGGCAAGGTCAAAACAAAGCAGTGACAAAAAGAATCACTAAAATAAAATAATCATAACTCATTTTATAGCAGAAATACTAATCTGTCTAAGACTAAAATAAAACAACTTCTAATAATTTAAACATGGCCAAACATATTTTCTACAGAAACTACAACAAATTTGCAAACTAACAAAAAAAGAATCAATTAAAAATATTAAGTAACCTAAAAGATATGGATTTTTACAAAACTGAAACTATTCTGTTAAAAACAGAAACGAAAATAATAACTAAAAGTAAAACTGGCGCTAACGGGCCTACTAACGCTCAGGCGATAAATAACTAAAACGTGCTCGCGGCTAACAGGAAATAAACCGATCGGGCCGGTCCAACTAAACCGCTAACTAAACCTAAATAAATCGTAACTAAACCGGCTTTTAAAATAAAAACATACCCCTTCGGGGGATCTAATCTAACGCGTAGGATTTAGATCGAACGGTGGCGGGGGTTTCCGGCGGCTTACCGCGGTGGTCGACGGCGACGGCGGCTCGGGCGGCGACGACGCGAAGGCTCCGGTGGTCCGGGGCGACGGCGGAGGCGTCCGGCAGTCGGCGGCTCGAGGGGTTTCGTGGAGTCGGTGGAGCTCGGGGGGATCTGTGGAGCTCGGCGGGGCGGCAATGGCGCGGCGGAGGCGTCGGATTCCGGCGAGGAATCGCGGCGAGGGGAGAGGGCTTCGGGGGTCGGAAACGAGCGGAACGGGTCGAGGGGGGGGTATATATAGGGGGGGACCGGCTTGGAGGAGGGGGCGAATCGGGGGGGAGATCCCGCGTTCTCCGGGATTCCGGCGGCGGCGGCGGGTGTGGGCGTGGCGTGGGTGAGGGGAAAGGGACGAGGTGGGGCCTGCGCGTCAGCGAGGGAGAGAGGAGGGGGTTCGGCCGGGCACCGAGGGAAAGGGGTTCACGCGGCTCGGGCGTGATTCGACCGTTTAACAAAGCTTGGCCTCTATCCATTTGGTGAATTTATCCACCATGACCAATAGGTATTTTTGCTTGTGGGTTCCTCCTTAAGGGGTCCAACCATGTCAAGCCCCGGTCTGCGAACGGCCAGTGATGGGTATAGTTTTGAGGGCGGTGGGTGGCATGTGGCTTTGGTTAGCAAAAGCTGGCAACCGACGCATCGTTGGACTAAATCTCACAAGATCTCCGCCTGGCCGTCGGCCAATAAAATCCTGTACGGAAGGCCTTGCCTACAAGGGCCCGGGCTGCGGCGTGGTGCCCACCTAGTCCGGCATGAATTTCAGCCAGGAGGTTTCGCCCTTCCTCTTCGGAGATACACCTTTGAAGGACTCCTGTTGTGCTTTTCTTATAGAGCTCTCCCTCATGGACTTTATAGGCTTTGGATCGCCGTACTATGCAGCGAGCCTCATTTTGGTCTTCGGGGAGTTCCTACCTAGTTAGGTAGGCTAGGAATGGTTCCGTCCACGGGGCGATAACCGCCATTATTTCGTGGGCGGAGGGTGTTATCTCGTTGGCAGAGCCTCCGATTGTGTCAGAGTGTTCGGTGTCGCAAAGGCGGTTGGGTCCGGATTGTTATTTCCGGACTCCCCTTCCCATAGTACGGATGGCTTGAACAGCCGTTCCTGTGAAGATGTTGGGCGGGCGGCATCGCGTTTTGCGCCGATGCGTGCTAATACGTCCGCCGCCGTTGTTATCCCGGCTATATGATGAAATTCGAGCCCTTCAACCGTTGACATTTTTAGGACCGCATTGCGGTATGTTGCCATTTTCGGATCTTTGGCATCAAAGTCTCGCTTATTTGAGATATCGCGAGGTTCGAATCCCCGCGCACCTCTAGGCGCTTAATGCCCATGGAGACGCCATCCGGAGGCCGTGCGTAAGGGCCTCGTATTCGGCTGCGTTGTTGGAGTCCGTATACATTATCTCGAAGGACGTATTGGACTGTGTCCCCGGTTGGGGACGTCGGGACGACGCCAGTGCCGCCAACATTTTGGAGCCACAAAGTGCATGATCCATTGGATTATGCGCCGTACTCTTTAGGGAGTTCGGCTTCATTCCATTCGCCACGAAGTCGGCCAAAACTCAGACTTAATAGCCCGTCGTGGCTTATAGTTTATGTCGAATGGAAGGAGCTCTATGGCCCATTTAGCAATCCGCCCCGTCGCGTCGCGGTTGTTTATAATGTCGTTAAGAGGTACTTCAGAGGCTACCGTTATCGAACACTCTTGAAGGTAGTGTCGCAGCTTCCGGGATGCCATGAACACCGCGTATGCTATCTTTTGATAATGTGGGTACCGGGACTTGCATGGAGTTAGGATAGTGGACACATAGTAAACCGGTCTTTGTAGAGGGAACTGTGTCCAGACGCTTCTCGTTCGACGACGAGCACCGCTACCGACAACTTGATGTGTTGCGGCGATATATAATAGCATTGGTTCGCCCATGTTGGGCGCGGCCAGACCGGATTTGTTGCCAATATGGCTTTTATTTCTTCGAAGTCCGGCGGTGGCGGCATCCGCTCCACTCAAAGTGTTCGGTCTTGTTGGATGAGGCGGTAAAGGGGTAACGCCTTTTCTCCCAAACGGGAAATAAAGTGGCTTAGAGCCGCTACGCATCCAGTCAATTTTTCTATTTGTTTGAGGTCTTTTGGAATATCCAATTGTGATAGAGCTCGGATCTTGGCTGGGTTTGCTTCAATTCCTCTCTAGGACACAATGAAGCCCAAGAGCTTTCCTACCGAACGCCAAGACGCATTTTTCCGGATTGAGCTTAATGTCATATTTTCGGAGATTGTCGAATGTGAGCCTCAAGTCGTCTACTAGAGTTTCGACATGCTTGGATTTGACGACCACGTCATCTACATATGCTTCCACTGTTTTGCCAATCTGGTTTGCCAGACATGTCTGAATCATGCGCTGATATGTTGCGCCGGCGTTTTTGAGCCCGAAGGGCATTGTGTTGAAGCAGAATGGGCCGTATGGAGTGATGAATGCTGTTGCGGCTTGGTCTGGCTCCGCCATCTTGATTTGGTGGTAGCCGGAGTACGCGTCGAGGAAGCACAATGAGTCATGTCCTGTCAGAAGCGTCAATAATTTGATCAATGCGAGGGAGGGAAGGGATCCTTTGGGCAAGCCTTATTAAGGTCTTTGAAATCAACACATAGGCGCCTGTGGATTTATCCTTCTTTGGTACCATCACCAGATTTGCTAGCCAGTCCGGATGTTTTATATCTCTGATGAATCCGGCTTCCAGAAGTTTGGCTAGCTCCTCTCCCATGGCCTGTCTCTTGGGTTCGCAAAAGCGCGGAAGAGCCTGTTTGACTGGTTTGAATCCTTTTAGGGTATCTAGGCTGTGCTCGGCCAGCCGACGTGGGATTCCTGGCATGTCTGAAGGGTGCCAGGCAAAAATGTCCTAGTTTTCTCGTAAGAATTCTCGTAGTGCAGCGTCTACATCAGGGTTTAATTGTGCCCCAATGGAGGCCGTCTTTGCACGGTCCATTGGGTGGACTTGGAATTTGACTATTTCATCCGCTGGTTTAAAAGAGGTGGACTTGGATCTTTTATCAAGTATCACATCGTCCCTGTTCACCGTGGAGCGCATCGCAGTGAGTTCCTTGGCCGCTAGGGCTTGGATAGTGCCTCGAGGGCTAGTGCGGCTGTCTTGTTTTCTGCTGAGTGCTATGTTCGGATCACTAGCGAGAGTGATGATTCCGTTAGGTCCGGGCATTTTAAGCTTCATGTACCCATAATGGGGTATAGCTTGAAAAATTGTGAATGTCTCTCGTCCTAATAAAGTGTGATATCCGCTGCTAAACGGGGCCACTTGAAATGTGACCTCCTCGGACCTGTAATTGTCCGTGAGCGAACACTACGTCCAGGTGTGATTTTTCCTGTGCAGCATGCTTCCTGGCTAGGGATTATTCCTCTAAAGGTTGTGCTACTTCGCTCAATGCGGTTCCAGTCTATTTCCATTTTTCGGAGGGTTTCCTCGTAGATGAGGTTTAGTCCGCTGCCGCCATCCATGAGTACCTTAGTAAGGCGAAGCCGCCCACTATTGGACCGAGGACCAATGCGGTGGTGCTCGGGCTGTTCGAATTTGGGTTAAATCACGGCATTAAAGGTAATAGCCGTGTCACTCCATGGATGTATTGTTGCTACTTGGTAGACTTGACAAGGTTATGGAGTGTTCGTTTTGCATGTTATTTGATGCGAAAGTCTCAAGGCTATTAATACCCGTCTTGGTGTTCTTTGGGCTGGGATTACGAGGCTAGAAGCTCTTCGCCACTTTTGGCCACTCCGTAGTATCCAACATCCTCGAAGGCTATGAGTTGGAGTGGCGCCCTCGTGCTATGAATTTTGCAGGTCCGTTTAGCCAACCCTCCAGTACGGTTCCGTGCCCTTTAGGGGGTTTTTGTTTTTTGATGTATAACCCAGGTGCTTGGTGATGATGCACCCTTTTATTTCGGACTAGGGCTGCATTCGGGGCCGGATTATCCCAAAATTTACTTTCGGGTTTCCAAGCACTCTCCATCGCACTGTACTTTTGTACTATGATCACCAAGTCAGCAAAGCGTGTAATTTCGCGATGACTTATGGCGTTTAGGATTCCCTTGTCCGTGCAATTATTGCAGAAAAGTGAGATTGCGTCCTTCTCTCGGCAGTCCTTTATCCTGTCCATAACCGGGAGGAATCGCCCAAGAATGAT
Source organism: Aegilops bicornis (assembly GCA_021605145.1). Lineage (NCBI taxonomy): Eukaryota > Viridiplantae > Streptophyta > Magnoliopsida > Poales > Poaceae > Aegilops > Aegilops bicornis. The sequence goes on along the minus strand of CM038671.1, from coordinate 402,108,097 downwards.
GTCTTGTTTCAGCGAGCTCTTGCCGAATTCGGGATAGATCGCTAATGTTTGGGTGGGCGGGTGGAACTAGATCCTAACCCCGGCCCAATTTAAGACTCAGGGCGAGAAGTTTCGAACTTAGAAGTTTGGATTTTTGAATGCTATCCAATGAATCCAACCCGCCGCCTGACTTTAAGTTCAGGGCTTGATCGACATCCGTCCCTCTGCGGGAATCCGGCATGGAGGATTCGGGAATCCGGACGTAGCTAGTCCTTAAGATAGAAGAAGAATCGCCGTATTGCTCCTCTATCACAGCAACATGATGGGTAGCCTGGGGAGAGTTGATCTCTCTCAGATCGGTCTTAGGCCCGATCTGGTCGTAGTCTGTGGCGACTCCTGTGGCGGTGATGCGATCCAAGAGCTCGGTACGGAGGAGAGCTCGATCGGATCTAACTGCTCGGCAAGTTCCGAGTTAACGTGAAGATTGGTTTTGATGACCCGAGAAGTCATCGTCGGCGCGGTGGCCGAACTGGCGGTCATAAGAAAACCACCTAACCGAAGAGTCTGACCAGTGGCCAAGGCTCCTTTGGCGATAGTATCGTCTTTAAAGACGGGATGAGGCATCCTTCCTGACGGCGACGGCACAGAGGAACTCTCAATGAAAGCACCAATGTCGGTGTCAAAACCGGCGGATCTCGGGTAGGGGGTCCCAAACTGTGCGTCTAGGCGGATGGGAACAGGAGACAAGGGACAAGATGTTTTTACCCAGGTTCAGGCCCTCTCAATGGAGGTAATACCCTACTCCTGCTTGATTAATATTGATGATATGGGTAGTACAAGAGTAGATCTACCACGAGATCACAGAGGCTAAACCCTAGAAGCTAGCCTATGGTATGATTGTTGTTCGCCCCACGGACTAAAACCCTTCGGTTTATATAGACATCGAATAGGGTTAGGGTTACAGAGTCGGTTACAATGGTAGGAGATCTACATATCCGTATCGCCAAGCTTGCCTTCCACGCCAAGGAAAGTCCCATCCGGACACGGGACAAAGTCTTCAATCTTGTATCTTCATAGTCCAGAGTCCAGCCAACGGTGATAGTTCGCTATCCGGACACCCCTAATCCAGGACTCCTCATTCACCCTCGGGCTGAGGGTATGTACCAAGAGCTATGTGTTTGATCTCTCTCTCTCTCTCTCTCTCTCTCTCGTGTTCTTGATTTGGCACGATCTTGATGTATCGCGAGCTTTGCTATTATAGTTGGATCTTATGTTTCTTCTCCCCCTCTACTCTCTTGTAATGGATTGAGTTTTCCCTTTGAAGTAATCTTATCGGATTGAGTCTTTAATGATTTGAGAACACTTGAGGTATGTCTTGCCATGCGTATCTGTGGTGAAAATGGGATATCACGTGATTCACTTGATGTATGTTTTGGTGATCAACTTGCGGGTTCCTCCCATGAACCTATGCATAGGGGTTGGCACACGGTTTCGTCTTGATTCTCCGGTAGAAACTTTGGGGCACTCTTTGAGGTTCTATGTGTTGGTTGAATAGACGAATCTGGTTGAATAGATGAATCTGAGATTGTGTGATGCATATCGTATAATCATACCCACGGATACTTGAGGTGACATTGGAGTATGTAGGTGACATTAGGGTTTTGGTTGATTTGTATCTTAAGGTGTTATTCTAGTACGAACTCTAGGGCTGTTTGTGACACTTATAGGAATAGCCCAACGGATTGATTGGAAAGAATAACTTTGAGGTGGTTTCGTACCCTACCATAATCTCTTCGTTTTGTTCTCCGCTATTAGTGACTTTGGAGTGACTCTTTGTTGCATGTTGAGGGATAGTTATATGACCCAATTATGTTATTATTGTTGAGAGAACTTGCACTAGTGAAAGTATGAACCCTAGGCCTTGTTTCCTAGCATTGCAATACCATTTTCGCTCACTTTTATCGCTTGCTACCTTGCTGTTTTTATATTTTCAGATTACAAAAACCTATATCTACCATCCATATTGCACTTGTATCACCATCTCTCTTCATTAACTAGTGCACCTATACAATTTACCATTGTATTGGGTGTGTTGGGGACACAAGAGACTCTTTGTTATTTGGTTGCAGGGTTGCTTGAGAGAGACCATCTTCAACCTACGCCTCCCACGGATTGATAAACCTTAGGTCATCCACTTGAGGGAAATTTGCTACTGTCCTACAAACCTCTGCACTTGGAGGCCCAACAACGTCTACAAGAAGAAGGTTGCGTAGTAGACATCAGCTCCTAGGGGGATTGGTAGGAAAAGACCATCGCTCGTCCCCGACCGCCACTCATAAGGAGGACAATCAAAGAACACCTCATGTTTCAAATTTGTTACATAACGTTTACCATACGTGCATGCTACGGGACTTGCAAACTTCAACACAAGTATTTCTTAAATTCACAACTACTCAACTAGCACGACTTTAATATCACTACCTCCACGTCTCAAAACAATCATCAAGTATCAAACTTCTCTTAGTATTCAACACACTCATAAGAAAGTTTTACTATTCTTGGATACCTAGCATATTAGGATTATTTAAGCAAATTACCATGCTATTTAAGACTCTCAAAATAATATAAATGAAGCATGAGAGATCAACTATTTCTTCAAAATAAACCCACCATTGTGCTCTAAAAGATATAAGTGAAGCACTAGAGCAAATGACAAACTACTCCGAAAGATATAAGTGAAGATCAATGAGTAGTTGAATAAATATGTAACTATGTGAAGACTCTCTAACATTTAAAAATTTCAGATCTTGATATTTTATTCAAACAGCAAGAAAATCTAAAGAAAATAAAATGACGCTCCAAGCAAAACACATATCATGTGGTGAATAAAAATATAGCTCCAAGTAAAGTTACCGATTAACGAAGACGAAAGAGGGGATGCCATCCAGGGCATCCCCAAGCTTAGGCTCTTGGTTGTCCTTGAATATTACCTTGGGGTGCCTTGGGCATCCCCAAGCTTAGGCTCTTGCCACTCCTTATTCCATAGTCCATCGAATCTTTACCCAAAACTTGAAAACTTCACAACACAAAACTTAACAGAAAACTCGTAAGCTCTGTTAGCGAAAGAAAACAAAACACCACTTCAAGGTACTGTAATGAACTCATTCTTTATTTATATTGGTGTTAAACCTACTGTATTCCAACTTATCTATGTCTTATAAACTATTTTGCTAGCCATAGAGTCATCAAAATAAGCAAAGAACACACGAAAAACAGAATCTGTCAAAAACAGAACAGTATGTAGTAATCTGTAACTAACACAAACTTATGGAACTCCAAAAATTCTAAAATAAATTGGTGGACCTGAGGAATTTGTCTAGTAATCATCTGCAAAAAGAATCAACTAAATATCACTCTCCAGTAAAAAGTTGAAGCTAATCTCGTGAGCGCTTAAAGTTTCTGTTTTTACAGCATGATCATAAAGACTTCACCCAAGTCTTCCCAAAGGTTCTACTTGGCACAAACACTAATTAAAACACAAAACCACATCTAAACATAATCTAGATGGATTATTTATTCCTAAACAGAACCAAAAAGCAAGAAAATAAAATTGGGTTGCCTCCCAACAAGCGCTAACGTTTAACGCCCCTAGCTAGGCATAATGATTTCAATGATGCTCACAAAAAGATAAGAATTGAAACATAAAGAGAGCATCATGAAGAATATGACTAGCACATTTAAGTCTAACCCACTTCCTATGCATAGGGATTTTTTGAGAAAACAACTTATGGGAACAAGAATCAACTTGCATAGGAAGGCAAAACAAGCATAACTTCAAAACTTTAAGCACATAGAGAGGAAACTTGATATTATTGCAATTCCTATAAGGATATATTCATCCCTCATAATAATTTTCAGTAGCATCATTAATGAATTGAACAATAGAACCAGCACCTAAAGCATTCTTTTCATGATCTACAAGCATAGAATTTTTATTACTCTCCACATAAGCAATTTTCTTCTCATGAATAATAGTGGGAGCAAACTGAACAAAATAACTATCATGTGATTGAAAATTGAGATCAAGATGACAAGTTTCATGGTTATCATTATTCTTTATAGCATACATGTCATCACAATAATCATCATAGATAGGAGGCATGCTTTCATCATAGTAAATTTGCTCATCAAAGCTTGGGGGACAAAAAATATCATCTTCATCAAACATAGCTTCCCCAAGCTTGTGGCTTTGCATATCATTAGCATCATGGATATTGAAGGAATTCATACTAACAACATTGCAATCATGCTCATCATATAAATATTTAGTGCCAAACATTCTATAGACTTCTTCTTCTAGCACTTGAGCACAATTTTCATTTCCATCATTCTCACGAAAGATATTAAAAAGATGAAGCGTATGAGACAAACTCAATTTCATTTTTTTGTGGTTTTCTTTTATAGACTAACTAGGGATAAATCAAGAAACAAAAAGATTCAATTGCAAGATCTAAAGATATACCTTCAATCACTCACCTCCCCGGCATCGGCGCCAGAAAAGATCTTAGTTGACGAAGTGTGAGTGACGCTTACCTAGCCTCCTCGGCAACGGCACCAGAAAAGAGCTTGATGTCTACTAAGAAACCTTCTTCTTGTAGACGTTGTTGGGCATCCAAGTGCAGAGGTTTGTAGGACAGTAGCAAATTTCCCTCAAGTGGATGACCTAAGGTTTATCAATCCGTGGGAGGCGTAGGATGAAGATGGTCTCTCTCAAGCAACCCTGCAACCAAATAACAAAGAGTCTCTTGTGTGCCCAACACACCCAATACAATGATAAATTGAATAGGTGCACTAGTTCGGCGAAGTGATGGTGATACAAGTGCAATATGGATGGTAGATATAGGTTTTTGTAATCTGAAAATATAAAAACAGCAAGGAAACTAATGATAAAAGTGAGCGTAAACGGTACTGTAATGCTAGGCAACAAGGCCTAGGGTTCATACTTTCACTAGCGCAAGTTCTCTCAACAATAATAACATAGTTGGATCACATAACTATCCCTCAACATGCAACAAAGAGTCACTCCAAAGTCACTAACAGCGGAGAACAAAACGAAGAGATTGTGGTAGGGTACGAAACCACCTCAAAGTTATTCTTTCCAATCAATCCATTGGGCTATTCCTATAAGTGTCACAAACAGCCCTAGAGTTCGTACTAGAATAACACCTTAAGATACAAATAAACCAAAACCCTAATGTCACCTAGATACTCCAATGTCCCCTCAAGTATCCGTGGGTATGATTATACGATATGCATCACACAATCCCAGATTCATCTATTCAACCAACACATAGAACCTCAAAGAGTGCCCCAAAGGTTCTACCAGAGAATCAAGACGAAAACGTGTGCCAACCACTATGCATAAGTTCATGGGCGGAACCCGCAAGTTGATCACCAAAACATACATCAAGTGAATCACGTGATATCCCATTGTCACCACAGATACGCACGGCAAGACATACCTCAAGTGTTCTCAAATCATTAAAGACTCAATCCGGTAAGATAACTTCAAAGGGAAAACTCAATCCATTACAAGAGAGTAGAGGGGGAGAAGAAACATAAGATCCAACTATAATAGCAAAGCTCGCGATACATCAAGATCGTGCCAAATCAAGAACACGAGAGAGAGAGAGAGAGATCAAGCACATAGCTATTGGTACATACCCTCAGCCCCGAGGGTGAACTACTCCCTTCTCGTCATGGAGAGCGCCGGGATGATGAATATGGCCATCGGTGAGGGTTCTCTCCTCCGGCAGGGTGCCGGAACAGGGTCCCGAGAGGTTTTTGGTGGCTACAGAGGCTTGCGGCGGCGGAACTCCAGATCTATTATGTTCTCCGATTGTTTTTGGGTATATGGGTATATATAGGAGGAAGAAGTACGTTAGGGGAGCCACAAGGGGCCCATGAGGGTGGAGGGCGCGCCCCTGCCTCGTGGCTTCCTCGTTTCTTTCCTGACGGGCACTCTGAGTCTTTCGGTTAGCTTTCCTTCCAAAAATAACTTCTCCAGAAGGTTTCATTCCGTTTCGACTCCGTTTGATATTCCTTTTCTTCGAAACACTGAAACAAGGGAAAAACAGAATCGCACTGGGCTCGGGTCAATAGGTTAGTCCCAAAAATAATATAGAAGTGTTTAAGAAAGCCCATAAACATCCAAAACAGATAATATAATAGCATGGAACAATCAAAAATTATAGATACGTTGGAGACGTATCACACGTCACCTCTGTTACTGTTGCTAATCTTGCATTAGTTCAAAACCGATCCAAAATCCAAATTCAAGAACAAGTCAAACAATTAAAGTTTTCAAAAGTCAAAATTGAAATGTTCTTATTGTGACAAATAATTCATAAGATATATTGGTGGAGAAACCAAGTCTTTATAAAAGGGAAAATTGATTTTATACCCCTAGTTGTGTCACCCTCGGCAGGTTTGCCCCTAGTTTCCGAAAACCCTCGTTCTTGCCCTACTCACTTCGGTTTTCTTATGCTTTTGCCCTTCCGGCACGGTTCCGTCCAGTCAGCGCCGTTTGACCGCTACCGGCGCTAGATTTTGGACATTTTTGCCCCTGTGGCTGCTAACTTCAGTACCCCTTCGTCCTCAGCCAGCTCTCACGAAAAACAAAGGAAAGGAAGGCGCGGCCAGATTGGAGGGGGGACCGGGACGCAGGAGAAGAAGGAGCCGATGCACATGGCGAGCTCGGGCTCATCCAGCTTCTCGCCGGCGACCGGAGAGGTAAGCAATGTGGTGGGGTCGTCGCTTCTCTACCCTACCCGACATTTTGGGGTTCAAAGCTAGGGTTTGTGACATTTTGGGGGAAATTTGACTTTTTTTAGGTCGATGGGGTCGGGATTTTGCAGCATTCATCAGAGTTTTATCTTCCCGACGAGTCTTATTCCGGCTTGGAGTTTCTGTCGAAGCATCGATGCCCCGGTCATGGCCTTTTTCCTGCCCGGCGTGTATCATGGGGTGGTGCAAGCAGTGGCTGCCATTTTTTAGGTTGCCCATTGGATGTAAGTTCATGTCAAATTGATCCAGATTTGTTTTTTGCTCTCTAATTTTTACTTTTCTAATTATGACTCTTGATTTACAATTAGTTACCAGATGAGTTTGACTGCGTGGTTTGGGTTGACCCAGATCCTCCATTGCGTGTTGGACTAGCTTTTGAAGACTTGCACGCTGAGGTTGAAGGCAGTTGGATCAAGTGCCACCATTTGAAGAAGGAAAACATTGAGCTGGCAAGGAAGAACAAGGCTTTGAAGAAGAAGCTTAGAGAGAGAGATGAGATGTTGCTATTGTGGGCGCTGTTGCTTGTGGGAATTAGCACGATAGTTGCACTACTATGGTAGTTGTCGAAGAAATTATGCAGTTGTTCGATGTCAGCTATAGTAGTTTGGTATTCCAAGATGTTGTTGTTGTCAAATGTGGTCTTAAACCTGTCAAATGTGGTTTGGTGAATGAATTTGATCTTGCCAGCTGAATTTGATGTTGCCAACTCAATTTGATCATAAACTTGTGAAATGACAGATGAATGACACAAGTTCAACAACAACTTGAGATCATACAACATTGTGCATCACATATGAATGACACAAGTTCAACAACAACTTGAGATCATACAACATTGTGCATCACATATGAATGACACAAGTTCGACAACCTTAAGATTATACCACATTGTGCATAACAACACCAAGTACATAACAACATCATAGCACAAAGTAAACATAACAGGTGCATCTCAGAAGTTTAGCAACATCACACAGTACACATAACAGTAAATAAAAGGTGTAAAAACACCATCTAGTTGATAACAACATCTAGAACTTTAGTTTTTTGCTCCTGGTGTTTCTGGCTGGGTTTGGAGCTTCCCTTGCCTTGCTTCTAGTGTTTCTGGCTGGATTGGGGCCAGTTGGTGGAGCTTGGTTTTGTGCTGGTTCTTTTGATGCAGGAGGAACAACCTTGCTGTCAACACTGCTTCCAGTAGCTGAGAATGTAGTTGCTGGTTGTACATCCCCACCTCTCTTCTCTTTCACACACCTTGGAGAAGCTCCTCTATCTGCTTCTTTTTTATAGTTTTTCCTAGGGCTAAGCAATTGCAAATATGTCACAAATTGTAATGTATGCATGAATAGAAATGGATGTGTGTGTGCACATACCTTACTACACTTGCTTGTGTAGATGCTTCATGAGATGGTTCCCTTGGTGGTCGCATTTCGTGCTGGACTACATCAGGTATTGGCTGATCCTCATCCTCATCCTCATCTTACACTTCTGCTATTGCTGGCTCATCTGCTGTTGGATGATCATCTGCATTTTGTGCACCGCAATGCTCTTCTTCTCCAAAAGCTGGATCAACAGATCGTGTGCATCCCTTGGCTTGGTGTCCACATCTACCACACCTTTTGCACTTCTTCTTCCTTGGCCCAAGGCCCTTTCCTTCACTGCTTGCTCTAATCCTCTGTTTTCTTAGCCTGCCTGGTGCTTGCTTCTGAATAGGAGCACATACCTTGAATCCAGGATCTACAATGTCCCACTTCTGCTTGCCTTCCAAAGCTAGTAGGTTTTCAGCATAAGTGGCTCTGAACATCTCAACAGAGTAGTACTAATGTACATACTTATCAATTGCACTAGCATCACCCCTTAGAGAAGTGATGAAGAAAAGTGCATGGATGCATGGCTTACCGGCACCTGCCATTGCCTCGCAGAATCGCAAGTCCATTTCTCCAGGTCCACAGGATACCTCCATTCTCTCTTCTCTCTGTCAGTTGCAGTTACCTCAGCCTCTGTTGGGCTTCTCCTAACAATGCTCATCTCCAAACCTTTAGTTTTCTCCATTAATGCCTTCATTACTGCTGGTATGATGTTGTGCCCAATGAAATGGTCAATGCAAATTCTTTTTCTTAGGTCAAACTTCTCCATAGTGTACTGCCTGATCTTGTCAAGCAGGTCAACTAGGTGTAGGCCCTTGTATTTCTTGATTCTAGAGTTGAATGATTCCGCTAGATTGTTATTTACATATTCAACCTTGCTCAACTCAGTGAAATCAGCTCTAGCCCAGATTTTGGTGTGGTGCTCCTCAAGATACTCCTTCACATTGAGCTTGCTTTTCAACTGGTTCAGATGATAATTGTGCTTTTGATGTCAGAAGTTAGTGAGCAAGGCCACAGATTGTCATCATAAAATTTCCCTTTGAATTTCTTGCCAAAATTTTGAGACAAATGTCTCATGCACTCTCTGTGCTCAACTCCAGGATAAACATCATCAACAACACTCTCCAGTCCTTTGCAAGCATCAGTATGGATAACTAATCCTTCAGGATGTCCTATAACTTTCTTCAAATTATTGAAAAACCATGTCCAACTCTCAGTGGACTCCACTTCAAGAACACCATATGCAACAGGAAATAACCAATTGTGTGCATCTAGGGCACATGCTGCTACAAGTTGGCCCCTAAACCTACCATGCAATGCAGTTGCATCTACAGCCAAGTATGGCTTGCACCCCTCTAGAAACCCCTTCTGACAAGCTTTGAAACCCCTTCTCACACCTTTCTCCTCTCTTTCTCTGAATTACTGTAATTTCCAAATTGCATGACCTTGTCTCTGCATTTCTTGTAAACATCAAACCTAACTCATCATCACACTGTAAAGAGTTCCAACTCTCATGTGAACTGTCCCAATATCTTATTTCAACAACATCAAACAATCCCCATGGATACTTTGCACAAATATTAGCCCTAAATTTGTTATATAAACTACTACTGTTGTCCACAACTAATGGAAATGTGAAGCTGCTTTCTTTTCCTCTGGTACCAGCAGAAACTATGACTATGATCTCCATTCTAACAGACAGAAAGAATGCAACAGCTAGATCCATCCTACAATAATGAACACAACATCTACCATTACTATATCTTCTCTGAATCAAGCCTACGATACGAAGGAAAAGCAGATCTGAGACTTACCCCGTCGGGATCTCCCGTGCAGATGCAGTGCCCTTGCCCTTGTCGCCCTGACTGCTACCACAGCCGCCTTCATCGCTCCCCCTAATCGATGGCGAGCTTTTGTCGCGATCAACGACGCCACCGCTGCCGTGGCCGTGCGTGCAGCCATCACCCTCCCGCGCCGATGCGATTCCCTTCTTGTGGCGGCGGCCGCCGCCTAGGGTTTCTCCATTCTCCCCCATCGCCTGGAAATGGATGTGCTGATGCTGCAGGTGACGTTCTGGTGGTGGTGCCCCTAGGGTTTCTGGATCTGGTGTTGAGGCGCCGACGAACTAGGGTTTGGACAGGGAGAGAGAGAGTGACGGGAGGAATGGGGAACGAAAGAGTGAGGGGGGGGGGACAAACGAGTGAGCATGGGGGAAAGCCGTGTCCTAAATCTAGCACCGGTAGCGGTCAAACGGCGCTGACTGGACGAAACAGTGACGGGAGGGCAAAAGCACAAAGAAACCAAAGTGAGTTGGGCAAGAACGAGGGTTTTCGGAAACTAGGGGCAAACTTGCCGAGGGGGACACAACTAAGTGCACCAAATTAATTATCCCTTTATAAAATGTTTAAATGCACAAAACTAATTAAATCAGTAGCTAAAACCATTAATTAAATGCCTTTTATATTTTGTAAAATACTAAACTATATTATTTTGGGATGAAACTTTTTGTGGTTGTGACATAATTTGTAACATCAATTTAGGTGCCACTTTGGTATTTTATTAAAACCAAAATAATTACGAACTAAAAGAAAACAGAAAAGAAAAATAAGAAAAACCAAAAGTAAACAAAACAAACAAAAATAGGTAAGGGAACCCCCCCCCCCTCACTGGGCTTCGGCCCAGCAGGCGACCAGGCCGCCTGGCCGGCGCAACCGGTCACCCACTCCCCCCCGCTAGCCCGAAACCCTAACCGACACCCCACTCCCCCCACTCGCTATCCCCTCCCGCCCCGATCCAGATCGGGATCAGGGCACTCCATGCCGCCGCTGCCCGGAGTCCCTCCGCCTCGGCCAACCCGTCGTCGACCCTGGCGCCGGCCTCTGCCTCCGCCCACCTCGCGTCGCTCCCTCTCCTCAAGAATCACTAATCGCGCCTAACGCCGCCGTGAACCCCATGGCCACCGGTCTCCTTGAGTAGGCCGACGTTTCGAGGGGCTGCCCCTCGACTCCACGCCAACGCCAGCGAGAAGGAGCTTCACCAAGTCGCCATCGTCGTCTTTTCTTCAACCTTGATCGTCTCTCCGATCCCCGTCGAGCCTGCTGCCATCCCTACAGCTCCACTCTGAGCTGCCGTCTGTTCCCCCTCCCCTTGCTTGATTAGGCTGTCCCTGGCACCATTTGCCGCGGGGCCGAACTCCGGCCACCGTCTGCTGTTAGGGTAGGCAGTGTTCTCGGCCTCCCCGACGACTTGCCACGACCACCGTCCGACGCAGCGCCTCCCACGCTGTCGGGCGCGCCCAACCACGTGCCCGTTCCTGGCCAAAGGGGCGATTCCGGCGAGCTCCCGCATGGCGTCACCATGCTCTGCCTGGTCGACCGTTCGAACCGTCCCATGGGCCACTGTCAGGTGGACCCCCGCGGGATTAGCAGCTAAGCTGGCCTCTAATCTAACACCCATGTGCAAATGACAAATGGGACCCACATCCAAATTAATCTGGGATTAATTAAACAAACCTAGTGAACTGGTGACAGGTGGGTCCAACCCTTTTAATTAACCCACTTCATAAATAACCCTGGTTAGTATTGCAGCCAATGACATGTGGGCCCCCATGCTTAATTAAACCGGTTTTATAACTAACTTAAACTATTAATTATTTAGCCACTACCAGATGGGGCCCACCCCCACTAACAAACCCTTCTACTTTAAATTAAACCATGTTAAATAACTCTGTCTATTACAGGTGGACCCCTTGGTCGGGCTTTGACCAATATCAACAGATCGTTGACTGGCGACCAAAGAATATCAACAGGGGCCACTGTCAGCCTCTAACAACTCTGTTGGGTACACTTCAGTGTGTACTCATAGCAAATTGCTATTTAATTTTCAATTAGTAATAATCTAAAAAATAAATAAAACTTTGAAAAATCATATAAAATAAAACATAACTCGGATGAAAAAACATTGTACATGAAAGTTGCTCAGAACGACGAGACAAATCCGAATACATAGTCCGTTCGTTCGCCACGCGTCCCTAGCATAGCGAACCTGCAACCTTCCCCCTCCGGTCCATCTGTCAAAAAATGCATAACACCGGGAATACTTTCCCGGATGTTTTCCCCCTTCGCCGATATCGCCTGCTACTGTGTTAGGTCACCCCTAGCACCGCGTATTGCCATGTTATGCTTTGTGTTGCTTTGATTGCTCTGTTATTTATTGTGTTCCCCTCCTATACTTCTTTCCGGTAGACCCCGAGTCTGTTGATGCTTCGGTGTTCGACTACGGCTACGCTTCTGAAGAATCCTTTCATCTGCAGAGCAACCAGGCAAGCCCCCCCTTGATCACTAGATATCGCCTATCCCTTTTCTCTACTGCTTGCATTAGAGTACTGTAGCATGTTACTGCTTTCGGTTAATCCCATTCTGCTGCATAGCCTATCATTGTTGCTACAATTGTTACCTGCAATCCTAAATGCTTAGTATAGGATGCCAGTATTCCATCAGTGGCCCTACATTATTGTTCGTCTGCCATGCTATACTATCGGGCCGTGATCACTCGGGAGGTGATCACGGGTATATACTTACATACATATTATATGATACATGTGGTGACTAAAGTCGGGTCGGCTCGTAGAGTACCCGCAAGTGATTCCGATGTGGGGGCTGAAAGGACAGGTGGTTCCATCCCGGTAGTGGTGGGCCTGGGTTTCCGATGACCCCCGACTGTTACATTGTGGTGGAGCGATAGGGCAGGTTGAGACCACCTAGGTGAGAGGTGGGCCTGGCCCTGGTCGGCGTCCGTGGTTACATCAATTAACACGCTTAACGAGATCTTGGTATTTGATTTGAGTCTGGCCAATGGCCTATACGCACTAACCAACTACGCGGGAACAGTTATGGGCACTCGACGTCGTGGTATTAACCGAAGCCTTCTTGACGTCAACGACTGAGCGGCGCGTGCTGAGTTTGGACCGTGTAACACAACTTCCTTTGTAATGGAGGTTGCTAGGTCTGCTCACTGGCTGCGTTTGCAACGTGCAGGTGTGCAATGGGCCCAGACCCCTGCGTGCATAGGATTTAGATTGGCACGCTGACTTCTCTATTGTGCCTAAGTAGGATTGCAACGTTTTGATCTTCCGAGGCCGGGCATGACCCAGGAAAGTGTGTCCGGCCGGAGGGATCGAGTATGTTGGGTAATCAGGGCACCCCTGCAGGGAAGTTTATCTATTCGAATAGCCGTGTTCCTCGGTAAAAGGATGACCCAGAGTTGTACCTTGACCTTATGACAACTAGAACCAGATACTTAATAAAACACACCCTTTCAAGTGCCAGATACAACCCGGTGATCGCTCTCTAACAGGGCGACGAGGGGAGGATCGCCGAGCAGGATTATGCTATGCGATGATACTTGGTGAACTTACCATCTACTCTCTTCTACATGCTAAAAGATGGAGGCTGCTAGAAGCGTAGTCTTCGACAGGACTAGCTATCCCCCTCTTATTCTGGCATTCTATAGTTTAGTCCAACGATATTGCCCCTATACACAGATACCCATGCATATGTAGTGTAGATCCTTGCTTGCGAGTACTTTGGATGAGTACTCACAATTGCTTTGCTCCCTCTTTCCCCCCTCTTCCTCTTCTTCTCGGAGGTCACAACAAGATGTTGAAGCCCAGGAGCCAGACGCCACCATCGACGACGACCCCTACTACACCAAGGGTGCCTACTACTATGTTTAGGACATCGACGACAAGGAGTAGTTTAGGAGGATCCCAGGCAGGAGGCCTGCGCCACTTTCGATCTGTATCCCAGTTTGTGCTAGCCATCTTATGAAAACTTGTTTAACTTATGTCTGTACTCAGATATTGTTGCTTCCGCCGACTCATCTATGATTGAGCACTTGTATTCGAGCCCTCGAGGCCCTTGGCTTGTATTATGATGCTTGTATTACTTATTTTATTTTTAGAGTTTTGTTATGATATCTTGCCGTGAGTCCCTGATCTTGATCGTACACGTTTGCGTGTATGATTAGTGTACGATTGAATCGGGGGCGTCACAAGTTGGTATCAGAGCCGACTGCCTGTAGGAATCCCCCTTCCACACTCCTTGGCCGAAGTCGAGTCTAGACATTGCAAAACTTTTACTAACATGGTTGTGCGGCTTACGGGCCCATGTTGCTATTGGGTGGTATTAGGATCTTTTATTCGTCATCTATACTCTGGGATTTTGATCACTCTTCTATTCGGGTTAAATGATTTTCTAAAATCTAACTTTAGGTTCTCGAAAACACTTTCTCCCGGAGAGCCCCTTCAGTCCAGATGATCGCCGGGTGCACCTGAAGATTTTGAAGTTACTTTCCGATACTCTTTCGAGACTTTGTGCCCGTTGCTTTTGCAATTCCCGACCACCGAAATATCCCTATGTATAAATACATACACTTGCTGTTCTTACTTTTATTTCCAGTTGATCTTGTTATTTGAAAGCACAAGTTCTCTCTGGGTGATTTTGGTAATTAATGTCAACATATCTCTTGTTGGACTAATGCTTCTACCTAGTATGTTTCAGATAAGTTCAACAATGGAGTGGCATGGACTAGAGGATGTGGAACCCCTTCAAGATGCCGAGGACAAAGGATTGGCTCAAGCTCAAAGCTCAGGACTCTACATTTTCTATTTTAGTGATCCGAGATCACATTGAGTCCATAGGAAAGCCAATACTATTAAGAGGGGATGAGGTGTTGCTTAATGGCTTGCTTGCTCAAAGTGCTTAGGGATATGCTCCAAAGCCCTCAACCATTTTCTCACATCCACATATGTCCCAAACCAAAAGTAAAACTCGGCCCCACCGGAACTTTCTATCCAGCGCCACCGAGTTCTCTTGACATAGCCAACGCTGTAAAACCCTAATCAATTCGGTCTCACTGATGGGATCTCGGTCTCACCGAGATGGGCTTGCAAACTCTCTGTTGCCTATTGCAATAATTTCGGTCCCACCGAGGTATGCAATCGGTCCCACCGAGTTTGCTTGGCCAACTCTCTGTTTCGCTTATTACCCAAATCGGTCCCACCGAGTTTGTGTAATCGGTCAAACCGAGTTGAGGCTTTACCCTAACCCTAGCACATCGGTCCTACCGAGTTGATCATATCGGTCCCACCGAAATGCCTAAAGGTCACATTATGAACTAAACCGGTCTGACCGAGTTCTCTGAATCGGTCCCACCGAGTTTGGTGATTTGTGTGTAACGGTTAGATTTTGTGTGGAGGCTATATATACCCCTCCACCCACTCTTCATTCGTGGAGAGAGCCATCAGAACATGCCTACACTTCCAACATACATTTTCTGAGAGAGAACCACCTACACTTGTGTTGAGGTTAAGATATTCCATTCCAACCACATAAATCTTTATCTCTAGCCTTCCCCAAGTTGCTTTCCACTCAAATCTTCTTTCCACCAAATCCAAATCATGTGAGAGGGAGAGTTGAGTGTTGGGGAGACTATCATTTGAAGCACAAGAGCAAGGAGTTCATCATCAACACACCACTTGTTACCTCTTGGAGAGTGGTGTCTCCTAGATTTGCTAGGTGTCACTTGGGAGCCTCCGTCAAGATTGTGGAGTTGAACCAAGGAGTTTCTAAGGGCAAGGAGCTCGCCTACTTCGTGAAGATCTACCCGAGTGAGGCAAGTCCTTCGTGGGCGACTGCCATGGTGGGATAGACAAGGTTGCTTCTTCGTGGACCCTTCATGGGTAGAGCCCTCCGTGGACTCGCGCAACCGTTACCCTTCGTGGGTTGAAGTCTCCATCAACGTGGATGTATGATAGCACCACCTATCGGAACCACGGATAAAAAATCTCATTGTCTCCAGATTGCGTTTGCACACTCCAATCCCATCTCTTTACATTCTTGCAACTTGCATGCTTTACTTTCCGCTGCTCATATACTCTTGTCATGCTTGCTTGATATGTATTGTGAATGTTTAAACTTGTGCCAAAACTCCACTTCAACTTAAAGAAAATTAAAATTGCAACTTTTCTTACTTAGAGTCTATTTACCCCCCCCCCCCTCTAGACACCTCTTGTCGATCATTTCAATTGGTATCAGAGCTTTGGTCCCCATTGCTTTGGTTTAATCACCTTTGGAGGAAGAAGGATGAGTCTACGTTGGTAAGTCTTAGACGTAGAGTGCCTATTCTTGATGGAGAGTTCTTTCACGAGTGGAAAAATGAAATGATTGAGATTTTCAATGAATATCATTTGAACAAGTACATTACTAGCCCTTGTGCACCTCATGTTGATCCTTTGCATCCTACCCTTGATGAGTCTATTGACATGATCTGCAACCTTAGAACTATTAATCTTATCACTAGAGGCTTGCCTAGAAACTTGATTGGATGTTTGCCTACTCTTGATTGTGCCTACACTATATGGAGATTTCTTGAGGAAAGATTTCCAAACTATTCCTTGCAAAACTTAGATGAAATTCTTCATAAGTCTATTGCCTTGAGTAAGATGAATTCTAGTGATCCTAAGTTTGGTGATTTTCTATTTGAGCTTACCAATCTCATGCGTGCCAAAGGAGATGTTGGAATCATTAGCAATATCATATCTGAAGCTATTAGAATTCATAAAGGTGGCCATTGTGATGATCATTTATCTAATGAATTACCCTCTCTAGGAATTGATCAAATACAAGACGATGTTGAACATGGATACTATGATGAGGATGATGATAGTGACTATGATCTTGATGATGCGATGAGACAGTTTGGTCTTATGGCTAATCTTCATGGCTACATGGCTGGAGGAAAGGAATGGGTCCTTGATAGTGGATGTACTGATCATATGACCGGAGACAAAGATATGATTCGTGAGCTTGCTGAAAACGACGGCCCTCGAAAGTATGTCACTTTTGGTGATAACTCAAAGAGTAAGGTGGTTTGCCTCGGTAAGGTGGCCATCTCACATGATAGCTCCATACAAAACGTCATGCTCGTTGAATCTCTTGGGTACAATTTACTTTCAGTATCTAGACTTGCTGATTTTGGTTTCAATGTCCTATTTACTGAAGTAGATTGCCAAGTGTTTCGAAGAGACAATCATAAAATGGTCTTACCAGTATACGTAGAGGTGATCTTTACATATTTCACCAAAAAGGCTGAACCTAGAACTTTCTTAATTGCTAAATCTTCTAAAGGCTGGTTGTGGCGTAGAAGGCTAGGTCATGTGGGCATGCGAAATCTTGATAAGCTTATTAAAGGTGATCATATCCTTGGAGTAAAAGATGTTATATTTGACAAGTATAGACTTTGTAGTGCTTGTCAAGCAGGAAAACAAGTTGGAGGGAGTCACCCAGTGAAGAACATCATAACCACGAGAAGGCCGCTCGAGCTTCTTCACATGGATCTCTTTGGTCCCAATGCCTACAAGAGTCTCGGTGGTAACTCATTTGGTCTAGTCAGATTCGATGATTTTTCAAGATTTACGTGGGTGTTCTTTCTTGATAATAAATCGCAGGTCCAAAAGATCTTCAAAAACTTCGCTAGGAAGGCCCAAAATCAATTTGAAGTGAAGATCAAGAAGGTTCGGAGCGACAATGGAACGGAGTTCAAGAACGCAAATGTGGATACCTTGCTTGATGAAGAGGGGATTTCACACGAGTTCTCGGCTATGTACACACCTCAACAAAATGGAGTTGTTGAGAGGAAGACCCGGACTCTTATTGAGATGGCAAGAACGATGCTTGATGAGTACAAGACTCCAAAACACTTTTGGGTGGAAGCGGTTGAGACAGCTTGTCATGCAACAGATCGCTTGTATCTTCACAAGCTACTCGGCAAGACGGCATATGAGCTCCTCACTGGTAAAAAACCCCAAGTTGGGTACTTTCGAGTATTCGGCTCAAAGTGCTACATTCTTGATAAGCATCGTCGTTCTAAATTTGCTCCTAAATCTCATGAAGGTTTCCTACTTGGTTATGGCTAAAACTCTCACATTAACCGTGTCTACAACAATTTCACCTGAAAGGTTGAAGAGACGGTAGATGTGAAGTTTGATGAATCTAACGGCTCGCAAGTAGAGCAATTGCCAATTGATGTAGGAGACAAAGACCCTTCGGAAGCTATCCAAGACTTGTCTATTGGCAAGATTCGTCCAACGAAGGTGAAGGAGAGTACCTCGTCCGTCCAAGTGGAAGCTTCCACCTCACGACAAGGTGAACCAAGAGTTGATACAGAAGCATCCACAAGTGGGACACACCAAGACGAAGAAGTACACCAAGATGAACATCAACAACCTCCTTCTCCACCACGAAAAGAGAACGACAACGTCAACAATGAGGAAGACGAAGAAGAAGAACAAGATGAAGAGGATGTTCCACCCCGAGCCAAGAAAAAGCTCCCACGAGTTCAAGCAAGAGTCGCCAAAGACCATCCCGTCGAGCAAATCTACAATGATACCCAAACCGGGAGAATCACTCGCTCTAAAACTCGTTTGGCTAACTTTTATGAACATTATTCATTCATCTCCAGCATTGAACCTATGAATGTTGAAGAATCTTTGGAAGATCCGGATTGGATAAACGCCATGCATGAAGAGCTACACAATTTTGAGAGAAATCAAGTGTGGACATTGGTCGAGAAGCCCGACAACAACCACACATCATTGGTACCAAATGGGTGTTTCGTAACAAGCAAGATGAAGATGGACAAGTAGTTGACAACAAAGCATGTCTCGTTGCCCAAGGCTACACTCAAGTCGAAGGTATGGACTATGGTGAGACATATGCCCCCGTTGCTAGACTTGAGTCCATTCGCATCTTACTTGCTTATGCTAATCACCATGATATCACCTTGTACGAAATGGACATTAAAGTGCTTTTCTAAATGGTGAAATAGAGGAGGAAGTTTATGTTAAGCAACCTCCCGGCTTTGTCAATACTAAGAAACCTAATCATGTTTACAAACTTCACAAAGCTCTTTATGGTCTTAAACAAGCTCCTAGAGCGTGGTATAAATGCTTGACCAAGTTCCTTATTGAAAAAGGCTTTGAAATTGGAAAAATAGATTCTACTCTTTTTACTAAAAGGGTTAATGGAGAACTATTTGTGTGCCAAATCTATGTTGACGATATTATATTTGGTTCGACTAACCCTCACTTTAGTGAGAAGTTTGGAAAGCTAATGTCGGAGAAGTTTGAGATGTCTATGATGAGTGAACTCAAATTCTTTCTCGGTTTGCAAATCAAGCAAACCAAGGAAGGTACCTTTGTCTGTCAAACAAAGTACACCAAGGACTTATTCAAGAAGTTCAATATGCAAGAATGCAAAGGTATGACTACACCCATGCCTACTAGTGGACATCTTGATTTGACCAAAGATGGTGAACTGGTTGATCAAAAGGTTTACCGCTCCATGATTGGTTCATTGTTATATCTATGTTACTCTCGTCCCGATATTATGCTAAATGTGTGCATGTGTGCACGATATCAAGCGGCCCCTAAAGAATGTCATCTTAAGGCTGTGAAAAGGATAGTGAGATACTTAATACACACACCAAATTTTGGCATTTGGTATCCTAAGAGGTCTTCTTTCGATCTTGTTGGTTACTCCGATTCGGACTATGCCGGAGACAAGGTTGATAGAAAGTCCACTTCGGGTACTTGTCAATTTCTTGGTAGATCTCTTGTGTATTGGTCCTCCAAGAAACAAAACTCGGTATCCTTATCCACCGCCGAAGCGGAATACATTGCCGCTGGTTCATGTTGTGCTCAATTACTTTGGATGACCCAAACTCTCAAGGACTATGGGATATATGTGAAACATGTTCCATTGCTTTGTGACAATGAAAGTGCTATCAAGATTGCTCACAATCCCGTGCAACATTCTCGAACTAAGCATATTGAAGTTCGTCATCATTTCATTCGAGATCACGTTGCCAAAGGGGACATTGATCTTAAGCATGTTCGCACCGATAAGAAATTGGTGGATATATTCACCAAACCGCTTGATGAGAAAGTATGTTGCCGTTTGAGAGGTGAATTGAACATCATTGCTGCTTCAAACTTGGAGTAGGAACTCCATTTGGATACATGCAAGGCTTGCGCCTTTGACTAATCCTTGATATTTCTTTCATGTTGCTATTTATATGTCTTGGATATATTTGCACCCTTGCATGCTATCCAACCCTTGTAGGTACTTGGATGAATCTAAATCTATGAGATTGCAACCCACTCACATCTTGAGCAATTTCTACATCACCAAGTCTCTACACAATGGTGGTTGAAGACAAGGAAGCATGAAACCCTTCAAACATATCCATTGACAAATTCTATATTAAGTTTTATGATCGTCATTTTGGATACACAAGTGCTCTTCCTTGCAAGACTAACCCATGTAGGTAGATGAACTCAAATTTCAAGTGGTGCTCCCAACTCTTGATGAGCTACATCAACCTTGAGCAACCCACACAAGTTCAACTACATGATCAAGATCAACACCACCACCCAAGGTATGTTATTCCATCTTAGAGAAGCTTTACTCCAAGTCATGGGTCAAAGAAACTCAACAACATGTGAATACATCAATATGCTTAAACGAAAAATGGTAACCCCATTTTGAGCTTAAAACTATGAGTATGACCTATGATCAAGTGATCTCACTTGACTCCTAAGTCAATATACTCTAACATAGGTGACATTGTCGCCGACCAATTCTAGATGAAGTTCTCTTGTGTTTTTCTGTGCTCTTGTATTTGTCTCATGCATATTTGTTTCCCCTTTCAAAAAAAAACTTCATCTAGATTTCTTTTCTGGTTAATTCTGTTCTTCGTTCCCCGCATCCAATTCAATGAAAATCTTTCAGCCAATTCCCTACAAAACCTTGTGAGATGTTACGTGCCTAGTGAGCTGAGGTGAAAAGTGTTTTCACTATGATGAACTCGGTCACACCGGTTTGTTTCCTTCGGTCCAACCGAATTCTTTTGGTGCCACCAAAGCACACAACTCGGTGCCACCGATTTCACTGGAGGAAAGACAGCTTGCCACTTGTTCCTGCATTCTTTTTGCTCCAGCTCCACTCAATGATTCTTGTCCTCTACCAGCATCACATTTGACTTGCTGCTTTGTTCTATGACTCAAGGACCAAACCCATTTGTAACAAAAATCCAGAAGAACCCTTCTTGGAAATTGATTTCAAAGGGGGAGAGAGAGATCACATCAAAGTTTAATCATTTCTATAGGGGGAGAGAATACTCAGGGGGAGAGTGTTCTTCAACAAGGAGTAAGAAACCCCAGATGCTTGGTGTTCAAGAGGAGAGAAGTCACATGTCTTTAAGAGGGGAAAGACGTGTTCATATTTGATTGTTTGCATTAGCTCTGTTTCTTTTCTTTGCTCTGATTTTCTGTTCCCTATCTTCTCCCACTATCCCATGCTAGATTCAGGGGGGAGCAAGACATCGAAGGGAAGGAAGTCCTTGAATTCATTGCACATCTTTACCTTTGGGGACATGTCTATATCCCATGGGGTACTCAGTACTCACTCTCTACGTGTCATCCAAGTCTTGGTACTCTTGTGGTTTCTTTTGTTTGCTCTGGCTAGTAGGTGTATCTGTGTTATCTAACCTTGTTTACTCAGGTTCATTCCTTCCTAAGCCAATTCAAGACCACTAGGTAAGTATATGCATCACAGTCATGTGTATGAGGATTTCTTGCTGATGTACATACTGTTTGCAAGAAGGACTCATGATCATGAAGTTACATTTCCTATATTCACATCATTTGCTCTGATGCATATAGCCAAGATACATATAACACATTGCTTACTCTGTCATGCTTATGCATTCACATGCTCCTATATTCCTTATTTCCATGATTGCATACATGTAGGGGGAGCCTATGCATGTTACATGTCTTTCCAAAGTTTTACTTGTTATTCTCTATATGTTTATCTAAAGCTTTGATGTATTTTGTCATCAATTACCAAAAGGGGGAGATTGAAAGCACAAGTGCTCCCTGGGTGATTTTGGTAATTAATGTCAACATATATCTTGTTGGACTAATGCTTCTACCTAGTATGTTTCAGATAAGTTCAACAATGGAGTGGCATGGACTAGAGGATGTGGAACCCCTTCAAGATGCTGAGGACAAAGGATTGGCTCAAGCTCAAAGCTCAGGACTCTACATTTTCTATTTTAGTGATCCGAGATCACATTGAGTCCATAGGAAAGCCAGTACTATTAAGAGGGGATGAGGTGTTGCTTAATGGCTTGCTTGCTCAAAGTGCTTAGTGATATGCTCCAAAGCCCTCAACCACTTTCTCACTTCCACATATGTCCCAAACCAAAAGTCAAACTCAGCCCCACCGAAACTTTCTATCCGGCGCCACCGAGTTCTCTTGACATAGCCACTGCCAGAAACCCTAATCAAGGTTCCGCCTCGTGGCGGCGGAGTCTCGTCCCGAAAGGTTGCTTCTTATTTTTTTCTGATCGAAAGACTTCATATAGGAGAAGATGGGCGTCGGAGAGCCACCAGGGGGCCCACGAGGTAGGGGGCGCCCCCACCCTCGTGAGTAGGGTGTGGGCCCCCTGGCCTTCATCTTTGGCGATGATTTTTCTTTATTTATTTTAAGATATTCCGTGGAGTTTCAGGACTTTTGGAGTTGCGCGGAATAGGTCTCCAATATTTGCTCCGTTTCCAGCCCAGAATTCCAAAAGCATTCTCCCTCTTCATGTAAACCTTGTAAAATAAGAGAGAATAGCCATAAGTATTGTGAAATAACGTGAAATAACAGCCCACAATGCAATAAATATCGATATAAAAGCATGATGCAAAATGGACGTATCAACTCCCCCAAGCTTAGACCTCACTTGTCCTCAAGCGAAAAGCCGATAACAATAAATATGTCCTCATGTTTAGAGGTAGAGGCGTCGATAAAAATAAAATACGGACATGAAGGCATCATGATTATTCTCATAACAGCAACATATATAGATTCTGTCATATGATTACTTATGTTCAAGTGATGATCTTTTCACAATGCAAATGTATGAATCAGAAACCTTATTGAGCACCAACAAATTATAACCTCAGTCATTGAAGCAATTGCAATTTATCATAACATCGGAAAGAGTCTATGTCAAAGCTTAAAAGCAAGTCCACATACTCAACTATCACTTAGTCCCTCATAATTGCTAACACTCACGCAATACTTGTGGTTACGGAGTCTTAATCGGACACAGAGAAAGATAGGGGCTTATAGTTTTGCCCCACAGCCTTTTACCTCAAGGGTAATGTCAACAATAATAATTCATGCTCCCCTACATCCAATTAGATATATATATATATATATATATATATATATATATATATATATATATCATGTTCTTTCCAACATGCTAGGCTTGCCAAAGGATAAAATGAAAAAGGAAAGGTGAAGATCACTGTGACTCTTGCATAAAGTAGAGGATAGTAATAAAAGATAGGCCCTTGGCAGAGGGAAGCAGAGGTTGTCATGCGCGTTTAGGGTTGATGCAGAAAATCTTAATGCAAAAGAACGTCACTTTATATTGCCCCTTGTATGTGGACCTTTATTATGCAGTCCGTCGCTTTTATTACTTCCACAACAAGTTCGTACAAAGCTTATTTTCTCTGCACTAATAAGTCATGCATATTTAGAGAGCAAATTTTATTGCTTGCAACGATGACAACATACATAAAGGATCATACTCAAACCAAAGGTAGATATGGTGGACTCTCATGGCTGAACTGGTTTAAGGGTATTTGGAAGCACAAGTAGTATCTCTACTTGGTGCTGAGAATTTGGCTAGCATGAGGGGGAAAGGCAAGCTCAACATGTTAGAGGATCCATGATAACATACTTTATCTCAGATATAAGAAAACATAACTCATCACGTTGTCTTCCTTGTCCAACCTCAACTCTTTAGCATGTCATATTTTAATGAGTTCTCCCAATCATAAAAGATGTCAATGATAATATATCTATATGTGAAACCTCTCTTTCCTTATTACTTCCTATTAATTGCAACGATGACCAAAGCTATATTTGCCAACTCCCAACAACTTTTAATCATCATACTCTTTCTATGTGAAGTCATTACTCTCAATAAGATCAATATGAACTCTTTGTTTCTTTTTATTATTTTTCTTTTATTCACCCAAGATCATGGCAAAATAATCAGGCCCTTGACTCAACACTAAACTTTATTATGTATATAGCTCACGGACTCGATTACAAAGAGGGATCATAAAGCAAAACTCAAAACTAGATCATGCCATAAACTTTATTCTACTAGATCAAGATACTACTAATAGGATCGAACTAAGAAAAACGGTAAAGATAGGAGTTGTGATGGTGATACGATACCGGGGCACCTCCCCCAAGCTTGGCAGTTGCCAAGGGGAGTGCCCATGTAACATCCCAAAATTCTAAATTTTGGAATGTTATGAACAAATAGATAGATTTGATTGATTGCTTGATTGATTGACTGAAAGTGAGTGAATTCGAAACTTTTGAAAGTTAAATGAGAGGGAATAAAAGGACTTTCCCAAACTTTCATTTTTCTTTTATGATCTTCGGAATTCAAATTCTTTTCATCACAAAACCTCGGAGAGAAGATGACATGACTTCTTCCATTTATTTAAATGACAAGGGTGTTGAAAATATTTGAATTTCATTTGGAAAATATTTCCAATTCTGAAACTTTATGCAACTCGATGATTTTCACGGCGAAGATAAAATGACTTCTTCAAAACATATGAAATATGAGTTGGGAGTTTCAAAGAAATAAATTCAAAGTCCTTTGAATTATTTTCAATTGGAGTTATTTGAGTTTTATTCAAATTATTTTCCTCCAAAAATAAAATATATGAAAACAGGGTAACATGATTCCCTACCTCAGAAAATTGGAGAGAAATTAATTTGAAGTCATTTTGGTATTTTCAAAATAATTTTTGTTGGATTTTATTAGAGCAATAGCACTCTTTGCTTTATTTGAATTTGTGTGGATTTTATTTGAAGCTAGAATAATGTTCATCATATAGGAAATCTTTTTCTGAAAATTTTGATATATTATATGCCTATATAATATATTTATTTATTTGGTTTTATCATTTTTCTTTCGTCTGAAAAAAAAATTAAAAAAAAAGAGCGCAGCGCAATTAAAAAAAAAGAGCGCAGCGCCTTGGGCCAAAGGCCCAAGCCGCCACACTAGCCGCCGGCCGGCCAAGGCCACAAGGCCAACGCACGCACGCACGTACCTAGGGGAGCCAGGAGCCCCAAGTTTCCTATTCTTTTACGATTCCTAGTAGAATTTGACCCTGCTTTGTTATTCCGTTTTTATTCCTAGGATTCCTAATCCTAATCTATTTCTTGTCCCCTACCCCAAGCAAAACCCTCCCTCCCTAATATAAATACCCAAGCACCCCCCTCCAACACATCAAATCAACTCTCCTCTCCTCTCCTCTCAGTGCAAGAACACCAGTCTTGCGCCGCCATAGCCGCCGCCGCCTAGTCGCCGCCGCCGCCCTCACTAGCGCCGCCGCCCTAAGTCGCCCGCCACGCCTCACCAGCGCCGCCGCCCACATAGCCGCCGCCGCCGCCATAGTCCGCCACCTTTTTGCCGCCGCCGCCCGTCGCCGAGCCCTCGCCTCTTCGAGGTACTAGCCCCGCGCCGCGTCACGTTTTCTAGATCGGTTTCCGTTCCGTTTTCTAGATCGGTTTTTCGTTTCGGTTTCCTTTCCAAAACCCTAGATCGGTTTTCTCGCCGGTTTTTCTTTCCGGTTTTGTTTAGCGAGCGTTCGCTCGATAGATTTTTCTTTTTATTTTTAATTTCCGTCATGGACCTATCCGTAGTCCCTAATCTTCAAACGCTCATAACTTTTTACTCGTAAGTCGGAATCCAACGAAACCAACGCCCACTTCTTCGTTATGATCTCATCTATCCAAAGAATACAACTCAAACATGTTTTTGAAAGTTTTAAAATTTGAATTCAAACAGATTTGTATTTGAACTTCGCTTGATCATAACTTGAGTTTCAGAATCTCGATTTAGTTGATTCTTTTTGCAAATCGAAGCTCTTGACCTAAACTTTCTGATAAGGCCAAATACACATAGTTTTGGTACTGTTAGAAATTGTTTTATGCTGCAAGAGTTATTAGATTTGGTTTTAACGTTTTCCAAATTGTTACTTCGATCTTTCCGATCTTTTGAGTGATTGCTTATGTGTGGTTACTATTGCTTGATTACGATAGATTGACCGGAGTGTGACGAGTAGATCTATCAAGAGTTTTGAGTGCGAATCATCTTCATCAACTTTGCGTGCAAGTAACACTTTGATCATACTCTTCTCATACCCAGCTTTTTATGCATTAGATCTATTCCTCAAACACTTGCATGATTAGGATCTAATTAAATTGTGGGATGGGAAGTAGATTGAGGTAGTACCTATTACCTGTATTACTAATGAAACCTTGGGAGTTACTACTACGATTGCTTATTATGCCATGCTATGCTCAGAGACGTGGATTGGGTTTAAGTGAATATCCATGACAGATGTGAGATTGATAATTAATGGTTTATCTAAGGTGGCAACTTAAACACACATCCGGGTGGATTGAGGCACCTGGTTTCTATCAGACTTGCATGTATTTCTTCTGACCGCCACCTGTGCTCTAAGGGATCATAAGATTATTCAAACTGAAACTTCCGTGCAGTCACAAGCCAATTATGGGCTCATGGCGTAGTTGACTAAGTTGTGCGAACTCTTACGGGTAGGCTAGCTGATGTAGGGGATGTAGGTTGGTACGGTCTACCCACATGTAAGGTGCTAGCGCTTACGAAGACTATGTCTCGGTCATCCGTCTCTCAAACACCATGTAGTGCGAGAACCAAACGGAGGCGATCGAGTCTTGTGGGGAAAAGTGCGCAAACCTCTGCAGAGTGTACAAACTAATCATGATTAGCCGTGTCCCCGGTTATGGACAATTTTGAGTATCTAGTACCTGGATATCCTGTTGATCTCATCACGTTACTTAATAAAATTTGTTTGGGTTTAATGAGTACTTTTAATTGGGATTGAGGATGCTGTCAACCATTCTCAATGTTTAACAACCACCATGATAGTTAAATAAATTTATTCCTTTGCAGTAGGGAAAATTGGCTTTTTGCAAAATCAGCAACCATAGAGCTTTCCACCAGCCATATATGCATGTAGTATAGCCTATTCTTTCATTACTCTCTATGTGTTACATTGCCAAGATATTCCATGTGTTGACCGTTTTGGCTGCAACTTTTCATGTTGCGTACTTTTCGCATTTATTAGTAAGTGATACGTTAGGGTTACGATTTCCTATACTCAACTTTGCCGTTGGTGTTGATGGGAATCCACAACCTTGTTGCTTCCGCTATATATTTTGGATTGAGGTAATAGTATTTACGTTACTTTATACATGTGATTTACCTCTGTTATAAATCCTTCGAGTACTGTGTGTGTCAAAGATACCGATCCGAGGATGACACGAAGCACAGAGACTTGATCCATTCGGTCGGGTCGCTACAAGATGGTATCGAGCACATGTTGACTGTGAGGACGTGACCCTAGAAACCGACAAGCCCATAGGAAAGATTTTCTCTACAACTTCATTTTCAAAAAGATCTTTTACCTCTCTTCTGAGCTTATTCAAATATTCCTTTTTAGTGAGACCATACCCCTTTTCCCTTTTTGACCACTCGAAGATTCGACTGATGAGACCACTCCAAGGAGACAAGATCTCGGACAACTAAGACCATTTGAAATGAAGAGGATATTACCGTGTAAATGGAAACTACAACTGCTGAAGACTCCGAAGACTAGGAGAATTTGAAGGCTCTGAAGAATTCCTAGATCCAGGTGTATCGGAGAAAGACCGGAACATGGAGAGATAGCTCATGGAAATGACAAGAGCAGAAACACAGCTATCCATGATGTTATTGCCCGCTTATGCTATTGTCACCGCGCGGAGTTAAGTATGCAGATGCATGGAAGGATTGGATGGTAGAAGGCTGATGGAGCACCTATGAGCAGGATGCAGTTTTAACCTTAGCTGGTGTATCACCAGATCTGGAGTATTACATGAAGAAGTTTAAGGTGGATCTGCAGGAAGCGATTTGATAAGGAAGCAGCTCGTGAAGAACTCAGGACCCAGAAGCTGAAAGTAGACAAGATGAAGGAGAAAAACATCGAGATACCGGAGATTTGACAGTAACTGAAGGACATTAGGATCATGGATCATGTCAAGGATGTTGAAACCGGCAGTTGGAACGTAACTCCAGAAATATTGAAGGACGTCGCGAGAGACTTCAAGGCCAACAGAGATGATCTGGAAAAAAGAACTTGAGAAGGACAAGCATGATCAGAAGGAGCCATCAGAGACATGATCAAGATTGGAAGAGTTTGATAACTTTGAAGATTTATTGACCGTTAGAAGACCAAACCCCTATTACATACCTACGTTAGATGCGACGATTGTGAGCTGTCATTTGTTTGATGTTTTCCGACAGCCACAATAAAATCTGTCTTTTCAAAACCATTGTTTGTATTGTGTGCATCCCTCTCGATCTCTCTTATCCCACCCCAAACCCATGGACCCATTAGAGGATGGATGGAGATGAGCTTGTAATTTCCGGACCAATGAGTCAATTGGAGATGCACCGATGGATTCGTAACATGGAGGATCACATGAAGAACAACCCGATAGTCGAAAAGATATTACCCAAAGCATGCTCTTGATTGCTTTGAAAGAGGTGCTGCTATCTAGTGGAGGATGTACCAAACCATCAATGTGGCAGGAGTAACCACTTGGGAAGAATTTAAGTTGACTTTGCTAAAGTCTCGGTTTGTGTCCCGTGGTTGAAGCCTTATGGAAATGATATGGAGAAAGTGCATGCGAGCCTTGTGGAGAAATAGGATACAACCATAAAGAAAACAAGGATGAATACCCTCATAAGCAGAGGATTACCAAAGGAGTTAGCCGAGGATTTTCAGGGAACTTTGGTTGGAGATTGTTCCCAAAGGTTTTGTTGCAGCAATGGAAGTTCAGTCTACATTGTTGAGAAAGATCCGTGAAGCTCAGAAGGATGACAAAGATATTGTTGAGCTAAAACAGAGGATGAGCAAAGGAAAGGCCAAAGGTTTTCGTAAGGATGAGCACAACACCTTATGGTTTGAGGATAGTGTATATGTGCCTAATAATGCAAAGATCAGGAAGTTAATACTTCAGGAGGCTCATGACTCACCATACTTGATTCGCCCTGGAAACACCAAGATGTATTTGGATTTGAAGGAGTGTTTCTGGTAGACTGGTATGAAGAAGGATATTATGGAGTATGTAGTCGTAAGTGATGCATGCCAGAGAAAGTAAGAGCAGAGCATCAGAAGCCAGCAAGATTACTACAGCCTATGCCGATACCTGAATGGAAGCAGGATAAGCTTGGCATGGATTTCATTACCAGATTTCCCGTAACCGAAGGGATATGATTCTATCTGGGTAGTAGTTTATTCGCTTGACCAAAGTGGCTCACTTTATCCCAAAGAAAACCACCTATACGAAAAGCGGTTGGCCAAGATATATTGGACAAGGATCGTATGTCTGCATGGAGTTCCGAGGACCATCATAGAGGAACACAGTTTACCTCAAAGTTTTGGAATCGATTCGTGAAACTTTGGGTACTAGGCTAGAGTTCAAGACAGCCTTTCATCCACGCATGATGGATAGACCGGGAGAGTCAATCAGATTCTGGAGGACATGTTGAGAACGTATGCGCTAGATTATGGATCTAGTAGGGATGATAATTTACCTTACGCGGAGTTTCTCATTCAACAACAACTACCAAGTCAGTTTGAAGATGGCCCCTTTTAAGCTTTGTATGGGAGAAGGAGCCAGACACCGTTGATGTGGGATGAAGTTGGAGACCGTCAGTTGTTTGGACCAAATGTGATCAAGGAGTGAGAAGAGAATGTTAAGTTGCTTTGAGATAGACTGAAGGTAGCTCAGTCCAGGCAGAAGAGTTATGCAGACTCAAAAACGCAAGGAGGTAGTCTATAAAATCGGAGACAGAGCATATCTTTGTGTGCCAGCTCTGCGAGGAGTTAAACGATTTGGAGTTAAGGGAAAGTTAGCCCCGAGATTTGTAGGACCATACCGAGTTTTGGAGCGTATGGGAGAAGTTACCAACAAGTTGGAGTCACCCAAGGACTGTCAAGAGTTCATGATGTGTTTCACGTTTCCCGCTTGAAGAAGTGCCATGCGAGATGGCCAATATTCTCCTGTAAGCACGCCGACCTGGAAAGGATAATGATGTTCCACGAAGTGGAGTATGGACTTCATAAGTATAAGTTTTTTTATCTTGGTATGTGGGACATCCCACGAGGATGAAGAGATGAATTACTATTGGATATAAAGGAGGTATGATGTTGGAAATATGGATCAATGGAAATTCCATGATGAGTCTGAGTAATCACGCCTTAGTTTGGTGCAAACATAAGGAAGAGAGACAAGACAATTGGATGGATTTAAGTATGCTGTGGAGTTGGATGTTGGGATAACGATCAGTTGCCCGAGGATGTGTTCAAGGATTGCAAGTGATGAGATGGGCCATAACCCACGTGCCCCGTGGATCTGCCAAGAAGCAAGCACACTCTTCTTTGAAGGAAAAACCCCTGGAAGAAGTTACGACTTGTATCAACCGACGATTCTATAGGAGTTTACGCAAAACCTGAGAGTTGTTAAGGAACGATAGATGTTTTGTTTGGCTTGCAGAATCAATGGATTTTCCGAACTTGGTTCGTCGACAAGAGAAATTCTGCAATGCTTGTGAGGATGACCGAGTGTTAGAATGCGAGATTCGCTAAACCATGTGCAAGGTAATGATTTGGGTGCGGGATGGATTGATCACCATACCGACTTACTCTTATTATTCGCTTTGCTATATGGGATAGTAAATCTGAGTGACTTACCTATAGTTGCAAGACGACGATATTAAACCTTGTTTAAACCTTAGAAAGGTATAGGTATTTTTTTTTCCCTTGTACAAGCCAGTTGTTGCCAACCGTAGGATATACGGTGAGGTTCAACCCAGACCCGTTTTCTGCAGGAGAAACCATAAATTGTTGACCACCATGAGATATCCATAGTTGTTTAGAATTGGCGCCGACTGGCCGCCTATGAAGACCCAGTTTTAGATAACCTTACCAAGATGAAAGGACAAAGGAATTGAGGAAAAGGTTATGCCACTACCGGAAGAGCCCAGAGAAGGAATTTTCCTTACAATCTGAGAAGACCGACACTATCAACAATAAGGATGGAGTATATGAGTTTTGATGGAACCGTAACCATGCTTTTAAGGGTGGTAGCACCCGAGACCCCGGAGATGATCGATGGACTTTGAGAAGACCCCAAACCCTAACCTATTTCTTGCTAGCCTCTCCGAATCTCGAGGACGAGATTCATTTTAAAGTGGTAGTTTGTAACATCCCAAAATTCTAAATTTTGGAATGTTATAAACAAATAGATAGATTTGATTGATTGCTTGATTGATTGACTGAAAGTGAGTGAATTCAAACTTTTGAAAGTTAAATGAGAGGGAATAAAAGGACTTTCCCAAACTTTCATTTTTCTTTTATGATCTTCGGAATTCAAATTCTTTTCATCACAAAACCCTGGAGAGAAGATGACATGACTTCTTCCATTTATTTAAATGACAAGGGTGTTGAAAATATTTGAATTTCATTTGGAAAATATTTCCAATTCTGAAACTTTATGCAACTCGATGATTTTCACGAGCGAAGATAAAATGACTTCTTCAAAACATATGAAATATGAGTTGGGAGTTTCAAAGAAATAAATTCAAAGTCCTTTGAATTATTTTCAATTGGAGTTATTTGAGTTTTATTCAAATTATTTTCCTCCAAAAATAAAATATATGAAAATAGGGTAACATGATTCCCTACCTCGTAAAATTGGAGAGAAATTAATTTGAAGTCATTTTGGTATTTTCAAAATAATTTTTGTTGGATTTTATTAGAGCAATATCACTCTTTGCTTTATTTGAATTTGTGTGGATTTTATTTGAAGCTAGAATAATGTTCATCATATAGGAAATCTTTTTCTGAAAATTTTGATATATTATATGCCTATATAATATATTTATTTATTTGGTTTTATCATTTTTCTTTCGTCTAAAAAAAAAATTAAAAAAAAAAAAACTGGCCTTGGGCCAAAGGCCCAAGCCACACTAACCGCTTGACGCCAAGGCCACAAGGCCAACGCATACAAGACGCACCTAGGGGAGCCAGAGCCCCAAGTTTCCTATTCTTTTACGATTCCTAGTAGAATTTGACCCGCTTTTGTTCTTCCGCTTTTTATTCCTAGGATTCCTAATCCTAATCTATTTCTTGTCCCCTACCCCAAGCAAAACCCTCCCTCCCCAATATAAATACCCAAGCACCCCCTCCAACACATCAAATCAACTCTCCTCTCCTCTCCTCTCAGAAGCAGCAGAAGACCAGTGCCGCCGCCGCCATAGCTGCCACGCCCTAGTCGCCGCGCCGCCTTAGTCGCCACGCCTCACCACCTTACATAGTCAGCCGCCGCCATAGCCATTGCCGCTTTGCCACCGCCGCCACGCTGCCGCCACGGAGCTCCCTCGCTTCTTCGAGGTACTAGCCCCACGCCGCCACGCTTTCTAGATCGGTTTTCTAGATCGGTTTCGTTCCGCTTTCTAGATCGGTTTTTCGTTTCGGTTTCCTTTCCAAAACCCTAGATCGGTTTTCTCGCCGGTTTTTCTTTCCGGTTTTGTTTAGCGAGCGTTCGCTCGATAGATTTTTCTTTTTATTTTTAATTTCCGTCATGCACCTATCCGTAGCCCCTAATCTTCAAACGTTCATAACTTTTTACTCGTAAGTCGGAATCCAACGAAACCAACGCCCACTTCTTCGTTATGATCTCCTCTATCCAGTAATACAACTCAAACATGTTTTTGAAAGTTTTAAAATTTGAATTCAAACAGATTTGTATTTGAACTTCGTTTGATCATAACTTGAGTTTCAGAACTCCGATTTAGTTGATTCTTTTTGCAAATCGAAGCTCTTGACCTAAACTTTCTGATAAGGCCAAATACACATAGTTTTGGTACTGTTAGAAATTGCTTTATGCTGCAAGAGTTATTAGATTTGGTTTTGACGTTTTCCAAATTGTTTCTTCGATCTTTCCGATCTTTTGAGTGATTGCTTATGTGTGGTTACTATTGCTTGATTACGATAGATTGACCGGAGTGTGACGAGTAGATCTATCAAGAGTTTTGAGTGCTAATCATCTTCATCAACTTTGCGGGCAAGTAACACTTTGATCATACTCTTCTCATACCCAGCTTTTTATGCATTAGATCTATTCCTCAAACACTTGCATGATTAGGATCTAATTAAATTGTGGGATGGGAAGTAGATTGAGGTAGTACCTATTACCTGTTTTACTTATGAAACCTTGGGAGTTACTTCTACGTTTGCTTATTATGCCATGCTATGCTCAGAGACGTGGATTGGGTTTAAGTGAATATCCATGATGTATGTGAGATTGATAATTAATGGTTTATCTAAGGTGGCAACTTAAACACACATCCGGGTGGATTGAGGCACCTGGTTTCTATCAGACTTGCATGTATTTCTTCGGACCGCCACCTGTGCTCTAAGGGATCATAAGATTATTCAAACTGAAACTTCCGTGTGCAGCCACAAGCCAATTATGGGCTCTGGCGTAGTTGACTAAGTTGTGCGAACTCTTACGGTAGGCTAGCTGATGTAGGGGATGTAGGTTGGTACGGTCTACCCACATGTAAGGTGCTAGCGCTTCGAAGACTATGTCTCGGCCATCCGTCTCTCAAACACCATGTAGTGCGAGAACCAAACGGAGGCGATCGAGTCTTGTGGGGAAAAGTGCAAACCTCTGCAGAGTGTACAAACTAATCATGATTAGCCGTGTCCCCGGTTATGGACAATTTTGAGTATCTAGTACACCGGATATCCTGTTGATCTCATCACGTTACTTAATAAAATTTGTTTGGGTTTAATGAGTACTTTTAATTGGGATTGAGGATGCTGTCAACCATTCTCAATGTTTCACAACCACCATGATAGTTAAATAAATTTATTCCTTTGAAGTAGGGAAAAATTGGCTTTTTGCAAAAACTGTAACCATAGAGCTTTCCACCAGCCATATATGCATGTAGTATAGCCTATTCTTTCATTACTCTCTATGCGTTACATTGCCAAAGATATTCCATGTCTTTGACCCGTTTCGGGCTGCAACTTTTCATGTTGCGCATTTTCAGACGATTTAGTAAGTGATAGGGTTACGATTTCCTATACTCAACTTTGCCGTTGGTGTTGATGGGAATCCACAACCTTGTTGCTTCCGCTATATATTTTGGATTGAGGTAATAGTATTTACGTTACTTTATACATGTGATTTACCTCTGTTATAAATCCTTCGAGTACTGTGTGTGTCAGCATACCGATCCAGGGATGACACGAAAGCACAGAGACTTGATCCATTCGGGTCGGGTCGCTACAGCCCATACCCATGTGATTATGCCTCCTTCTTCAGGGTTGGTGTAATATTCTTGGCGATAATTCCCCTCAAGATACGGTTCTCCTCCTCGAGCTTATTGACTTGCTGCTTGAGGTCCATTATTTCACTTGAAGCTTTCCTGTAACGGCTAAAGCTCCTTGCACCCAAGGGTGTTGCATAGCTGCGGGAGAACAAGAGACACTCCTCCACATATTTTCATAAGAAAGAATCTAACATTGGAAGGGATAACCGAGTTTGGAATAGCTGAGCTCTGTAGTTCCCCCATCGTAAACCCAGCTCGGAGGCGAGAGGTAACTTCTTGATCCTCCATGGCATTTACCCTCATCAAGTCGACCTCCATCTCTTCCTCCGTTGCTGGCCCAAAGTGGTCAGCGTCGCTGTTTGCCCTTGGATCCGGTGCCGGATTAGATACCCGGCTCTCCCCAACTGACTCTTGAGAAGACATCTTGCTCTAATCTGCAGCAGCAACGGCTCAAAACAAAAACATAGGAGATTTGCGTGATACGAGAGTCAAAACCTTCGGGAGAATATATAATGAATTTTTACCGACCAAAATACGTATCGTGCAAGAAAACGAAGTCCGGAGGGCACACGAGGAGCTCACGAGGTAGGGGGCGCGCCTGGGGTAGGGCGCGCCCACCACCCTCGTGGGGCCCTCGTGTCCTTCCTGCATCGCCACTTATTTTTCTGTCTGTCTAAATATTCCAAAACGGAGAAATATTGCCTTAAAAATTGTTTTGGAGTCGGTTTACTTACCGTACCACATACCTATTCCTTTTCGGAGTCTGAAACGGTCTGGAAAGTGTCCCTTATGTATTCCTCCGGGGTTACAGTTTCAATAATATTGGTTTCAACATTTATAGGGTTACCTGAGATATAGTGTTTGATCCTTTGACCGTTTACCACCTTCGGATTTGTGCCTTCGAAGTTGTTGATTTTTATGGCACCGGAACGATAGACCTCCTCGATAACGTAGGGACCTTCCTGTTTAGAGAGAAGTTTTCCTGCAAAAAATCTTAAACGAGAGTTGTATAGCAATACACAATCACCTACATTAAACTCACGCTTTTTTATCCTTTTGTCATGCCATCTTTTAACTTTTTCTTTAAACAACTTAGCATTTTCATAAGCTTGGGTTCTCCATTCCTCAAGTGAGCTAATATCAAATAACCTCTTCTCACCAGCAAGTTTGAAATCATAGTTGAGCTCTTTAATAGCCCAATATGCCTTATGTTCTAATTCGAGAGGTAAGTGACATGCTTTTCCACAAACCATTTTATACGGAGACATACCCATAGGATTTTTATATGCAGTTCTATAG
This sequence comes from Aegilops bicornis, assembly GCA_021605145.1. Lineage (NCBI taxonomy): Eukaryota > Viridiplantae > Streptophyta > Magnoliopsida > Poales > Poaceae > Aegilops > Aegilops bicornis. The sequence goes on along the minus strand of CM038671.1, from coordinate 402,071,960 downwards.
GCCCATAATGCATCATCAAGTTTCTTGGACCAATTCTTTCTAGACCTATTAACAGTCTTTTGCAAAATTAATTTGAGCTCTCTATTGCTCAATTCTACTTGACCACTAGACTGTGGGTGATATGGAGATGCAATTCTATGATTATCGTCATATTTAGCAAGCATTTTACAGAAAGCACCATGAATAAAGTGTGAACCACCGTCAGTCATTAAATATCTAGGGACTCCAAACCTCGGAAAAATGACTTCCTTAAGCATTTTAATAGAAGTGTTATGATCAGCACTACTAGTTGGAATAGCTTCTACCCACTTAGTAACATAATCAAAAGCAACTAAAATATGTGTATATCCATTAGAGGCAGGAAAAGGTCCCATATAATCAAAGCCCCAAACATCAAATGGTTCAATAACAAGTGAATAATTCATAGGCATTTCTTGACGTCTACTAATATTACCAATTCTTTGACATTCATCACAAGACAAGACAAACTTACGAGCATCCTTGAAGAGAGTGGGCCAATAAAAACCGGATTGCAATACCTTGTGTGCAGTTCTATCTCCAAATGGTGTCCTCCATAAGCTTTGGAGTGACACTTGCGTAGGATCTGTTCCTGTTCATGCTCAGGTACACAACGTCTAATAACACCATCTACTCCTTCTTTATAAAGGTGTGGGTCATCCCAAAAGTAATGTCGCAAATCATAGAAAAACTTTTACTTTTGCTGGTATGTGAAGCTAGGTGGTATAAATTTAGCAACAATGTAATTAGCATAATCAGCATACCATGGAGTACTACGAGAAGTGCTTATGACATTTAATTGTTCATCAGGAAAGCTATCATCAATAGGTAGTGGGTCATCAAGAACATTCTCTAACCTAGATAAGTTATCTTCCACGGGGTTCTCAGCTCCTTTTCTATCAATTAGATGCAAATCAAATTCTTGCAGCAAGAGAACCCATCTAATAAGTCTAGGTTTTGCATCTTTCTTTTCCATAAGATATTTAATAGCAGCATGATCAGTGTGAATAGTTACTTTAGAATCAAGAATATAGGGTCTAAATTTATCACAAGCAAATACAACTGCTAAAAGTTCCTTTTTGGTAGTAGCATAATTTCTTTGACCATTGTCTAGAGTCTTACTAGAATAATGGATAACATTTAATTTCTTATCAACTCTTTGCCCTAGAACATCACCTACAACATAATCACTAGCATCACACTTAATGTCAAAGCGAAAATTCGAATCAGTGGGTGAACAACAAAAAGTGCAGAGACTAATGCTTTCTTAAGTATTTCAAATGCTTCTACACAATCATCATCAAAGACAAATGGTACATCTTTTTGTAATAAATTAGTCAGAGGCCGAGAAATTTTTGAGAAGTCCTTAATGAACCTCCTATAAAATCCGGCGTGGCCAAGGAAACTTCTTATACCTTTGATGTTCTTGGGAATGGCATATTTTCAATAGCATCAACCTTGGCTTTATCAACTTCAATACCTCTTTCAGAAACTTTGTGCTCCAAGACAATACCTTCATTAACCATAAAGTGGCACTTTTCCCAATTCAAGACAAGATTAGTTTCTTCACATCTCTGCAGAACTCGATCAAGATTGCTCAAGCAATCATCAAAAGAGGAACCATAGACGGAAAAGTCGTCCATGAAAACCTCACAAATCTTTTCACAAAAGTCAGAGAATATAGCCATCATGCATCTTTGAAAGGTAGCAGGTGCATTACATAAACCAAAAGGCATACGCCTATAAGCAAAAGTACCAAAAGGGCATGTAAAAGTAGTCTTTGATTGATCTTTAGCCGACACATGTATTTGAGAGAAACCAGAATAACCATCTAGAAAGCAATAATGTGTATGTTTGCATAATCTTTCTAGCATTTGATCGATAAAAGGCAAGGGGTAATGATCCTTCTTAGTAGCTTTATTTAATTTGCGGAGATCAATTACCATCCTATAACCTGTGATAATTCTTTGCGGGATCAATTCATCTTTATCATTAGGGACAAGAGTAATACCTCCCTTCTTAGGGACACAATGGACATGACTTACCCACTGACTATCAGCAACGGGATAAATTATACTTGCCTCCAGAAGCTTGAGTATTTCTTTTCTTACCACTTCTTTCATTTTAGGATTCAAATGTCGTTGAGGATCACGAACTGGTTTGGCATCCGCTTCCAAATTTATTTTATGTTGACATAGAGTGGGACTAATGCCCTTAAGATCATCAAGAGTATATCCAATAGCGGCACGGTGCTTCTTCAGAGTTTTCAATAATCTTTCTTCTTCATGCTCTGAAATGTTAGCACTAGTAATAACATGCTATATTTTCTTTTCATCAAGATAAGCATATTTAAGATTATCAGGCAACAGTTTAAGATCAAACACGGGATCACCCTTGGGTGGAGGAGGATCCCCTAGGATTTCAACAGGCAAATTGTGTTGCAGAATAGGTTCCTGTTTAAAGAATACTTCATCTATTTCCCTTCTTTCATTCATGAACATATCATTTTCATGGTCTAGCAAATAGTGTTCTAAAGGATCACTGGGAGGTATGGCAATAGAAGCAAGACCAATAATTTCATCCTTACTAGGAAATTCTTCCTCACGATGTTGTTTACTAAATTTAGAGAAATTAAACTCATGAACCATATCATCCAAGCCAATAGTAACAACATTCTTTTTGCAGTCTATCTTAGCATTAACAATATTCAAGAAGGGTCTACCAAATATAATGGGACAAAAGCTATCTTGTGGAGAACGAAGAACAAGAAAATCAGCAGGATATTTAGTTTTCCACACAAGACTTCAACATCTCTAACAATTCCCATTGCAGATATAGTATCTCTATTGGCAAGTTTAATTGTAACATCAATATCTTCTAACTCAGCAGTGCAATTTCATGCATAATTTCTTTGTATAAGTCAATGGGTATTACACTAGCACTAGCACCCATATCACATAAGCCATGATAGCAATGATCTCCTATTTTAACAGAAATAACAGGCACGCCTACCACAGGTCTATGTTTATCTTTAGCACACGGTTTAGCAATTCTAGCAGTTTCACCGTAGAACTGAAGAACATGCCCATCAATATTATTAGACAAGAGATCTTTAACAATAGCAATATTAGGTTCTACTTTGACTTGCTCAGGAGGTATATAAGTTCTAATATTGCTTTTACGAACAACAGTTGAAGCTTTAGCATGATCCTTCATTCTAACAGGGAAAGGTGGTTTCTCAACATAAGAAGTGGGAACAATAGGATCATTATAAGTGAAAGTCTTACTTCAACTTTAATAGGTGCAGCTACTTTTACTTCTATGGGAGGATGATATTTAAACCACTTCTCCTTGGGGAGATCAACATAAGTAGCAAAAGATTCACAGAAAGAAGCTACTATCTTAGAGTCAAGTCCATATTTAATGCTAAACTTACGGAAAATATCGGTATCCATAAAAGATTTAACACAATCAAACTTAGGTGTCATACCTGCCTCCTTACCTTCGTCGAGGTCCCAATCTTCAGAGTTGCATTTAATTCTATCCAATAAGTTCCATTTAAATTCAATAGTCTTCATCATAAAAGAGCTAGCACAAGATGTATCGAGCATGGTGCGATTGTTGTTAGAAAGCCGAGCATAAAAATTCTGAAGAATTGTCACTCTTGGGAGCTCATGATTGGGGCATGAATATAACATTGATTTAAGCCACCCCCAAGCTTGAGAGATGCTTACTCCTTCACGAGGCCAAAAAATTATATATATAATTGCAATCACGATGAACAAGATGCATAGGGTAATATTTTTGATGAAATTCCAGTTTCAATCTTTTATAGTTCCATGATCTCGTATCATCACATAGCCTATACCATGTCAATGCGTCTCCCTTCAAAGATAAAGGGAAGACCTTCTTCTTAACAACATCATCGGGTATACCTGCAAGCTTAAATAGTCCACAAACTTCATCCACATAGAGTAGATGTTCATCAGGATGCTTTGTTCCATCTCCTGTAAAAGTGTTAGCTAGCAGTTTTTGCATCATACCCGAAGGAATTTCCAAAGGAGTTTCATTTTCAATAGGTTCAGTAGGTTGAGGAGCAACTTTTTGCTCTATTGGACGGGGTGAAGATACCCCGAACAAGCCCCTCAGAGAATTACTTTCCATAGTAACAAGTGACAGAAAATTTCAGCACACTATATAAATTTTTCCTTACCAAATTCCACCTACCAAAGGCGCTACACTCCCGGCAACGGCGCCGGAAAAGAGTCTTGATGACCCACAAGTATAGGGGATCTATCGTAGTCCTTTCGATAAGTAAGAGTGTCGAACCCAACGAGGAGCGTAAGGAAATGATAAGCGGTTTTCGGCAAGGTATTCTCTACAAGTACTAAAATAAGTGGTAACAGATAGTTTTGTGATAAGATAAATTGTAACGAGCAACAAGTAACAATAGTAAATAAAGTGCAGCAAGGTGGCCCAATCCTTTTTGTAGCAAAGGACAAGCCTGGACAAACTCTTATAATAGGAAAAGCGCTCCCGAGGACACATGGGAATATCGTCAAGCTAGTTTTCATCACGCTCATATGATTCGCGTTCGGTACTTTGATAATTTGATATGTGGGTCGACCGGTGCTTGGGTGTTGTTCTTACTTGAACAAGCATCCCACTTATGATTAACCTCTATTGCAAGCATCCGCAACGACAACAAAAGTATTAAGGTAAACCTAACCATAGCATGAAACATATGGATCCAAATCAGCCCCTTACGAAGCAACGCATAAACTAGGGTTTAAGCTTACATCACTCTAGCAACCCATCATCTACTTATTACTTCCCAATGCCTTCCTCTAGGCCCAAATAATGGTGAAGTGTTATGTAGTCGACGTTCACATAACACCACTCGAGGCTAGACAACATACATCTCATCAAAATATCGAACGAATACCAAATTCACATGACTACTAATAGCAAGACTTCTCCCTTGTCCTCGTGAACAAACGTAACTATTCACAAAGCATATTCATGTTCATAATCAGAGGGTAATAATATGCATAAAGGATCTAAACATATGATCTTCCACCAAATAAACAAACTAGCATCAACTACAAGGAGTAATCAACACTACTAGCAACCTACTAGCACCAATCCCGGACTTGGAGACAAGAATTGGATACAAGAGATGAACTAGGGTTTGGAGATGAGATGGTGCTGGTGAAGATGTTGATGGAGATTGCCCTCTCCCGATGAGAGGAGCCTTGGTGATGAGATGGTGATGATTTCCCCCTCCCGGAGGGAAGTGTCCCCGGCAGAACAGCTCTGCCGGAGCCCTAGATTGGTTCCGCCAAGGTTCCGCCTCGTGGAGGCGGAGTCTCGTCCTGAAAGGTTGCTTCTTATTTTTTTCCCATCGAAAGACTTCATATAGGAGAAGATGGGCGTCGGAGAGCCACCAGGGGGCCCACGAGGTAGGGGGGGCGCCCCCCACCCTCGTGAGCAGGGTGTGGGCCCCCTGGCCTTCATCTTTGGCAACGATTTTTCTTTATTTATTTTAAGATATTCCGTGGAGTTTCAGGACTTTTGGAGTTGCGCAGAATAGATCTCCAAGATTTGCTCCTTTTCCAAATTTCTGCATTCCAAATTTCAGCATTCTCCTCTTCATGTAAACCTTGTAAAATAAGAGAGAATAGCCATAAGTATTGTGACATAACGTGAAATAACAGCCCACAATGCAATGAATATCGATATAAAAGCATGATGCAAAATGGACGTATCAAGGTCAAGATATTCCATTCCAACCACATAAATCTTGATCTCTAGCCTTCCCCAAGTTGCTTTCCACTCAAATCTTCTTTCCACCAAATCCAAATCCCGTGAGAGAGAGTTGAGTGTTGGGGAGACTATCGTTTGAAGCACAAGAGCAAGGAGTTCTTCATCAACACACCATTTGTTACCTCTTGGAGAGTGGTGTCTCCTAGATTGGCTAGGTGTCACTTGGGAGCCTCTGTCAAGATTGTGGAGTTGAACCAAGGAGTTTGTAAGGGCAAGGAGATCGCCTACTTCGTGAAGATCTACCCGAGTGAGGCAAGTCCTTCGTGGGCTTGACCATGGTGGGATAGACAAGGTTGCTTCTTCGTGGACCCTTCGTGGGTGGAGCCCTCCGTGGACTCGCGCAACCGTTACCCTTCGTGGGTTGAAGTCTCCATGAACGTGGATGTATGATAGCACCACCTATCGGAACCACGGATAAAAAATCTCCGTTTCTCCAGATTGCGTTTGCACACTCCAATCCCATCTCTTTACATTGTTGCAACTTGCATGCTTTACTTTCCGCTGCTCATATACTCTTGTCATGCTTGCTTGATATGTATTGTGAATGTTTAAACTTGTGCCAAAACTCCACTTCAACTTAAAGAAATTAAAAAGTGCAACTTTTCTTACTTAGAGTCTATTCACCCCCCTCTATACACCTCTTCTCGATCCTTTCATTATTACAAGATACCCTGAAATCCTCTCTATTGTTCTGAGAATATTTTGTGCCTACTTCCTTGCAGTTCCTTTCCACCTGAATACCCCTACGGATAATTTCTCGCCCTTATCGAGTATCCGCTCGTCCCCAGTTGTTCATGTGTTTCACAATGGTCTTCGTAATACTATTCGGTCCTCCAAAAATCCTCAGTAGCTTATTGCTCTGCAATACTTGTTTGCTTGCATTATGGATGCTTCCCACATGTCTGGCAATATTCGTTAGTATCCTTAGACATCGTCATTTTGATCCTATTGATTCAACATGAGTGTGAATGCACGCAATCATCAGTTGATCCTTTTAAATTATCTTTCTGGCTCAGACGTCATTTTGAACATGAGCTTGTTCTTGACCAATCTATTTGTCGTCAATTGTACCCTTAGGTCTATTGAACTTATCCACCCTTGATCAGAGCGTCTGCTTCAAATCCTTCAATTTGGAAATCATAATTCCTTTGATATCTAAGCATCGAATAATTCAGATGTTCTATAATCTGATGCCCTTGCATTCGTTCTTCAACTGATTGTGTGCCGATGCTTACATCAGCTGCGCTATGGACCGTCAGATCCTTTGTTGGATTATTATTTGACATTGTCCTTCATATTTAATCGCCTTGTGAATTCTTCCTGATACATAATGCCATTAGTAAATCCTATTCTCTGATTTGGCCAACCATGCTCTGCTTTTGAGTTGATGATATTTACTCTTGAAACTTGTGGTATATGTTTCTAAGATATCCCGATGGGTTTAACCCTATGCCTTAATCTGTGTGAACCCGAAAAATTTTCACTGGTCATACTCCTCTAGTAATTCACCCGGTAGGTTTTCACACTGAACTCATTTTTATTAGAGCTGTGAATGAAAGATTATGCATTGAAGAAGTGGGGGTCGACCTTGAACCTTGTGTTCATGCCCATTGACACGATGTACAACTTATCATGGAAGCTGCTTGTAAAAATAATTACCCCCCTTGTTATGAGTTCATCTGGTATCCGTGGTTCTATCATTAATGATTTTTGTTCCGACCATATGTTCTTCTTTGATCCCATTTCTCGGCAAGTTTAAGCGCTTGTCTTCTATAGATCAATACACCCCACTTCAACCTTTTAATTTGATATGCCTTCGAGTATTATCCCCCTGGTATCTCGAGGATATATCTTATGAATTTCTGATGAAGTAGTACCTTCCCTATCATAGTGACTCCACGGGTTCTGGGTTGTCGTCAACCGAGAACACTGCTGAGTGAATCGATTCCGCGCCTCGATACGATAACTCTAAGAAATTTTTGTTGCTTATGAGTTTAATAATCCTTCAAGTCACTCCTAGCGTGATTGGCTATATACTTATTGTGCTAAATTTTAACTGTGCTACCTGGTCCTTCTTCCCGGAGCACAATTTTCAATGATGAGCTAAGCTTACATCGATCTTCCTCGTCAAATCGTTTCACCTTGAACAACAAGCTTGATTCCGAGCTTGCTTCTTAACCATTGTTTCCATAACTTCCGCTTCATCATTCCTTTTGCCTGATGCCATCCCCGATCGATTACATCTTCATGAAACCTCTGAACAAAAGGTGTCGTAATCATCAGCAATATTTTGCCTGTTCCAGGATATCAACCGAATTCATGATGAGGAATAACATCCTTGCCCCTCGATGATTTGTGTTATCATCGACAACATTATTTCTTTCCCTCCAACACAAACTTGTTCATGTTTCGTGTAGCACCTTAAGTTCCTTGCTATCCAGCTTGTATTATGTTCTACCTTGAAGTATTACTATCTTTTATGTCAAGGATATTGTGAGTATTACTCCACCTCTTAAGAATTCTTGATACAGTGATGCTTCCTGCCATCACTAATCTTTTCTTGGTCCCCGTATTGAGTGAACTCTGTTGTGAGAATTTAGTATCTTTAGCAATCCTATTGCTTCAGAGTCAATGGGCAACGATTCCAATTTATTGAATCACCATTCTAACAATTGAGCAAGCTGCCTATGGGTCACGCCCAAGATGCGACCCTATCCTAAAGGAACTCGAAGGTCCCACCAAGGATTGAAGCGCATCTTAAAGACGCTTTTGCAAGGTGGATATCATTACATCAACATTACATAATAGACGGGGATACATACAAGGCATGCAAATGTCGCAAGAATACATCAATATCATACAAGAGATCAACATCCGACTACGGATGAAACATAAACAGAAGCTCAAACGACATCCACCCTGCTAGCCCAGGCTGCCGACCTGGAACCTATCCCACAGTCAAGAAGAAGCGTAAGAAGAACTCCGAATAAGCAAACATCTCTCAAGGTCATGATCATCGCAAACCTGTACCTGCAATCGGTGGTGTAGTAATCATGAGCCACGAGGACTCAAGCAATCCCATTACCATGGGTATCAAGAGTAGCAAAGCTTAATGGGTAAGGAAGGGGTAAAGTGGTGAGGTTGCAGCAGCGACTAAGCGTGTATGGTGGCTAACTTACGCAAATCAGAGCGAGAAGAGAAGCAAACCAAGCGGTCGTCAACTAGTAATGATCAAGAAGTGATCCTGAACTCCTACTTATGTCAAACATAACCCAAAAACTGTGTTCTCCTCTCGAACAACCCCGAAAAGAGACAATCACGGTTACGCACACGGTTGGTGTATTTTAGAAGAGTTTACTTCAAGTTTACTACAACCGGACATTAACAAATTCCCATCTGCCATAAAACCGCGGGCACAACTTTCGAAAGTTCAAACCCTGCAGGGTGTCCCAACTTAGCCCATGATAAGCTCTCGCGATCAATGAAGGATATTCCTTCTCCCGGGAAGACCCGATCAGTCTTGGAATCCCGTTTACAGGACATTTCGACAATGGTAAAACAAGACCAGCAAAGCCGCTCGATGTGCCGACAAATCCCGATAGGAGTCGCACGTACCTCGTTCTCAGGGCACACCGGATAAGTCAAGCTACGTGTAAAACCAGGCCTCGAGTTTCCCCGTGGTGGCCCCAAGAAGTTGTTCGGTTCGGACCAACACCAAGGAGCACCGCCTGTGGGGGGCTGAAATAAAGATGACCCTCGGGCTCCGGAAACCCAAGGGAAAAAAGGGAATAGGTGAGGCAAATGGTAACACCAATGTTGGGACTTGCTGGAACAGTTTTATTCAAAGCGAACTGTCAAGGAGGTCCCATAAATCACCCAACCGCGTTAGGGATGCAAAATCCGGGAACATAATACCGATATGACGGAAACTAGGGCGGCAAGAGTGGAACAAAACACCAGGCATAAGGCCGAGCCTTCCACCATTTACCAAGTATATAGATGCATTAATAATATAAGAGATATTGTGATATCCCAACATAAACATAGTCCAACATGGAGCAATCTTCGTCTTCACCTGCAACTAGCAACGCTATAAGAGGGGCTGAGCAAAAGCGGTAACATAGCCAAGCAACGGTTTGCTAGGAAGGGTGACAAAGGTTAGAGGTTCATGGCAATTTGGGAGGCTTGATAAGCAAGTGGTAGGTAATGCGGCATAGCGAAGAACGAAGCAACTAGCATAGCAATGATAGTAATGAGATCCAAGGTGACGGTCATCTTGCACGAAATCCTGCTAGGAAGAAGAACGAGTCCATGAAGAAGACGAACGGAAGTAGTCGAACGAATCCTCACAATCGCAACATTACCGGAACTAAGAAGCAACACCGGAAAGAAACAAACAACATGGTAAATGCACAAGCATAAACATGGCATGATGCACAGACAAATATGATGCATGTCCGGTTTAATGAGGCATGGTATGGCAAACTGCAACAAACAATGCTACAAGTTAAGTGGAGCTCAATATGCAACGAGTTGCATATTGACAAAACACCACATTGACATATTTAGTTTAATCTCGTTTAAGCTACCAAACAATGTTAAATGTTGTTAAACATGGCAAGAGGTGAAGCATAATTAAACTACCAATCTAGGCAAGTTTAAATGAGGCCGGAACAACAAACAACAATTCTGGAAAATCCCCATATGCATATTTCGAATTTGTTACTGTTCTGACCGAAAACATATTTTATTGTTGTTAAACAGGAAAATAAAGTGCACCATGTTAAACTAGGCATTTTTTCACCCCATTTACGTATAAAGTTTATTTAAAACCGAGCTACGGTTATTTAGTTATGAAATAAATCATTTTAACATGGCATTTATGCAAATTAAAGCAAGCAGCAAGTTAAACATTTTAAACATGGATGACAGTAGAAGATTATGAAACTAGATGAAAAACTAAACATTTTTCATATATAAATTATTTAGATATGATGCACGGTTGTGGAGTTATTATATGCATGATGCTTGAGGGTTTTTCTGTAAATCTGTAAACTCTGGAAATTATACAAATTCGCATAACTGGAAAAAAACATGAACGGGCCGCAACAGAGGCTGGCTCAACAGTGCACAGGGGGCGGGGGCTGCTCACCAGGCCTCATGGGCCGGTTGGTGGAGGAGGCCGAAGCAGGCCGGCTTGGCTCTGAGGCGCTGGGCCGGAGAAGAGGAGGCCCAGCGCCGTGGACGGCGCAGGGCGTGGTCAACGCCTTGAGGGATCGATCCGACTTGGCGCTGGGGTCGTGCTTGTTCGTTCGACAGGGGAAACCGCGGCAGCAGCAGGTGAGGCCGGCGACGCTGGAGGAAGGCGACGGCAGCAGGCATCGCAGGAGGTCCGCCGACTGGACCTCAGTGCAGGTGGCCGCAGGCGGGCGCTTCCGTGGCCGATTCAAGAAGAAGAAGGTGACGAGGGACTTGCCGTGGAGGCGAGGGGATGGAGCAGAGGCGAGCTCGACGGTGGGGAGGTCTTGCGCAGGCGGGCGGCGAGGTTCAACGGGCGGCGGAGCTAACGGAGAAGGCGGCCGGTTGCAGTGGACTTGCGGCGGAGCTCGATGCCTCGCCTCGCTGGAAGACGAACGAGACGGCGGCGACCGGCGCTGGTTCAAGAGCAGCGGAGAGAGATGGTTAGAGGAGGAGCACCAGAGAAAAGGGAGAAGGGGCGCGAGGATACGGCGACCTGCTGGTGGTGCCCGACGGCGAAGGGAGCTCCGTTTGTGCTGCTGCTTGCGGCGGCGCACGAGAAGCACGGGAGGATGCAGGGGTGCCTGGCGCTGCGGGATCGGGGCTCCCCTGCTCAAGCTCCTCGGGCGCGTGCTCGTGCACGAGAGCGAAAGGAGGCTGGGCCTCGGGAACCGAGGAGGTGGCGGCTGTGGTTGGTCGGCAGCGCAAAACCAGGGAGGTGGTCGGAGGCGGGAGAGGATCTGGGTCGGGTGCGCTCTGGTTGGTCTAATCCTGAAAACGAGGGAGGGAGAGTGGCTGGCTGGTTGGGGATGGATCCCGAGGGGATTAGTGGAGTGGCGGCGGCGGAATTGGACTGATGGGACAAGCCTCCTCAGGATTAGGGTTGGTCTACTTTATATAGCGAGTGGATTTTTGGGTAGGGGCTACCTCGTCTCTCCGATCACAATCGGACGATCGCGAAATAAATAGGTGGGGGGGTCTAAAATAAGAAAACGAAGATGTTTTATATATGTTTAGAGATGATCCGGACCCATTGGTCATGACAGCCCGGGTCGGGTCCGGGAGAAGTTTTCGGACTAGGTTGCGGAGGTGGTCGGTGGCTGTGCAGAGAGGCTCAGACGGTCGGACAACAAATGAACGGTTGGTCTCGAAAGGGATAACAAAGGCAATGGGGAACACGGCAACTACGAACGGATGCAAGCTTTATGAAAACATGCAGATGCAATGCGCATGATGCTATGAGATGAGATGCATGACATGAAAAAAATGCAAAACGAAAGACAAAAACCCAACCACGAAGGAAATAATATAACACATAGCCGGAAAAGGCAAGAGTTGGAGTTACAATTATGGAAAGATACATCCGGGGCGTTACACTATGCCCATATTTCGGGCACACCTTTCAACCAATGTTTAATTGTGTATGGTTTCCTCGAGCATACCTCATTATATCATTTAATCTGACAAATGTTATCTCCTTGTTCACATAATTGTGAAAAATTATCTTTTGGAAATCTCGATGAATTGTCGCTGAGTTCCTCAGCCACCTCCTCATTCTCTCCTTGGTTTAATGATGAACTTTTGTTTCGGAACTCACTTTCATAGTTCATTTCCCGAGAATCTTACAATGTCATCTCGTCAATTTGTGTTGCACCTTTTCTCCGCAGGCATCCTGAGTCTGAGGTATCCTAACCCATAAGATGTGAATCTCAGTAAGATATGATGGTTGGAACATATTTTCAAGAGTTATAACATTGGTCTTTATATGAACCGGTAAGATGATGACATGCCTAGCACACCTGGCCGGAGGACCTATTGTTATAGTTTCCTTTTTAACAAGGTTATCTATCCTTCCATGAGAAAATTGTAAGACTTATTCTATGAGTTTTTCCTGATGGATCCTTTGTGTATCCAAAGTCTAACCTTCGCCTGATGACCATGTCAATGCTATCTCGAAGCATGTCTATGGTACTCCGATTTTCAAGAAGAACTTTTGAAGCCCACTGCTAAATGTTTCCTGCTCAATTATCCAAACACCTTTGTATGGGTAATGGCATGAAATTTCTCTCCCCTTACCTAAAGAGTTTTTTACATTATATCATGTCATGGATATCATGCTCTACTTGTCCATGGGAAGGATATACCCTTAAAATATGCGTTTAAACACATTTTCCTTTCCATTGTTCTGTTTAATCTGATAATCATATTTTCCTTTCCATTGTTTGGTTTAACCTTTCTTGTGATCTATATGATCTAAGAGTAATATTGTTCGACTTATGTAAACACCTCGGTGTACAATTCTGTCAGCAAGACCTTGTTACTATTGTTGATGACATTCCGGTAGCCACCAATGGACGAGAACTTTGCCTATTGATCTGCCTCGTTCAACGAGCAGGAAAATGGTTCTCTTTGTCCCTCGCCCTTGGTACCGATGTTGTTGCCGACATAACTGACAGGCCACCCTCTGGCATGCCTTGCTATCATGATCATGCAAGATGTCACCGCTCCTCCTACTTTTAACCCACATGGTGGGCCCATAACCGACAGTTCCACAGGATCGAAACCTGTCTCTCTTATACACCCCTGTTTCGGAAGTTATTCCAACCGCTTGGCTTCGAATGAGATTCATGAGCCATCTTATTATCACCAATTCTGGTATCAAACACAATACTTATTCTCATTGCTCTGAACCCCTTTCACACTCTGTTTCTGGCAACGAACGATTGTTTATCCGCTTGAAACTTCTTATTGCACCTTCTTACTTTACTCTCAATATCTTCTTAAGTTTCAATTAGAGAGTTACTTTCCGCCACATTCCCCGATATTATCAACCAGATAGTCAACCTTGTAGAGATCCATTCTTCCGAAATACCCTCCTTATTCTTTTGTAAGTACGATGGAGTTCCCGAAGAAAGGATGTCGACTTCATCATGATGACCTGAAGCAGAGAAATGAATACATCAATGTAATGGATCGACCAATTCGAGAAGAGCAACCAAGACCGAGAAGATTCATTAGAATTTCGTAACCAGATCTTTCCCCCTTACTCCACCTCTTAAATCTCGGGACGAGATTTCTTGTAGTGGAGGAGAATTGTGACGCCCGAGTAATTAAGCTACAGTGAACCTGTGCTAATGATGCCATGTCACCTCCGTTACTGTTGCTAATCTTGGTTAGTCCAAAACCGATCAAAATCCAAATTCAAGAACAAGTCAAACAATTAAAGTTTTCAAAAGTCAAAACTAAAATGTTCTTATTGTGACAAATAATTCATAATATATATTTGTGGGGAAACCAAGTATTTATAAAAAAAATTTAAATGCACTAAACTAATTAAATCAGTAGCTAAAACCATTAATTAAATGCCTTTTATATTTTGTAAAATACTAAACTATATTATTTTGGGATGAAACTTTTTGTGGTTGTGACATAATTTGTAACATCAATTTAGGTGCCACTTTGGTATTTTATAAAAACCAAAATAATTAGGAACTAAAAGAAAACATAAAAGAAAAAGTAAAACAAAACAAAACAAACAAACAAAAGGGTAAGGGAAACCCCCCCTCACTGGGCTTCAGCCCAGCAGGCCACCAGGCAGCCTGGCCGGCCCAACCGGCCACCCACTCCCCCCATAACCCCCCCGCTAGCCCGAAACCCTAACCGACACCCCACTCCCCCCACTCGCTATCCCCTCCCTCCTCGATCCAGACCGGGATCGGGGCACTCGACGCCGCCGCCGCCCGGAGCGCCTCCGCCTCGGCCACCCCGTCGTCAACCCCAGCGCCGGCCTCTGCCTCCGCCGACCTCGCGTCGCTCCCTCTCCCAGACCGCCGACGCCGCGCCCGGCCGCCGTGAACCCCATGGCCACCGGCCTCCCCGAGGCGAACCCGGCGTTTGAGGGCTGCCCTCGGCTCCACGCCAACGCCAGCGAGCAGGAGCTTCCCCAAGTCGCTATCGTCGTCTCTTCTTCAACCTTGACCGTCTCTCTGATCCCTGTCGAGCCTGCTGCCATCCCTACAGCTCCACTATGAGCCGCTGTCTGTTCCCCCCTCCCCTTGCTTGATTAGGCCGTCCCTGGCACTGTTTTCCACGGGGCCGAACTCCGGCCACCGCCTGCTGTCTGCGTAGGCAGTGTTCTCGGCCGCCCCGACGACTTGTCACGACCACCGTCCACGCGGCGCCTCTCACGCTATCGGTTGTGCCCAACCACGTGCCTGTTCTTGGCTAGAGGGGCGATTCCGGCGAGCTCTCGCATGGCGTCACCGTGCTCTGCCTCGCCGGCCTGGTCGACCGTTCGAACTGTCCCGTGGGCCACTGGCAGGTGGACCCGCGGGATTAGCCGCTAAGCTGGCCACTAATCTACCACCCATGTGCAAATGACAAATGGGACCCACGTCCAAATTAACCTAGGATTAATTAAACAAACCTAGTGAATTGCTGACAGGTGGGTCCAACCCTTTTAATTAACCCACTTCATAAATAACCCTGGTTAGCGTTGCAGCCAATGACATGTGGGCCCCGTGCTTAATTAAACCAGTTTTATAATTAAAACTTGAACAGTTAATTAGTTAACCACTGCCAGATGGGGCCCACCCCCACTAACAAACCCTCCTAGTTTAAACTAAACCCTGTTAAATAACTCTGTCTATTACAGGTGGACCCCCCTTGGTCAGCTTGACCAGTCAAGAGTTGACTGTTGACTGCTGACTCAACAGTCAATAGGGGCCACTGTCAGCCTCTAACAACTCTGTTGTGTACACTTCAGTGTGTACTCATAGCAAATTGCTATTTAATTTTCAATTAGTAATAATTTCAAAAATGAATAAAACTTTGAAAAATCATATAAAATAAACCATAACTCGGATGAAAAAACTTTGTACATGAAAGTTACTCAGAACAACGAGACGAATCCGAATACGCAGTCCGTTCGTTCGCCACGTGTCCCTAGCATAGCTAACCTGCAACCTTCCCCCTCCGGCCACCCGTCTTTCCAAAAACGCAAAACACCGGGAATACTTTCCCGGATGTTTTCCCCCTTCGCCGGTATCGCCTGCTACTGCGTTCGGTCACCCCTAGCACCGCGTATTGCCATGTTATGCTTTGTGTTGCTTTGATTGCTCTGTTATTTATTTGTTCCCCTCCGGTACTTCTTTCCGGTAGACCCCGAGACCGTTGATGCTTCAGTGCTCGACTACGGCTATGCTTTCAAAGATTCCTTTCTTCTGCAGAGCAACCAGGCAAGCCCCCCTCCCCCCCGTTGATCACCAGATATCGCCTATTCCTTCTCTCTACTGCGTGCATTAGCGTAGTGTAGCATGTTACTGCTTTCGATTAATCATGTTCTGCTGCATAGCCTGTCATTGTTGCTACAGTTGATACCCTTACCTGCAATCCTAAATGCTTAGTATAGGATACTAGTATTCCATCAGTGGCCCTACATTCTTGTCCGTCTGCCATGCTATTCTATCGGGCCGTGATCACTCGGGAGGTGATCACGGGTATATACTTACATACATATTATATGATACATGTGGTGACTAAAGTCGGGTCGGCTCGTAGAGTACCCGCAAGTGATTCCGATGTGGGGGCTGAAAGGACAGGTGGTTCCATCCCGGTAGTGGTGGGCCTGGGTTCCCGATGGCCCCCGACTGTTACTTTGTGGCGGAGCTATCGGGCAGGTTGAGACCACCTAGCTGAGCGGTGGGCCTGGCCCTGGTCGGCGTCTGTGGTTACATCAATTAACACGCTTAACGAGATATTGGTATTTGATCTGAGTTTGGCTAATGGCCTATACGCACAAACCAACTACGCGGGAACAGTTATGGGCACTCGACGTCGTGGTATCAGCCGAAGCCTTCTTAACGTCAGCGACTGAGCGGCACGCGCCGAGTTGGACCGCGTAACACAACTTCCTTTGTAATGGAGGTTGCTAGGTCTGCTCACCGGCCGCGTTCGCAACGTGCAGGTGTGCAATGGGCGATGGGCCCAGACCCCTGCGCGCATAGGATTTAGACCGGCGTGCTGACCTCTCTGTTGTGCCTAGGTAGGGCTGCGACGTGTTGATCTTCTGAGGCCGGGCATGACCTAGGAAAGTGTGTCGGGCCAGAGGGACCGAGCGTGTTGGCTAATGTGGTGCACCCCCGCAGGGAAGTTTATCTGTTCGAATAGCCGTGTTCCTCGGTAAAAGGACGACCCGGAGTTGTACCTTGACCTTATGACAACTAAAACCGGATACTTAATAAAACACACCCTTTCAAGTGCCAGATACAACCTGGTGGCCGCTCTCTAACAACGCAACAAGGGGAGGATCGCTGGGGGCTGCCAGATAAAACCTTGATGAACTTACCATCTACTCTCTTCTACATGCTACAAGATGGAGGCTGCCAGAAGCGTAGTCTTCGATAGGACTAGCTATCCCCCTCTTATTCTGGCATTCTGCGGTTCAGTCCACAAATATTGCCCCTTTATGTAGTGTAGATCCTTGCTTGCGAGTAATTTGGATGAGTACTCGTGGTTGCTTTGCTCCCTCTTTCCCCCCTCTTCCTCTTCTTCTCGGACGTCGCAACCAGATGTTGGAGCCCAGGAGCCAGACGCCACCGTCAACGACGACCCCTACTACACCGAGGGTGCCTACTACTACATTCAGGCCGCCGATGACTAGGAGTAGTTTAGGAGGATCCCAGGTAGGAGGCATGCGCCTCTTTCGATCTGTATCCCAGTTTGTGCTAGCCATCTTATGGCAACTTGGTTAACTTATGTTTGTACTCAGATATTGTTGCTTCCGCTGACTTGTCTATGATCGAGCACTTGTATTCGAGCCCTCGAGGCCCTTGGCTTGTATTATGATGCTTGTATGACTTATTTTATTTTTAGAGTTGTGTTGTGATATCTTACCATGAGGGAGAAAGGAGTTCTCCGAGCTTGCCTCCTGCTACCCCCAGAACGAACAAGAAAAAGAACTCAGATGATGAGGATGAGGACTTCCATGCATGTTGAGGAAGTGACCTCCAAGAGGAAGAAAACTGTTGTTGCTAAGGAGTATGGCACATCTGCTAACACTATAATCCATAACATCATTAAAACAAGCAAACTATGCAACGAAAATATAATTTGTCTAAAACAGAACAGTCTGTAATGACCTGAACAAACACTATTCTTCTGTAACTCCCAAAAAATCTGAAAATTTCAGACAACATGCAAAATTTGTATATCAATGGTGTGTAAAAAACACAGAATTTTATCAGGTTCCAGTGAATTATAACAATTCCAGCACTGGGTGTAAAAGTTCCTATTTTTTCACAGAATCAAGTCAACTGTCAACCAAATCACCCCAAATGCTTTACTTGGCACAAACACTAATTAAAACATAAAACACAATCATAAAACATAAAATATTTTTGGTTTGGATCAAAACGCTTGCCAAAATTATCAAACATTAATGAAGGTATTTTTGGGTTTATTGAAAATATTTTTAGGTTGAACCTGGTTGGTTTGATTTGGTGCTAGGGTTTGATCATCCCCCATTTCAAATTCATTTGAATTTACACATGATGCATGCATGATTATGCAACTATTTACAACCAACTTCTAGGGCTGTGACATTATAGTAGAAACGCTAGCACCTAGATCACATAAAGCATTACACTCATAATCTTTATCTTTACTTTAATAGTAGGTTCCCATTCATCATGCAATTTCCTAGCTATAGAAACCTCCAATTCTAGCTTTTCTTCATGAGCTTTTACATAGCTTCTATAATATGTTTAGTAAAAGCTTTATTTTATTCAGAAACACTGGGTGAATTTATCATGGATTGAAACAAGGAAAATACATTCAACTAAAGAGCAACTATCATAGTTGAATTCCTTGTAATCCAAAGTAGTGGGCACACCACTAGTTAAGGTCTTGACATATCCAAACCCACTTTTATCATTTTTATCATTAAGGTCATCACCCTTCGAACAATTGGGACGCCTTCTAGCTAAAGTTGACTCATCTCCAATCCCTTTTCATCAAGTTTTATATTAATAAACAATGATTCAATAGGTGAGACACCAATCATTTTAATATCATGATTATGGTAAAAACTGGTTGGAATAGCCTTTTCTAGAAATTCTCGCTTAGCTCTCAACCTTGCGGTTCTTTTTTTACTTTTATTAATGGAGATATAGATATATTTAATAGACTCATTAATAATTCTTGGGCGGATTTTTTTTAATTTGAGAGTATACACATCATGAGAAATTCTATCCATGTTTCTAGCCATCTCATCAACTTTATTCAATTTTTTTCTACCATGGCATTAAAAATCATTTGAGAACTAATGAATTATCTAATGATATTTTCAAGATCAATAGGTATCTTATTATTAGTACAAGAATTTCCATAAGAATTGCCATAATTATTATTGGAGGAATTTCTGGGGTACGGTCTAGGATTAAAATTACCTCTATAAGCATTGTTGTTGAAGTTATTCCTAGAGACAAAATTCACATCAATAGCATAATTGTTTTGCTCAATCAAAGTAGATAACGGCACATCATTAGGATCAACATGAGCATTTTTTACTAGCAATCATTTTCATAAGAGCATCCATTTTATCACTCAAAGTAATAATTTCTTCAACAGAGATTACATTCTTACCTGTTGGAGCTCGTTCGGTGTGCCATTGAGAGTAATTTTCCATTATATTACCAGGGAGTTCTGTAGCTTCTCCTAATGTGATTCCCATAAAAGTACCTCATGCAGCAGAGTCTAGAAGATTTCTAGAAACAAAGTTTAGTCTCGCATATCAATTTTGTATAATCATCCATAAGCTTAAACCATGGGTGGTAATCATTAATTTCATTCTCTCCCAAGATTGTGCAACATGTTCATGCTCAAGTTGCTTAAAGTTCATAATTTGATTTCTAAGAGAAATAATCTTAGTGGGAGGAAAATACTTGGCAATAAAAGCATCCTTGCACTTATCCCATGAATCAATACTATTTCGAGGCAAGGATGAAAACCAAGTTTTAGCACGATTTCTTAACGAGAAAATAAATAACTTCAACTTTATAATATCATTATCCACATATTTTTTTTCCTTTGCATATCACATAATTCAACGAAAGTATTATGATTGGATGCATCATCCTCATTAAGATTTCCAGAAAATTGTTTTTCCATTACAAGATTTAGTGTCGGTGTAATGAGAACTGGGGTCCCACTAACCTCTGAAGATGGACCATGACAGTGCTCGGCAATGCCCGACAATAATTTCGCCAGCAAGCACTACTACCGCACGGGGGATGCGTCTCTCCCACGACATGGATCAACGCTCGAGCAAACCAACCAGAAGATTCCCCAGACTGGCCTCCCCTGCCAGGCAGGTGAGTCTCGCAAGGTCGAGACCACGCCCGAGATCGAGTCCAAGCTACTTCAGCAGGGTCTCTGGGGCCGCCAAGCCAGACGCCGGCAAGCTTCGGATCGGCGAGCAAGTTCCTTGCCGCCCGCCAAGCCAGACCCCGGCAAGCTTCGGATCGGCGAGCAAGTTCCTTGCCGCCCGCCAAGCCAGACCCCGGCAAGCCTCGGATCGGCAAGCAAATTCCTTGCCGCCCGGCAAGTATTCACCCGGCAAGCAAAGTTCCTTGCCGGTGCTCTATATCAATAATAGGCACGTCACTAGATAGATAAGGACTGCCTATCCACGTATTCATCCACCACTCTAGAACTACCTCTATTGGAGTCTTCCCAAGCACGTGTCAAGATGGCATGGCTAGATGCTCAAGCAGTGGTGACTAGGCAGGCTACTTTCCTGGTGGTCGAATAGAAGCCATGCACCCAAGCGGTGCATTTAATTCACTGTCGGTGAGAAGGATGATCACACTGTAGTAACTTTACACGTCTTGTATGCGCTGTACGCCACTGTTGGAGACCCCTTGGACATATAAAAGGAGGCCCAAGGAATAGCAGAAAAGGGGGGCTTCTGGCCGAATTGATACGGGTAGCTACTGTGTACGGTTCATCACATAGCACTCCTGGAGCCAGAGCTCAAGAACACTCAAATATACACCAAAGCAGGACTAGGGTATTACGCATCCTCGCGGCCCGAACCTAGGTAAATGATATTTGTGCTGGCTCCTAGATCTGCTCTTTGCACGACCCCGCGCCCGCCAACTGTAGAAGGGATCCTAGTGATCCCATAGGTGTCGCTTCCACCGACATCTTTGGCGCGCCAGGTAGGGGGCGCAGTTGTGAAAATCTGGTCTAGCAGTTAGCGCGTCAGTTTCTTTAAGATCATCATCATCACCTTCCATGGCGCCCAAAAAAAAGGGCTCTATGACGATGAAGCTTTCCACGTCCAAGCTTCATTCACCCACACCTACGGATGGCGCGGCAGCGCTAGCGCCACGGACGGCGCGGCTGCTGCGGTAGGCACGACCGGCGCAGGCGGCGTGGTTGCCGTGCCCGCTGCAGCAAGAGCGGGCGATGGAGATGCTGGAGGCGGTCATCTTCCGCGACCCCCCGGCCAAATTTCTTCACCAACAATGGCGTCTTCTTCGGATTCATCGCAATTCAGAGAAAGCTAAGTTCCAAAACTTTAATTACACCCTGTTGCATAGTCTCATCCTTAATGACGTTCTTGCACATAACCTGTGCGCGAAGGAGCACTCTTGAGACAATCTACGCTCCGGGTTGTTCGGGTCCGCCTAGCAACACCCGTGCAGCCGCGTTTGTTCTTGGAGTGTGAAGCTCTCGAGAAGGCGGCGTCCTCGATAGGCTGCTAACTAGGATCCGTTCCTATGCACCATTGACTAGGACGTGCACGATCGAGATGCATTCCGGCAAGTGTAGGGAATAGTTGTGCAAAAATTTAGTCATTTAAGGTAAATACTTAACAAGTTTCTATTTATTTGGGATTTCTGCATAAACCTGAATGCCAAGGAACCTTCTCGGGGCTAGTTGCGCTCCATTTTGCCTCGAGTCCGCTCGGCAACTTTTGCAGCTGCGCTAGAACCAGGAGGGCAAACCTTTCCGGGAGGCGACGTTCCTGAGTAGCTGCTAAGGGCCCGTTCCCTCAAGCGCTGCTGGCTGGATCGTATGCACCAGAAAGCATTCCAGCAGGCATAGGGGATATTTAGCAGCAGTAAAAATTTGTAAGTGAGTTAAGTGCAATTCAGATGCTAATCAACTTGCCGTATTAATACGCAGTTATGGCCCGGGGGCTGGCAACGCCCTTAGGACCAATCTTCTTGGTGTCAAGAACGACGTAGTTCTTCGCCATAAGCCTTCCCGGCAATGATCTTGCTGGGAGGCGGTGTCAAGGACGATGAAGTTCTTCTCCATGAGCCTTCCAGGCAGTGTCGAGAACTCCAGAGTTCTCCACCGAAATCAGGCATCGAGAACGTCAAAGTTCTCTGCTGAAGATAAAAGCCTTCCTGGTGACAAGCTTGCCGGAAGCCATCGTCGAGAACGTCAAAAGTCTCCGCTGAAAACGTAAGACTTCCCGGCAACAGCCTTGTCGGGAGCAAGAAAAGAAACAAAACCACACTCTAGCATCGAGATCTGTAGAGTTCTCTGCCAGAAAATTTCCATGGAAGCAGACTCGGAGGCTAGCCAACGCCTCTAGGATCAAATTTTTTGGGAAACATGGTTAAACACTATCATGACCCATGCAAAAATTGGCCCCAACTCCAGCGTCGAGCTCTTAGAGATCTCCTCTGAAGCTAGGCCTGGGGGCTGTGTCGGTGTAATGAGAACCGGGGTCCCACTAACCTTTGAAGATGGACCATGACAGTGCTCGGCAACGCCCAACAATCATTTCACTGGCAAGCACTACTACCGCATGGGGGGCGTCTCTCCCGCGGCATGGATCAACACTCGAGCAAACCAACCAGAAGATTCCCCGGATTGGCCTCCCCTACCGGGTAGGCGAGTATGGCAGGGTCGAGACCACGCGCGAGATCGATTCCAAGCTACTTCAGCAGGGTCTCTGGGGCCGCCAAGCCAGACCCCGGCAAGCTTCGGATCAGTGAGCAAGTTCCTTGCCGCCCGCCAAGCCATACCCCGGCAAGCCTCTTATCGGCAAGCAAATTCCTTGCCGCCCGGCAAGTATTGACCCGACAAGCAAAGTTCCTTGCCGGTGCTCTATATCAATAATAGGCACGTCACTAGATAGATAATGACTACCTGGCCACGTATTCATCCACCACTCTAGAACTACCTCTATTGAAGTCTTCGCAAGCACGTGTCAAGATGGCATGGCTAGATGCTCAAGCGGTGGTGACTAGGCAGGCTACTTTCCTGGCGGTCGAATAGAAGCCATGCACCTAAGCGGTGCATTTAATTCACTCTCAGTGATAAGGATGATCACACTATAGTAACTTTATACCTCTTGTATGCACTGTACGCCACTCTTGGAGACCCCTTGGACATATAAAAGGAGGCCCAAGGCGTAGCAGAAAAGGGGGGCTTCTGGCCGAGTTGATACGGGTAGCTACTGTGTACGGTTCATCACATAGCGCTCCTGGAGGCAGAGCTCAACAACACTCAAATATACACCAAAGCAAGACTAGGGTATTACGCATCCTCGTGGCCCGAACCTAGGTAAATGATCTTTGTGCTGGCTCCTAGACCTGCTCTTTGCACGACCCTGCACCCGCCAACCGTAGAAGGGATCCTAGTGATCCCATAGGTGTCATTTCCACCGACATCTATCAAAGCAACATGAATGTCATATGACTCCGCACTAGTGGCGGGAGGAGCAATTGTAGTAGTAATAAAATCATTACTATTATTATTTGAAAAATCACACAACTTGCTATTTTCTTGAGACATAACGACAAATGAGCAAACTAACAAAGTAAATACTTTTTTTTTATTTTTTATGAGAAGTGGGGGTGATGAAAACGAGAGGCAAATGCAAATAAAAAGGAGAGCAAGTAGATGATATTTTAGTGTAGGTACTTGATAGGTTTTGATGATGTATCCCCCACAACGGCGCCAGAAATTCTTCCTGCTACTTGTGAGCCGCGTTGGGATTTTCCCTGAGAGGAGGTGAGATGCAGTATGATAGAGATAAGTATTTTTCTCAGTGAGAACCAAGGTTTATCAAACTAATAGGAGAATCATGCAAAGCCTCGTGAACAACACATGTACACAAAAGCAAATACTTGCACCCGACGTGAGCAAGAGGGCTGTCAATACCCTTGAACTCGTTACTTGCAAGGATCAAATCTTGTATAGGTCGATGGAATTGCAAAATAAAATAAAATAAATAACATTGCTGCGAATGTATTTTGGATTTATAATATGATAAAGCTAGACCCGGGGCCCATAGTTTTCACTTTGAGGCTTCTCTCTCGAACACATAGCATACGGTGAGTGAACAAATGACTGTTGGGAAATTGATAGAAAAGCGCATAGTTATGACGATATTCAAGGCAATGATCATGTATATAGGCATCTCGTCCGAGACAAGTAGACCGACCCCTGCCTGCATCCACTACCATTACTCCACCAATCTACCGGTATCCAGCATGCATCTATGGTATTAAGTTCATAAAAAACAGAGTAACTCCTTAAGAAAGATGACATGATGTAGAAAAAGTAAACACAATCTGTTGGTGGAAACGACACCTATGGAATCACTGGAATCCCTTCTAGGTTTGGCGAGCACGGGGTTGTGCAAAGAGCGGGTATAGGAGCCAGCACAAAGGTCGTTTTACCCAGGTTCGGGCCGCGAGGGTGCGTAATACCCTAGTCCTGCTTTGGTGTATATTTGAGTGTTCTTGAGTTCTCGAACTAGCTACGGTGTGTGCATAGTCCAAAATATTCGAATCCTTCTTCAGTACGCCTCGGGCCTCCTTTTATAGTCAAAAGGGGTCGCCACAGTGGCACACAGGAGGTGGAAAGGTATACAATGTACAAGCTTATCGCCTGTCATTACGGGACAAGGCGCATTAAATGCGCTTCTTAGGTGTCTCGTTGCTTTATTGGGGACGGCAACGAGGCCCGTCCCGTCTGTCCCCGCTCCATCTCGCTCCGACACACGTCTAGGCCAAAGAGGCATGCGGCGCCGCGTAGGCTGGCAGACTGCTGAGATGGCGTGGTGGTAGGGTCTTCACGAAGATCTGCATGCCACCACGTAGGTGTTTGCTAAGTTGGCCCAGAAGCCGCACGTCGCCACGCTGGTGCCTGCCCAGCTGGTTGGGCTGGCAGCTGTATGGGAATGGTGGTGGAGTCTTGGCAGACATGGGCCTGGCTGTGGCCCCGCAGGTGTCCCCGACAAGGGTCTTGCCGGGGCCCCGGCAAGGGTTTTACCGTGGCATCGCGGTCGTCGCCGGCAAAGGATTTGCCAGGGGTCTCGTGGATTTCCTCGGCAAGGATCTTGCCGAGGATCATCGTCTTCTGGTCCTCATATGATCTTGTGTGCTTATGATCTTGACACAGATCTGTATGCCATCATGGAGGTGCCTCCCGAGCCTCAGTTCCAAAGTGGTTAATGGTATTGGAAGCTTTGGGCTCAAGGGTGGCGCGCCCTGGTGGTGTTGGGCAAGTTGCCCCGGCAAGGGTCTTGCCAGGGGAGTCCACCTCGCCCTCTTGCCCTTTGTGTCTCTGGTCTTGGCGTTGCTTTGCTCGTCTTGTGCCTTTGGCTTCCCTCCTCTACCCTACTAAGTGTGGCCGCAGGTGCGGCTCTGACTGCCCGTGCACAAGTAGAGGGGTAAAAAGGAGAGCCCCTACTTTTGTACACCGACAGGTGCCCCTGGGCCTGGGCCACACATAAGCGCAACGCGTTGTTGGGCCGGGCCCAGAACGGTGCGCGGGCACGCGGGGCGGAGTTTTACCGCGGTAATTCCTTCGTTCGCCGCGGTCCCCACGACCCATGTTGAATGCGTGACGTGGAGGGTCGTGCGTGACATGGGGGTCACGCATGGCAAGGTAACTACTCTCATGCGTCACATCATGGTAAAGAGGCGGCTCGCGCCTTCCCCATAAAAAGAGGAAAACGCAGGGGCGCGACAAATTTACTGAGTGGACTCGGGTCGTGGCCTTCAAGGAGCCGATGCCCTACGATCACGGGGTGGAAAACGGTCGCCTCACTCGTCCCCTTGATTTCTGTTTGCTCGCCACGTGTCCCCCATGCCTTGAAGATGGTAGGCGGCGTGTGCGGGGGGCACGGGCCTTAAATGACGAGGCGGGAAACCGGGCTGCCGCTGATTGGAGCAGTGGGTCAGTCTCGATTCCCTGCGCTGCTGATGTCCGGATTGGTTGAGTGAGGCGGCCGAGCCCCGACCCCGCCCCTTTATAAGAAGGGGAGGGGTGGCACCCCTCAATCTTTCATCATCCGCCTCCTTCCACCTTGGCTCCTTTCTTTCTTCTGCTATGGCGAGAGGGCACGCCGGTGCTTCGACGGTGGCAATGAGGGTCTCCGCTCAACAACGCGCCCCTCCTTCCCAAGAGCTCGTGGCGGCGAAGCCGGCTACGAGAGGAAGGGGGGCGAGGCCGAGGTCGCCGTGGCTCTCGGGGAAGAGGAGGACGGGGCGGCGCACCGGCCTCGCCTCCGCTGGCGGTTCCTCCCCCAATGGAGGGCCACGTCGGGGACTAGCCCCGCGAGTTCCTCATCAGGCTGCACCAGCCCGTGCGCCGTCGTCTTCATCTCCCCGCTCCATTCGCTCGGGAGATGGAGCTCGACCTGCTACAGACTCCGAGGTTGCATATGAGGGGCTGCGGGAATGGCGGTACGCGGGTTGATGTTGACTTCCCCGCCCATCACGCCATGTATCTTCGTCGCGGATGGAAGACCTTCGCTCGTATCCATAGCCTGACAGAGGGGCTCGTTCTCTATTTCAAATTAATGGAGAACGGCCTGCTCTCCGTCAACGTCTTTGGGGACTTTGGAACTCGCCTAAAGTGTTGCGTGGAGAGCTCCTCCGATGATGAAGACTCCTCCTCAAGCGGGAGTGACGAGGGGGACAGCGACATCGACGACGAGGGCTTCGAGCGGGGGAACACCGACTCTGACTGACCGCGTCGCCCCTCCCTTGGCCACGCGCCCAGCCGAGGGTATTCCTCGTCAAGCTCTCCATCGGCGCGTTCCCCATCGCCCCCATTTTGCTTTCACCTGCCGCACCTGGGAGGAAAAGCGCAGGAACGGGGATCACGGGGCACTTATCTTTTTTTAGTTTATAAGCCTACGGGCCTTAGTAGAATTTAGACCTTGTAACCCCCTCGCTCGTGTATACGTTCTGTATGAATTGTACTTGTTAACAACGTATGAATGAAAAGAAGGGTGTTTGCCGGGCTTCTTCTGCGCGTGGGTGGGGGCCACACCAAGGAGCGAGTCCTTGTTATCTTAAGATAAACATTGCAACCCAGCAACAGCCCTTGCCGTCCTCCTGTTCTATTGCTCGATTACACTCACGCCCATGGCGAAGGTAGGGGCAAAGCAGGATTGGGCCCTTTCCCGCTCCCTTCCCACCGTGCTACGACCAAGTCCCGGTCCAAAGTAAGGTTTTTTGGACATGGGAAAGAGGGAGCATGATGGTATAAGAGTGAGCGAAGTCTTGTACATTCAAGTTTCACACGGAAGTAGGGAGTGGGGAATGAAAAACTTATCTGATGTTGCAACCCCCCGGCAGTCTTAGCTTGCCGTGGTCGAAACTTTTGATTCGCAGCCCCCGGCAACCTTGGCTTGCCGGGGTCGGGGCGCCGACCTGTTCTCTTTCCTCCAACAGCCGAGCAGAAATGTCCATGCACCCTGCGAACATAAAAAGGACAGGAAGGAACAGAGAGATGCACACTCGACCTCTATGTTAGGGGTTAGTCGCCGCTAACCACTATCAACCCTAACCGAGGGAGAGACTCAACCTAGCATGCATGCTAAAACTTAGGGCGCCAGTGCTTCATTTAATTATGCTCAGGGTCTGCGCTTGGCTTTGTACAAAGGGTTACATGCCTCACCGACAAGGCTTGTACAAAAGGTGGTCTGCCGGGGAAACCGACAACCGCGCCTTATGGGTAAAACTTGTGAAGATGTTCGATATTCCAGGAGTCGCTCACTGGAATAGCATCTTCGATCTCCAGGCGGATTGCGCCGGGCCTATTGACTCATATTACCCGATAAGGGCCTTCCCACTTCGGCGTCAACTTTTTGGAATTCTTGGCCGATTGAACGCGCCGAAGAACAAGGTCGCCTTCTTCAAAGCTTCGGGCATGAACCTTGCGGCTATGATAGCGGCGCAAGGCTTGCTGGTAGCGCGCTGCTCTCACAGCCGCCCGAAGACGATCTTCCTCAAGGAGCGTTGCGTCATCTTGCGGCAATTGCTCTTGCTCAAGCTCATCATAAGTGAGTACTCGAGGTGACCCGTACGTGAGTTCTGTGGGGAGAACTGCTTCTGCCCCGTAAACGAGGGGAAAAGGTGTCTGGCCGGTGGCTCGATTTGGTGTCGTTCTGATTGACCAAAGAACCGCCGGCAATTCATCAATCCAGCATCGTCCGCACCTGCGTAGCCTGTCAAAAGTCCTTGTCCGGAGGCCTCTCAATAATTCAGCATTTGCCCTCTCAGCCTGGCTATTGCTTCGTGGATGTGCAACAGAAGCAAAACAGACCTTGCTGCCGAGGTCCTGGATGTACTGCATGAAGGCGTGGCTTGTGAACTGTGTGCCGTTATCGGTGATGACTCTATTTGGCACACCAAAACGGCAGACTAGCCCCTTTAAGAATTTGATGGCTGATTGTGCTGTCACCTTTCTCACTGGCTCCACCTCTGGCCACTTTGTGAACTTGCCGATTGCAACGTACAAGTACTCAAAGCACCCGACAGCACGGGGAAAGGGGCCCAGTATGTCGACCCCCAGAACGAGAATGGCCAGGAAAGAGGGATTGTTTGGAGAGCTTGAGCTGGTTGATGAAGCTTCTTTGAATGGAATTGGCACGCTTCACACTTGGTTACTAGTGACGTTGCATCCTGGAGGGCTGTGGGCCAGAAGAAACCTTGCCGGAATGCCTTGCCGGCAAAGGCCCTCAACCCTATGTGGGAGCCACATGTGCCTCCGTGTATCTCTGCCAACAGCTCCAGTCCTTCCTCCCGGGGAATGCACTTCAATTTCACACCATTTGGTCTTTTTCTGTTCAGAACATCGTCGACGAACTGATACATGGCAGACCGACGGGCTACTTTCTCCGTTTCTTCCTGCTCCTCAGGGAGTTCCCCTGTTTGGAGGAATTGGACGGTATGTTGTGCCCATGCCGGAGCCTGGGGCTCGACGACAAGGACCAAAGGCATTTCCTCTGCCAAGGGAGCGGCTGTCTCTACGGCCAGGGCTTGACGCCCTGCTGGAGTCTGTTGCCTCATGGCAGGCTTGGTGTCCACGGCAAAACCCTTGCCAGCGGCTCCTGGGAGCTTGGCGGGAAAGTACTTGCTAGGGCCCGATTTCCTCCGCTTGTTCTTTTCTGTCGATGGTTCAACAGATGGTTGAGTTAACCGAAGCACAAAAGTACCTGGTTCCACAGGTAGTTTGAGGGCAGCACGTTTCGACAGGTAGTCGGCGATGTCGTTCGCCACTCGGGAAACATGCTCTGCTTGTATACCATTAAAACGCTCCTCCAGCTTCCTCACCTCATCTACGTAGGCCTCCATCAACGGACTTTGATAATCTTTGTTAACTTGCTTGACGACAAGCTGTGAATCACCCCTGACGATGAACTTCTTGATTTCGAGGTCTGTCGCGATCCTGAGACCGGCAAGCAACCCCTCGTATTAAGTAGTGTTGTTCGTCGACATCTCCCTGGGAAAGTGCATCTGGACTACATACTTGAGGTGCTCTCCGGTGGGTGCAATGAGTAGCACACCAGCACCGGCGCCTTGCAGCGAGAAAGGCACGTCAAAGTACATAATCCAGTTGCGACTTGTTTCCTTGCTGGGAAGAGTGGTCTCCTGGATCTCTTCGTCGGGCGTTGAGTTCCATTCTGCAATGAAGTCAACCAAGATTCTAATCTTGATTGTCGAAGTACTTTCAAACTTCAAACCAAAGCACGACAGTTCCAAGGCCCATTCCACAATTCTCCAAGTTGCGTCTGGGTTATGCAATATCCGTTGCAACGGGAGGCGGGTGACGACAGTGATTTTGTGTGCTTGGAAGTAATGACGCAGCTTCCTCGAGGCCATAAGGAGGCCGAAGAGCAATTTCTGCACGCCGGAGTACCTTGATCTAGCCCCCTGCAAGAGGGAGCTGACAAAGTAAACCGGTTGCTGCATCATATTCTTCTTCTGCACCACTCCATTTGGTTGCACAGGCCCTATCCCGCCGGCGTCAGACTCTGCCGGGGGCCTTGCCTTGCCGGCACCAGGCCCTGCCGGGGGAGCTCTGGCTCGTCATCCACCAGTCCTGCCATTGCCACTGCCTCTTCGTCGACCTCCCTCTGTGCCACTAGCGCGGCGCTGACCACTTGGTTCGTTGCCGCTAGATACAGCAGCAACGACTCTCGTGGTCTAGGCGCAACTAGTATAAGTGTAGAGGAGAGGTATTTCTTCAAATCCTGAAGTGCTGCTTCGGCCTCTGGGGTCCATTCCATTGGGCTCGCCTTCTTCAAGATTTTGAAAAAGGGAAGGGCACGCTCGGCAAACTTGGAGATGAACCTGCTCATGGCGTCAACGCAGCCAGTGAGCCGGAGCACATCCTTGATCCGCCTAGGCGCCTCAATTTGCTCAATGGCCTTGATCTTATCTGGATTCACCTTGATCCCGCGCTGTGACACAAAGAACCTGAGAAGTTTGCCGGATGGAACACCGAAGACACACTTCTCCGGGTTCAGCTTGAGGTTGATCTTGCACAAATTTGCAAATGTCTCTTCTAAATCTTGTACGAGTGTTGCCTTGTGCTTGGTTTTGACCACTATGTCATCCATATAAGCTTCCATATTTCTATGTAGCTGGGGCTCAAAACCAATTTGGACTGCTCTTGCAAACGTTGAGCCAACACTCTTCAACCCGATAGGCATTCGTAAAAAACAATATGTACCACATGGGGTGATGAATGTTGTCTTCTCTTCATCTTCTCTCATCATGAAGATCTGGTGGTATCCTGAGTAGGCGTCAAGGAACGATAAGAAGTCGCACCCGGCCGTGGAGTCAACAATCTGGTCAATGCGTGGCAATGCGAAAGGGTCCTTTGGACAAGCCTTATTGATATCTGTGTAATCAATACATGCCCACCACTTCCCATTTTCCTTGCGTACCACCACCGGATTGGCCAACCACGACGGATGAAGTACTCCCCTCACCAAGCCTGCCGCTTCTAACTTCCACATCTCCTCCGTGATGAACTCCTGCCATTCCAAAGCTTGCTTCCTGACCTTCTGCTTGACGGGTCTCGCATGAGGACAGACACCCGGGGATGTCAGATGCTTGCCATGCAAACACATCGACATTCGCCCGCAGGAAGGTGACGAGCGCGCCTTCCTATTTGCTGTCAAGGGAGGA
This sequence comes from Aegilops bicornis, assembly GCA_021605145.1. Classification (NCBI taxonomy): domain Eukaryota; kingdom Viridiplantae; phylum Streptophyta; class Magnoliopsida; order Poales; family Poaceae; genus Aegilops; species Aegilops bicornis. The sequence goes on along the minus strand of CM038671.1, from coordinate 402,040,413 downwards.
GCTTATGGTGAAAGCCCCTCCCATGCCATCCTCCCTGACGGACACCTTCTTGGTCTCTGTGATGCAGCTCTGGATTTCTTGCTCTTGCCGATGGAGCTCTCTGGCACGTCCTCGACGGGAGCACAGCACTCCGAAGAGGTGCGCTTGCCAGAGTGGGTGCGAGAGGTCTTGCGGTCTTCTTCCCTCCCGGGGCTTCAGCGGCAGGAGCAAGTGCCTTGGCGGCAGTCGCTGCAACTGCCTCCTGGTAGAGTTGGTCAGTGCAGATCAGCGCATCCTTCTTGTCGTAGGGGACGGTGATGATGGTCATCAGCCCAGGCATCTTCAGCGTGTTGTAGGCGTAATGTGACGCTGCCATGAACTTGGCTAGTGCCGGGCGGCCGAGGATCCCGTTGTAGGGCAAGGGGATCTCGGCTACATCAAAAACAATCCTCTCTGTCATGTAGTTCAACTCGCCTCCAAACATCACGAGCAGTGTGACTTTACCCTTCGGCTGACTCCTTCCTGGGTTGACCCCTTGAAACGTGCCCGCCTCTTCGAGGTCTCCATCAGGAATCTGCAGCCTTTTGATCACAACAGGCGAGATCAAGTTTAGACCGGCCCCGCCGTCAACTAGCATTTTTGTCACCTTGAGGTTGCGTATTGTTGGCGAAACCAACAACGGCAAACACCCGACCGCAGTTGTGCGATCAGGGTGGTCCTCGGTGTCAAAAACGATAGGTGTGCTGGACCACTTCAGTGGCTTTTGAGAATCGAATGATGGTTCTGCTGCTGTGATCTCACGCGCCCACTGCTTGAGCTGGCGGTGAGAAGTGTGCAGCGAGGCGCCACCGTCGATGCATATGGCCTCCGTAGCTTTCTGTAACTCATGCTCGTCGGACTCGTTGTCCTCGTCATGACCGTCGTCTTCCTGCTTCTTGTCGCGGCCCCGAGCGGGCCTCTCTTGATGGTTATCCTTGCCGCGGCGACCCCCTTGGCCGCCACGCTTCTTGCTGGATCCTTCGGCACCATCCTGACCCTTCTCCTTGTCCCGCCTCTCATACTCAGCCTTTTGCTTCTTAGCAAGCAGCTCAACTTGTCGGCAGTTCTAGAGGTCGTGGCCCTTGGTGCGGTGGATCTTGCAATACTACTTGTCGGAGCCTCCTGGCTTGTCGGCAGCCGCCAAGGCCCGGCAAGCGGCGCACCCGGCAATTTCCTTGTCGGGGTCGTCTGCCTTGGCCTTCTTGGCAGCGCCGGTGTCCTCGGATCCCTCGACGGCAAGCACGGTCTTGCCCTTGCGCTTCCTGTTGCGGCATCGACCCTTCTTCATCGGAGCGGCTGTGTCTTCATATGTGGAGTCAGTTTCCGCACCGGCATCCTCGCCGAGGTACTTCCTCCCCTCTTCAGCTCGAGCGCACCTATCGGCCAAAATGTAAAGTTCGGCCACATCTTTGACCTTGTTCATCGCTAGCTCTTCACGCATCTTGCGGTTGCGCACATTCTGATGGAATGCGCTGATCATGGCGGCGGGATGAACATCTGGGATGTTGTACTTCACCCGGCTGAACCTCTGTATGTACTTGCACAGGTTTGCACCTTCCTTCTGGGGGATGATATGCAAATCGCTTGCCTGGCCATGAGCTTGCTGGCCCCCCGTAAAGGCGCAACAAACTCATGGTACAAATCCGACCAAGAAGAAATAGAATCTACTGGCAAGTGCATCAACCATGACATGACGTTGGGTTTAAGTGCCAACGGAAAGTAATTGGCAAGCACCTTGTCGTTGCGAGCTCCGGCAGCTTGTATCGCAATGGTGTATATGCTGAGGAACTCCGACGGGTGGGTCTTGCCGTTGTACTTCTCGCCAACATCGGGCTTGAACATGCGGTGGGAGGTCCACTGGAACTGCCGCAGCTCACGGGTGAAGGCTGGGCAACACACCTCGTAAGGTAGGCCACCGGAGCCCCCCGGAGCTGGGTGGTCCGTAGTGTACCCTGCTCGCCTATCTGACTGATGGCGTGCTTCGTGCCGCCGCTCGATGGTGGTTCGAGCATCTTCATGGGCTCGCTCCCGAAGAACTTGGCGCTGATCGCGGTGGGTCCATTGGTCGGACGATGCTATGCAGATGTTATCACAAGTGTCATCATGACGGACCAGCACCCACAGTAGCTGATATGGGGGAGGAGAATGCACCGTGGCCGCAGCACCTCCGGTCCTTCCACCACTGGCATGTGGTGGCTCGACGGAGCGCCGGCCTGAGGGCCCCACGGGTCGCGGCTTATCTTTCTTGGCAACACCGACGAGGCTCCGGATGGTGGCTCTCCACTCGTCGAGCTTTTCCGCAGGAGGAGGAAAGTCGAGGAGCAACTGCGCGCGCGCTAAAGCTTCTGCTGGCGTGGGTGGCGGCTAAAGCTGCGTGGACCATGACGCGCTCCGACTTCTAACCATGTTAGAAGGAGCTCTATCACGGCCTTGCGGCTGTGCGCCATTTTCGCCAGCACCTCGGCGTGCATGCTGGCCTTCTATGTCCTGCGAATGATGCACATGACTCTTCCCATGGTAGTGCCCAGGGTCACCAGCATGGTGACGCTCCTCATCGCGCATGACCTGGGAAGAGCGCGTCGTGGGCACCGGCGTAGGCATCTTGGAAGTCGTCACACCGCCCATAGGTGGCACGACGCCGCCCTTGGAGGGCCCCGTGCCACCTGCGGGGGGCCTGGCTCCGTCTTTGGATTTGGCGCGTGCGGCCCATCGTCTCGCGCACGAACGACGCCGCTCGCCAGGCTTTGACTGCCAGAGCGATGTGGGTGTTCGCGGGCCGCGCCTCGGCTTCCGTCCGTGACCACCCCACCACTCGCCCGCACTGGTACGGGCCGTTCGGCTCCCGATGAATCGATCGCCGTGATCATCTTCTTCTTGGGAGCCATGGCGATGAAGAACTGCTAAACTAACTGCTAGACCAGATTTCCACAACTGCGCCCCCTACCTGGCGCGCCAAAGATGTCGGTGGAAATGACACCTATGGAATCACTGGGATCCCTTCTACGGTTGGCGGGCGCGGGGTTGTGCAAAGAGCGGGTCTAGGAGCCAGCACAAAGGTCGTTTTACCCAGGTTCGGGCTGCGAGGGTGCGTAATACCCTAGTCCTGCTTTGGTGTATATTTGAGTGTTCTTGAGTTCTCGAACTAGCTACGGTGTGTGCATAGTCCAAAAGATCCAAATCCTTCTCCAGTACGCCTCGGGCCTCCTTTTATAGTAAAAAGGGGTCGCCACAGTGGCACACATGAGGTGGAAAGGTATACAGTGTACAAGCTTATCGCCTGTCATTACGGGACAAGGCGCATTAAATGTGCTTCTTAGGTGTCTCGTTACTTTATTGGGGATGGCAACGAGACCCGTCCCGTCTGTCGCCGCTCTGTCTCGCTCCGACACGCGTCCAGGCCAACGAGGCATGCTGCGCCACGTAGGCTGGCAGACTGCTGAGACGGTGTGGTGGTAGGGGCTTCACGAAGCTCTGCATGTCACCACGTAGGATCCCTGACAAAGGATTTGCCAGGGGTCTCATGGATTTCCTCGGCAAGGATCTTGCCGAGGATCGTCGTCTTCTGGTCCTCATCTGATCTTGTGTGCTTATGATCTTGACAAAGATCTGCATGCCACCATGGAGGTGCCTCCCGAGCCTCGGTTCCAAAGTGGTTAATAGTATTGGAACATTTGGGCTCAAGGGTGGCGCACCCTGCTGGTGTTGGGCAAGTTGCCCAGGCAAGGCTCTTGCCGGGGCTGCGTGGGCCACCCCGGTAAGGGTCTTGCCGGGGGAGTCCACCTCGCCCTCTTGCCCTTTGTGTCTCTGGTCTTGGCATTGCTTTGCCGGTCTTGTGCCTTTGGCTTCCCTCCTCTGCCCTACTAAGTGTGGCCGCAGGTGCGGCCCTGATTGCCTGTGCACAAGTAGAGGGGTAAAAAGGAGAGCCCCTACTTTTGTACACCAACACAATCAATATGAATAAACCCCGTTGTCTCACGAATATTCAAATCACAAACACACAATTCATCGGATCCCAACAAACACAATGATAACCCACAAGTATAGGGGATCGCAACAGTTTTTGAGGGTAGAGTATTCAACCCAAATTTATAGATTCCATACAAGGGGAGCCAAAGATTATTTGCATAATAATTTCTCTAGATCATATCTATCCTTACAAGCAAGAATGTCTATAGTTGTCTCCTCATTCATAACATAACCTTCCGGTACCTTAGGCAATTCATATCTAGGAGGGCTAGCTCTAGTAGGTGTTTCAAGATTTTCAGTTTCAAGCTCATCATCAGTTTGAACAATATCATGTTGTCTTACTCTAGCAAGTTGTTCATCAGGAAATTCACCTAGTGGACATCATCATCAAGCAAGGTACTAGCATCATCATAAGTATCATTCATAGCAGAAGTAGCATCATCGAAAACTTGCGACATATCAGGATTAATAGCATGTGGTGGAGTTGCAAGTTTACTTATAACAGAAGGTGAATCTAAAGCATAGCTAGATGGCAGTTCCTTACCCCCCTCGTCTTAGAGGGATAAATCTTAGTCTTAGCATCCTTCAGATTCTTCATAGTGATACATTGATAATAATCCCAAGTGACTCAACAAATATAGCTATGCTCCCCGGCAACGGCGCCAGAAAAAGGTCTTGATAACTATGGGGACCCCGACTCATAAGTCGTGATCACCGAATGCACGTGTACAGTGATCCCAGAGATCAATGCTCACCGAACACACAGAAGCTGAATCACAAGAGGCCTACATCCAGACATACCGTATTACACAAGTAGGACCATTATGGTCAAGTCTTGAGTATAACATTGCAGCGGAAATCTTCGTCGATAACTTGGACCCATGCCATCTGCCTTAACCCTACAGGCATTCTGACTGGGAAGCGTCCTAGTTCGCATGTTCACACCAAGTATTCTTCATCATATCCTGTTCTTTCATGCACGGCCAATAAAATAACCAGTGGCAAGCCAATGAGAACTTTGAATGTACTCGCAAGCAACCCAAGGGTGATAATGTAATAATTATGCAAGGCACTACTACTAATTTGGCATTTTTATGAAAGCTAGTTTTTCTCATGCAAGTATGATCAACATTTATCAAGGATATGAATGCGTCTCGCAACAAGTATTAGGAGGTTATAGACATCAACATCGAGAGAGAGTTATGAACAACTCATGCTCAAGCTCATCGTGACTTCCTCACGAATCACGTCAATAGATTTACCAAACCGTGTTGTTTGTCAGAAACATATGGACGTAGTCTAAGCAGCACCACCCAACTGTCCTTGACCGTGGACACGGCTATTCAAATAGTTTTACACTCTACAGAGGTTGCACACTTTACCCACAAGATCTGGGGAACTTCCGTGTCATCCACAACCCGCGGTACCTCAAGTACCCGGGGTAAGCACCCGATCACTATCTTTCCCTAGACGATACTAACATAGAGTCCACTCGATTGGTAGTAACCCCCGTGCCCAACATTTGACAACTTAAAATTGTGGAGCCTCGCTCCCATATTCATCACATACCACTGGCACGGGGTACCAACGGTGTGTCCGGTGCCCCATAAAATGTTCTTGGTCACTTACCTGGCACGACCCCGTCCCGAGAGAGAGCACCAACTCTCCCCCGTCACTAGTAATGCGGGCTCCAAGCTAGTATCGGCCTAGGTAATCAATAGTGCCCTTTCCCATACAAGGGTAGAGTGGTTGTGCATGTAAGGTTGGGACAGTCGACAAATCTTAAATCTAATCCATCTCTGTAAACAACACTTTTATCGAGCCTCAGTACACTACCTCTCCACCAAGTAGTGACCTAGTTCATCATCATCTCCTGTGGGCATTAGTGGCACCCATCGGCTTTTTTCAAGTGTGTCAAACCACAATTGTTTCTTTCCATGCATAACCCTGACCCACTTTGTGTAGCCATTTACTATAGCATATTTCTACAACCCACCAACACAACTCTAAGCAAGGGTAGAGTCATGAACAATGCAAGTATCAATGGAGTATGCAACGGAGGCAAGCCTAGCAAGGTTGCCATTCAAGGTATATCATGCACTCAGTGAAGCAACGAAAAATGCCATCATGATGTAAAATGGTTCATCATGGTCAAAGGGCAGCTTGCCTGGTTCATCAGAGTCTTCAAGTCTTCGGGTCCTTCTCCAAGTACTCCGTGTACTTCGTCAACTAACGTCGGAAACAAACACAATAAGCAACACAAGCAAAAATAAAAGTGCTCTAAAAATATGAGTTGGACTTTTCTAGGATACCTCTGGTCATATGAGGAATGACCAAGGTGATTTCATTGGAAGTGGATCAATGGATATTTCTAAACATTTTGATATGATGGAATCAAGGGATTTGTGGATTTGGAAGAAGTGTACAGAAGAATTACTTTGAAAAATGAGCAAAGGCACCCATTTCACAAGGAATAATTTTAAAGCACCTAGGAGTTGGTTTCACTGGATTTGGAGTTCAAATGATTTTCCTATGAATTTGCAAAGTTGGCAATATATGGAGAAGTGGACCAATATTCTATGTGGCATAGAAAGTACTAGGAAAAATGTTCAAAAACTAAGTTTTGAACTTATAAGCATCTAGGATTTTGAATGATGGAATTTGGATCAAAAATGGGCTCTCTGTGATTTTCTAAAGTTCATCACAGAAATTGTAAAAAGGGAATTTGATAAATATTTGTGAAGGAAATGTTTCTGGAAAAATGTGCAAATAGCACCATGTTATAGGGCATAATTTATGGAGCTTCTAGAAATTTGAATCGTCAAATTTGGGCTCCATTTGTATTATTTATGAATTTTGATGTTTACAGGAAAAAGAATAAGGAAAAGGCTATACCACTTATTCTCGCATGCTTTGGGCGAGGGATAGGCGACGGGCCGGCCCGGTGGCTCAGCTACTGGGCGCCCAGTAACGCCTATGGCGCACTTTGGGAATACGCCAACAGAGCGGGGAGGCGGTGGCAGTTGTACCCGCCTCCACTTAATCCACGAGGCAGCCGACGGTCGGCCGACGCTGGAGCCCGCATGCAGGTCGCCCCGTCGCCCCTGGTCGTCTTCTTCCGCCCGATGCCGGGCAAGGAAGGGCTCGGCCGCCGGCGCAGCCGTCGCCAGGCGACGCGGGAGAGCCGCCGACGAGCACAGGAGCTCCGGCTCTCCTCACCGCACCCAAGGGTGGCTGCGGGCTCGCCCAAGGCAGCCTACAGCGCCGCCACCATCGGCAGGCTGCGGCGGCCATGGAGCTTTGGCGGCACCACGCTGGGGGGGTCTTCCCAGGCCAAGGGGAGGACGGGCCCGGCCTTGAGACTCCATGGGGAGGTCACGGACATGGAATAAAGGAAGGGGGGAGAGCCATGGTGCTCAAACTTGAGCGCGGGCCTGACAGCAAGGCTTCGGCCGTGGAGGGAGCAGGGGGCACGAGAGGGAGAGGGAGTGTGTCTGAGAGGGTGCACGAGAGAGAGGGGAATCATCAGAGGCGAGAGGGAGCTCGTGGGTGACTCTATATAGAGGAGGCGCTGGTGCACCGTGGGCAGCGTCCATGGACGCGCTCGGGTGAGCCCGTGGAGGGAGAAGGAGGGCAAGGGAGGAAGGGGCCGACAGTGTTGCGTGTCGTGGACGCGAGGCGGCCTCGAGGACACGATTCCGGCGCCCAAGGTCGACAGGAGGCCTTGGAATGGGCGTGCTCAAGGTCTTGGGAGAGCATCAGTAGCATGCTCAGAGCACGAGCTTTGTACGCCATGGCATTGTTTATGTGCCGGGCGTGTCCACTAGTGTCTGGGCTTTGTGGGGTGAGTAAACAAAGGGGAGGTGGCCTTGGATGCCCTGGTGACCCAATGGGAGAGAGGTGGGGTTGAGAGAGAGTGAGAATTGGGCTGTCCAGAGAGGACAAATGGGGTCCTACCCCCCTTAATCATGTCTGCTCGGGCAGGGAAAGATGCAGGGGGTTAGAGGAGTATCACATGAGGTTGTAGTACAAATTTGGACTCAAGGAGATTAGTGGAAATGGCCAAAACATGCAGTTTAAGTCAGAGCTGTATGCGTTTGATGTAGATTTGGGCAAGCAAATGGACTTCCCTTGTCATGAGGCTTGACAGGGTCAAATGGCATGAGAAAATAAGAGGTTCCACCAAGATTGAGTTCATTTGGGCAAAGTTGCCAATGCAACTTTTGTAAACCCTAGAAATTAGCAGAAATGAACTTGTGTAGATCTAGTTGAGCAAATCACTTCTCCTTGATGAACCACTTGGTGTGGTGGCCTTATTTGGTCATGTGAACATGCTCACCAAAGTTGGGGTCAAGGAGAGAAAGTTGGTAGTACAAAGTTGTTCAAATTTGATTCTGGTCAGAGAGGGTTTTGGGGCTCTTTGATCAAGTTAACTTGTTCTCCAACTTGTGCCATTTGTTCTAGATGAATGATTAGACCATTTGAGCATGTACACAAGATTTGAGAGCATTTGGACATGTTTGGCAATGTAAAGTTGCTCAAACTTGAAAGAGGACATAAGTGGTTTTGAGAGGGTTTCATGGGGTTATACTATTCTCCATGACATGATACTTGTCCAGATCATCACACATGTCATATGTGACATGCTAGAATGTTTTTGGAATTTTTGGAGAATATTTCCTTTGTAAAATTTCAAAAGCTTGAAATATCCAGAAAGGGTATTTGAGGGATTTGATCAATATTTTGAACATGACCATGTGTTGAAACTCTTATATATGGGAAATATATGCCCACTGAGTTTCCCTGAATTTTCACAAATATTTTTAAAGCATAAAAATAATTTTAACCTAATAAAGACCACTTCTGGACTTAAGAAAAAGCTTTTAAATAAAATAGTAAAATAACTTGTAAAATTATATTTTTATGGTTTCTGGGTATCCTATATCTAATAGGTCTCAAATATACTCTTTGAAATATTTTTCATACCCGAATCAAGTACTTGTCTGCAAACCTCAATTCAGGGGTTTTTGGAAAACTAAATTTAGAAAATACTTTTTGGCCAAAATATTTTTACAAGAAATTATTGTTATGTCCTACACACATGTCATGATCATTGGGCAGAAGTTTTGGATCAAGGAGAAGGAGTATAAGAGTTGGAGGATTTATTTGAGTTTTAGAGCACTTGCAAACAGTAGACAAAAATCAAATCAAGCAAAGACCAAAACACACAAAAGTTTTTGTCAAACCACAATTTATCATGATTTATCATCTTAGGTGTTGTGCCATGAAAATCAAGGTGTGACAGACCTACCCCCCTTACAAGAATCTCGTCCCCGAGATTCCCAAACTAGGCGCGGAAAGGGATACAAAAACTTTGATGTGGGGTGGTCTTCACGTCCTCATATCGTTCTCGCTTCCGGCGGTGCTCCTTTGATCCTTGAAGTACTTGATGGTGTGGCTTCAGATATAATGTTCTACTTGGTCCAGGTTGCTAATGGGTAGCTCATGGTAGGTTAGATTGAAATTTGGGGTCGATGGCTCGGTGGTCATTGCCCTCTTAGAGATTGGGCAAGTTAGGACGTTGGAAACACTTCCGGGGTTGTGATGCATGGAAAGCGTTGTGCACATCAGGTAACTCAGGTGGCAACTCCAGCTGGTAACTGTCTTCTCTTCGTCTTGTAGTGATCTTAGAGGGGGTTGTTAAATCTTGGAGCGATCTCGAAGGGGGCCGATGAATCTTGGTGTGGGTCTCCTTGTCATGGATATGCTTGGTTCCTTAGAGAGGAGTGGCTTGCAGATACACATGGTCTTTGACGCGGAAGTATACTTCTTGAAGATGGTGGTTGGTGTAGTTCTTCCTCTTAGACATGACGGTCTTCAGATGTTCCTTGACCAACTGAACGGCTCTTCTCCCGTTTCCGGGTAGATAAGTATGTCACTAAAGATGACAACCAACTCCATGAAGACTTGTTCATGAGGTACATAAAGTAGGGTGGGGTATTGGTGGTGATCACAGTTGAGTATGGTCCAAGGTGTTCTCGATCTAGAGTCAAGACCCAAGGTCATGATCTGACCATGTTGTAGCTTGGTAGGGCTTAAGGGTTTCAAGGATTCTAGTGTGCGAGTGAACGTTTGTCACCTTCATCCTTAAGCACGGTTCCTGAGATGCCAATTGTTCTATCTAGTCCTTTAAACAAATAACCTTATACCACCGATAGCATCAACTCTTGTAGGTCAGCTCCAATCATCACTCATGCTATTATTATCCTCATGACTCCCAAGGGGAGGTCTAATAAATCTATACATGTCAACTATCCCAAACTCATATGTATGGCTACCCCTAAAATCCATGGGTAGAGCATATAAGCTGATAAGCTTGAATTTAATCACCACAATCCAAGTGCTCAGTCTATTGACCCAAGGTCCGTGATAAAGCATCTCTATCCTAAGGAAACACGTCAGTAAGCCACTCCAAGATCTTGTTTCCTTCCTATGAATCAACTCCAATAGCCCATTAACTTTCATTAATCACTACACAATCCATTAATTCTACAAATCCAATGTTTATGGTGTTCCACATGATCTTCTAAAGTCCTTTAGTCCCCAAATACTTGAAAGGGCTATCTCTACTATAGTAATTCCACCAATTTCCATTATCATGGTCAAGTAAACTACAAGGTCAAGCTTATATCAACCCCGACAATTAATCCAATCTCCTAGTTTATTGTCCTCCAAAAAACATGGTATCATGATCGAGATCATCAGTCTAAATCCAATTTACTCCGAACCATGTAGACTTACTCACCACCTATACTCAACTAGGATCACCTATTTAAATCCAAATCTCATGTCCAACGAGAATTCCTACATGCTTCCCCAAAGTCATTATCATAATGTCAACTATCTCCTATCAATATCCCCTGGCTAAGTCAAATCCTCATACTTCCAAGAATTCAGCTTGCAATCTTAATTGCCCCACTAAATCCAATTTATCCAGGGGTAATGAAAGCTATGCTACTCTATATTAATGATCCTACCAAGTTCATCTACCAACATGAGAGCCTCATGATCTACCAAAGTCTCAGTCAATTCCTCAGGGTCTCTGATATAAACTCATCAAGTCATTTTTCCTCCGTTCCTATATCCCCAAATTGGTCTCTCCTATGGCATCATCAGTTTTGGTGCTATCTTAGGATTATAAGGTGCTCGTTCGCTATGTCCACTAGTTCCATAATGAACCCAGTGCGATGTGAGGTTACAGAGGCTTAACTGGTCCACTTGTAATTCCGTGGGTTAAGCACTTGGTTAAGGATTTGAGCTGGGGTATTTCGTGAAGTCTCGAAGGGTATAGTAATGGGTTTACAGTCTTGAGAGGTAAACATAACTCTACGGGGTTGCACTTGGTCGAGGAGGTTGTAGCAAAAGTCTTCAGTGCTGGTTGGTTGCCAAAGTAGAATCCTTGGTGTATCTTGTCTTGCTAGCCTTCAGTTGAGGAGAGAGATGAGAGGGAGAGGTAGCATAAAGGAGGGGGATGCCTAAAGGGGGTTCTATAGTGCAAGTGCAAACGAACAGGTGCAAAAAGGGCCAAACAGAAGAAGCAAGGTAAAGAAGGTGATATAGTCGCATACTTGTCGCCTAGGGCAAAAGTGCGACCTATACCAAAACACAAACAAAAAAAACAAGCAACACACAATCATGGTTCTATTCGAACCATCATACGGACTCGATCACAAGCATAGGGGGTACACGACTCATCCTACCCTAGGGGTTCTCGGACTCAGTAGTCGTGCCTTGTGCCTCATGCAGTCTCCTGAGTTTTCCTCAGGTGTTGCTACGTCTCTTCTTTGATGAAACGATCTGGGTTGAGCCGGAAGAATCTTCGACAACTTCTCGCCTGATGAGGTGATGGGGTGATGGTGGCTCCTCGTGGCTGTCTTTGACTTAGTCTTCTCTTGTCTTCTTAATCATGATGATCGCTTTTGCTTTCTAAGCCGTCGATGGTACCAGGTAGGCAATCCTTTATGCAATAACATTATCAAGGCATAATAGTTGTCCAACCCTTCGGACACATTGTTGACAATATCGTCACCGAGAGCGGGGGATGAAGAGAACCGTTTTCCTGCTCACTAGAGTGAGGCAGACCAAATGGCTAGGTTCTCATCCACCGGTGGTTGCCGATACAACAACAATAGTGACAGGGTTGCCCTATTAGCGATGTATATCATGATCTTGCATATCCTATGCCCTGATCATCGTAGGCTAAGGTTGCTTCATCTTGGGGCAGTGTCAAGGGTGTCACCATCTCCTGGGTCTTCATGTCCTCATTCCTCGAGGATGTATCTTATGTTGGTGTCGTCTTGTTGTGGTGTCGCCAATCTTGTGTTCAGGAGATGTGGTTGAATGTCTGGCAAGGCATCTTCCTTCTAGATTATCCATGAGGATTACAAGGAATCCAGTGGTCAGGGGCATAAGGGTTCTAGCGACCAAAGGCTTTGAAGGGGGAAGAGATCAATAAGGAAAGTATACCTTAGTTTTCAAAAATCTAAGAAGGGAAGAGAAGTATATATGGTTTTGAAAACTAGTAATAGTTTTGGAAATAGTTTTATCCTAACTAACGACCATGCTAACTAAGGCTTCCTACAGTCAGGATGGCTCTGATACCAGCTCTTTGGGGACCCCGACTCATAAGTCGTGATCACCGAATGAACGTGTAGAGTGATCCCAGAGATCAATGCTCACTGAACACACAGAAGCTGAATCACAAGAGGCTTACATCCATACATACCGTATTACACAAGTAGGACCATTATGGTCAAGTCTTGAGTATATCATTGCAGCGGAAATCTTCGCGATAACTTGGACCCATGCCATCTGCCTTAACCCTACAGGCATTCTGACTGGGAAGCGTCCTAGCTCGCATGTTCGTCACCGAAGTATTCTTCATCATATCCTGTTCTTTCATGCCTGGCCAATAAAATAACCAGTGGCAAGCCAATGAGAACTTTGAATGTACTCGCAAGCAACCCAAGGGTGATAACAGAATAATTATGCAAGGCACTACTACTAATTTGGCATTTTTGCGGAAAGCTAGTTTTTCTCATGCAAGTATGATCAACATTTATTAAGGATATGAATGCGTCTGCAACAAGTATTAGGAGGTTACAGACATCAACATCGAGAGAGAGTTATGAACAACTCATGCTCAAGCTCATCGTGACTTCCTCACGAATCACGTCAATAGATTTACCAAACCGTGTTGTTTGTCAGAAACATATGGACGTAGTCTAAGCAGCACCACCCTCATCGTCATTGACCGTGGACACGGCTATTCGAATAGTTTTACACTCTGCAGAGGTTGCACACTTTACCCACAAGATCCGGGGAACTTCCGTGTCATCCACGACCCGCGGTACCTCAAGTACCCGGGGTAAGCACCCGATCACTATCTTTCCCTAGACGATACTAACATAGAGTCCACTCGATTGGTAGTAACCCCCGTGCCCAACATTTGACAACTTAAAATTGTGGAGCCTCGCTCCCATATTCATCACATACCACTGGCACGGGGTACCAACGGTGTGTCCGGTGCCCCATAAAAATGTTCTTGGCCGCCCTACCTGGCACGACCCGTCCCGAGAGAGAGCACCAACTCTCCCCCGTCACTAGTAATGGGGCTCCAAGTTAGTATCGGCCTAGGTAATCAATAATGACCTTTCCCATACAAGGGTAGAGTGGTTGTGCATGTAAGGTTGGGACAGTCGACAAATCTTAAATCTAATCCATCTCTGTAAACAACACTTTTATCGAGCCTCGACACTACCTCTCCACCAAGTAGTGACCTAGTTCATCATCATCTCCCGGGGGCATTAGTGGCACCCACTGGCTTTTTGCAAGTGTGTCGCACCACACTTGTTTCTTTCCATGCATAACCCTGACCCACTTTGTGTAGCCATTTACTATAGCATATTTCTACAACCCACCAACACAACTCTAAGCAAGGGTAGAGTCATGAACAATGCAAGTATCAATGGAGTATGCAACGGAGCCAAGCCTAGCAAGGTTGCCATTCAAGGTATATCATGCACTCAGTGAAGCAACAAAAAATGCCATCATGATGTAAAATGGTTCATCATGGTCAAAGGGCTGCTTGCCGGGTTCATCAGAGTCTTCAAGTCTTCGGGTCCTTCTCCAAGTACTCCGTCTACTTCGTCAACTAATGTCGGAAACAAACACAATAAGCAACACAACAAGGCAAAAACAAAAGTGCTCTAAAAATATGAGTTGGACTTTTCTAGGATACCTCTGGTCATATGAGGAATGACCAAGGTGATTTCATTGGAAGTGGATCAATGGATATTTCTAAACATTTCGATATGATGGAATCAAGGGATTTGTGGATTTGGAAGAAGTGTATAGAAGAATTACTTTGAAAAATGAGCAAAGGCACCCATTTCACAAGGAATAATTTTAGAAGCACCTAGGAGTTGGTTTCACTGGATTTGGAGTTCAAATGATTTTCCTATGAATTTGCAAAGTTGGCAATATATGGAGAAGTGGACCAATATTCTATGTGGCATAGAAAGTACTAGGAAAAATGTTCAAAAACTAAGTTTTGAACTTATAAGCATCTAGGAATTTGAATCATGGAATTTGGATAAAAAATGGGCTCTCTGTGATTTTCTAAAGTTCATCACAGAAATTGTAAAAAGGGAATTTGATAAATATTTGTGAAGGAAATGTTTCTAGAAAAATGTGCAAACAGCACCATGTTATAGGGCATAATTTATGGAGCTTCTAGAAATTTGAATCGTCAAATTTGGGCTCCATTTGTATTATTTATGAATTTTTGAAGTTTACGGGAAAAAGAATAAGGAAAAGGCTATACCACTTATTCTGCTACCGGGCGAGGATAGCCGACGGGCCGCCCGGTGGCTCAGCCTGTGGGCGCCCAGGCAACGTCGATGGCGCACTTTGGGAATATGCCAACGGAGCGGGGGAGCTGGTAAGCAGCTGTACCCGCCTCCACTTAACTGACGAGGCAGCCGGCGGGTCGCTGACGCGCGGAACCCGCATGCAGGTCGCCCCGTCGCCCCTGGTCGTCTTCTTCCGCCCGATGCCGGGCAAGGAAGGGCTCGGCCGCCGGCGCAGCCGTCGCCAGGCGACGCGGGAGAGCCGGCTGACGAGCACAGGAGCTCTGGCTCTCCTCACCGCACCCAAGGGTGGCTGCGGGCTCGCCCAAGGCAGCCTACAGCGCCGCCACCA
This sequence comes from Aegilops bicornis, assembly GCA_021605145.1. NCBI lineage: Eukaryota > Viridiplantae > Streptophyta > Magnoliopsida > Poales > Poaceae > Aegilops > Aegilops bicornis. Next base: position 402,025,167 of record CM038671.1, on the reverse strand, counting down.
TCGGCAGGCTGCGGCGGCCATGGAGCTTTGGCGGCACCACGCCGGGGATGGGGGGCTTCCCAGGCCAAGGGGAGGACGGGCCCGGCCTTGAGACTCCATGGGGAGGTCATGGACATGGAATAAAGGAAGGGGGAGAGCCATGGTGCTCGAACTTGAGCGTGGGCCTGACGGCAAGGCTTCGGCCGTGGAGGGAGCAGGGGCCACGAGAGGGAGAGGGAGTGTGTCTGAGAGGGTGCACGAGAGAGAGGGGAATCATCAGAGGCGAGAGGGAGCTCGTGGGTGACTCTATATAGCGGAGGCGCTGGTGCACCGTGGGCAGCGTCCATGGACGCGCTCGGGTGAGCCCGTGGAGGGAGAAGGAGGGCAAGGGAGTAAGGGGCCGACAGTGTTGCGGGTCGTGGACGCCGAGGCGGCCTCGAGGGACACGATTCCGGCGCCCAAGGTCGACGGGAGGCCTTGGAATGGGCATGCTACAGTGCCGGAGAGCACTGTAGCATGCTCCAGAGCGCGAGCTCTGCATGCCATGGCATTGCTTATGTGCCAGGGGCGTGTCCACTAGCGTCTGGGGCTTTGTGGGGTGAGTAAACAAAGGGGAGGTGGCCTTGGATGCCCTGGTGACCCAATGGGAGAGAGGTGGGGTTGAGAGAGAGTGAGAATTGGGCTGTCCAGAGAGGACAAATGGGGTCCTACCCCCCTTAATCATGTATCCTCGGGCAGGGAAAGATGCAGGGGGTTAGAGGAGTATCACATGAGGTTGTAGTACAAATTTGGACTCAAGGAGATTAGTGGAAATGGCTAAAACATGCAGTTTAAGCTTTAGCCAGAAGGTGTTTGATGTAGATTTGGGCAAGCAAATGGACTTCCCTTGTCATGAGGTTTGACAGGGTCAAATGGCATGAGAAAATAAGAGGTTCCGCCAAGATTGAGTTCATTTGGGCAAAGTTGCCGATGCAACTTTTGTAAACCCTAGAAATTAGCAGAAATGAACTTGTGTAGATATAGTTGAGCAAATCACTTCTCCTTGATGAACCACTTGGTGTGGTGGCCTTATTTGGTCATGTGAACATGCTCACCAAAGTTGGGGTCAAGGAGAGAAAGTTGGTAGTACAAAGTTGTTCAAATTTGATTCTGGTCAGAGAGGGTTTTGGGGCTCTTTGATCAAGTTAACTTGTTCTACAACTTGTGCCATTTTGTCTAGATGAATGATTAGACCATTTGAGCATGTACACAAGATTTGAGAGCATTTGGACATGTTTGGCAATGTAAAGTTGCTTAAACTTGAAAGAGGACAGAAGTGGTTTTGAGAAGGTTTCATGGGGTTATACTATTCTCCATGACATGATACTTGTCCAGATCATCACACATGTCATATGTGACATGCTAGAATTTTCTTGGAATTTTTGGAGAATATTTCCTTTGTAAAATTTCAAAAGCTTGAAATATCCGAAAAGGGTATTTGAGGATTTGACCAATATTTTGAACATGACCATGTGTTGAAACTCTTATATATGGGAAATATATGCCCACTGAGTTTCCCTGAATTTTCACAAATATTTTTAAAGCATAAAACTAATTTTAACCTAATAAAGACCACTTCTGGACTTAAGAAAAAGCTTTTAAATAAAATAGTAAAATAACTTTTAAAATTATATTTTTATGGTTTCTGGGTATCCTATATCTAATAGGTCTCAAATATACTCTTTGAAATATTTTTCATACCCCAAATCAAGTACTTTCTGTTCAAACCTCAATTCAGGGGTTTTTGGAAAACTAAATTTATAAAATACTTTTTTGCAAAAATATTTTTACAAGAAATTATTGTTATGTCCTACACACATGTCATGATCATTGGGCAGAAGTTTTGGATCAAGGAGAAGGAGTATAAGAGTTGGAGGATTTATTTGATTTTTAGAGCACTTGCAAACAGTAGACAACAATCAAATCAAGCAAAGACCAAAACACACAAAAGTTTTTGTCAAACCACAATTTATCATGATTTATCATCTTAGGTGTTGTGCCATCAAAATCAGGGTGTGACAATAACCCACAAGTATAGGGGATCGCAACAGTTTTTGAGGGTAGAGTATTCAATCCAAATTTATAGATTTGACACAAGTGGAGCAAAAGAACATTTGCAAGTATTAGCAGCTGAATTGTCAATTCAGCCACACCTAGAGATTAATTATCTGCAGCAAGGTGATCATTAGCAAAGTAATATGATAGTTTTGATAATAGTAGCGACAACAATAGTAACAGTAGCAGTGATAGCAGTAGTTGTGTAGCAAGTGCAACAGTAATGATAGCAGTAGTAACTTAGCAAGAACAATATAAGAGAATTTCGTAGGCATTGGATCGGTAATTTGTTGGATTATATTCATCATGTGCCAGTTATAACCTAGGGTGATACGGCACTAGCTCCAGTTCATAAATATATTGTAGGCATGTATTCCGTAAATAGTCATACGTGCTTATGGAAAGAACTTGCATGACATCTTTTGTCCTACCCTCCCGTGACAGCGAGGTCCAATTGGAAACTAAGGGATATTAAGGCCTCCTTTTAATAGAGAACTAGAACAAAGCATTAACACACGATGAATACATGAACTCCTCAAACTACGGTCATCACCAGGAGTGGTCCCGACTATTGTCACTCTGGGGTTGCGAGATCATAACACATAGTAGGTGACTACAACTTGCAAGATCGGATCTAGAACATGGATATAATGGTGATAACATAAACGGTTCAGATCTAAAATGATGACACCCGGGCCCAAAGTGACAAGCATTAAGTATGGCAAAGTCACAGCAACATCAATCTCAGGACATAGTGGATACTAGGGATCAAGCCCTAACAAAACTAACTAGATTACATGATGAATCTCATCCAACTCCTCACCGACCAGCGAGCCTAAGGAGGAATTACTCACTCCCGGTGGGGAGCATCATGGAATTGGCGATGGAGAAGGATTGGTGATGATGAAGATCGAAGATCCCCATCTCCGGAGCCCCAAATGAACTCTAGATCTGTCCTCCTGATAAAGAACAAGAGGTGATGGTGGCTCCGTCTCGTGGATTGCAATAATTCTTTCTCCTTGATTTTTTCTGGAAATATGTGATTTTATAGCGTGGGTTTCAGGGTCTGCGGGGCCACCAGGTGGGGACAACTCACCTAGGCGTGCCTAGAGGGGCGGCGCCCTGGTGGGTTGTGCCCACCCAGGTGCCCCCTCCGGTGGTTCTTGGCTCCAGAAATTCTCATATATTGCATAAAGTATCCTCGCAAAGTTTTGTTCCATTCCGAGAACTTCTATTTCTACACAAAAACAACACCATGGTAGTTCTGCTGAAAACAACGTTAGTCCGTGGTTAGTTTCATTCAAATCATGCAAATTAGAGTCCAAAACAAGAGGAAAAGCATTAGGAAAAGTAGATACGTTGGAGACGTATGAACTCCCCAAGCTTAAACCTTTGCTTGTCCTCAAGCAATTCAGTTGATAAACTGAAAGTGAAAAAGAAAAACTTTTATGAACTCTTTTGCTCTTGTTTGCATAAATAAGCTTAAACAACACCCAGGTTTTCAGCCAACAATTTAACTAACCACGCCGACAATAACTCTTAAAAATTATATTGACTCATATCAATGACATAATCAGCTAGCGAGCAATAATAAGATGTCTCAAACAACAACACATTATCAAAACAACCATGATATAATATGACAATAGTGGTATCTCGCTAGCCCTTTCTGAGACCGCAAAACATAAATGCAGAGCACCTCCAAAGTTCAAGCAACGACTAAACATTGTAATTCGTGGTAGAAAAGATCCAGTCATGATGCACCCAACATTAACTACACACAATGCATCAGCATGATAGCAGTGCTCTCAGGTTCTGGCGCTTATTTTAGAAGGTGATGACACAACATAAAAGTAAATAGAAAGTCCCTTCACAGAGGGAAGCAGTGATTTGCAGCGGTGCCAGAGTTCATGTTTTTAAAATAGAGGTAAATGATATTTTGAGAAATGCACCCTTCTTGTTTACTTCACGACCATAAGTTATCAATATCTCCCATGCTAAGCACGCTAGTGGCGGTTCCCAAGCGATAAAGTAAAGGTTATGACTCCATTGGAGTTTTTGTTTGATTATTTGAAAGATCAATTCTTTTTGCAGTTGGGGACTGGGCATCCCTATTACCGCCCTTTTCTCGTGCGATGGCGAGTGAATAAACACTCATCATGAGAATATCCCGCTTAGCATGGATATACCGACTACCTCCTGTCGTTCCATAAACGATCCAGGCACACAAAAGGGATATTTATTTGAAGTTTTTAGAGATGGCACATGCAAATTTACTTAGGACGATAGGATAATACCACATATAGGTTGGTATGGTGGACTCATCTGGAATAACTTGGGTTCGAGGTTTTTGATGTACAAGCAGAATTCCCACTTAGTACAGGCGAAGGCTAGCAAATAAGTTGAGAAGCGGCCAGCTAGAGAGCAACAACGTTCATGAACATGCATTATGCATAAGTAACATTGGACACTAGCATGAGTAGGATATGAACACCATGAACATAAATATCATAGAGGCTATGTTGGTTTTGATTCAACTAAATGCATAAACATGTGCCAAGTCAAGCCACTCGAACATTCAGAGGAGGATACCATATCATCATACTACATCACAATCATTTTAACTCAATGTTGATATCCAAGATAAATCATTATCCACCCCTAGCTACTTATGCATGGCATGAGAAACTTTAACCTCTAATTGTCATCGCAAACATGTTTAATCATAATGAGCTGAATAATGGATACGAGGTTAAACATATTTACAAAAATAGAAAAAGTCGAGTTCATACCCGTTTCTCTCTGCCACGGCGAGTTCATCAAATATCGTCATTATTGCCTTTCACTTGCATGATTTTTTGTCGGTGTCCTGGGAGCGGGGGTGCAAGAGTGCTGTGGACTAAGCTGGAATCTGCAAACATTTTTGTCGGCGTCCTGGGAACGGGGGTGCCCAGACTTGCCTGCCAGTGGCCCACGGCGTGGCCCCGTCAACGGCCCAGTACGGCCCAGCTTCAACAACAACAACTCACACTACAAAAAAATACACTTCCGTGATGATACATGTTTGTCATAGTAGGTCGCGTTTTTTGTCATGCATGTACATCCATGACAAATTTATGACAGAATCAAGATAGTCATACCTGTGCTGTCATAGAAGTGTTCCATGACATTACCAAAATTATCATCACGGAAGTGTCCACTTCCATGACGATAAATCGCGCGTCACAGAAGTGCTTTCGTCAAGGGTGACCGACACGTGGCATCCACCGTAATGGAACGCCGTTAAGCTATCGGGTCGGGTTTTGGATTCGACAACCCGTGTAAAATCATCATTGGCTGGAGGAAACACGTGTCGGCTCACCGTTGGGACAGATGTCATCCACTCATTGGACAGAAGGCGCCTATGATACGTCGACACGTGGCACGGCCCAACAGAGGCCCATTCATGTGAAAAGGCCGGCCCATTTGACTTGGTCAAAAGGTGGCGGGCCGACCCATGTAAAACCTGTTAATGTCCTGTTTGCATATAGCACATTTACAGCCCGCTAACCCAAGGCCCGTTACGCCCTATCCGAATTAGGCCCAGTAGTGTCATCTGGGCCACCCAATATGATTCCAGCCCATTTTCACTTCTGGCCCATGTATGGCCCATGACGTCTTTCGACCCATATGAGGCCCTATGTAACTCTTGGCCTATTAACGGCCCGTGGTGAAACTGGCCCGTAATGAACAGTGTATTACTTTACACCCATTAACGGCCCGTGGTGAAACTGACCCGTAATGAACAGTGTATTACTTTACACCCATTAACGACACATGGTGAAACTGGCCCGTAATGAACAGTGTATCACTTTATACCCATTAAGGGCCCGTTATTCCGTTGGGCTGTTTCCAGCCCATGTTATCTTTCGGCCTTCTCAGAGCCCATTTATTCTTGGGCTTATTTCCAGCATTTGTTTACTTACGGCCCGTTACTGTCATTTTCTGCTTATGGGCCAAATTCAGCCCGTGGTTCTGATCGGCCCGTTTGTGGTCCGTTAACACGTTGGGCCGTTTTCATAGCATCATGAAATACGGCCTATTAACGATGGCCCGTTATGGTCGGCCCATGAACGGACAATTCCAACTCTAGCCCATTTACGACCATAATGCGGCCTCTTATTGGCCCATGTTTGGCCAATCGATCATAATGCCTGTATAAGGCCCATTGATAATAAGGCCCGTAGAAGGCCCATTGTTTTTGCGGCCCGTAGAAGGCCCACTGTTTATAAGGCCCGTAGAAGGCCCACTGTTTCTACGGCCCGTAGGTGCAGTGTCACTACAGTAAATATTAGCCCATGGTTATCGTGGCCTAGTTTTAAAAAATAGATTGTTGCAGCCACTAGCAAACCGCAGAAAAAGAACTGCATTGACTACAAGCAAACAAATAAACAAGACAACAAGGAAATAAATAAGCAAGCAACTTACACTAGGCTATCATGGCTATTACACACATTACATCCACTGGGCATCAAAGTTCGCCACCAGTGAAAATATAGGGAACACAGCAGCATATAAACGCCACATTAAAACAAGTCCAGAACTGAAACCATTTCAGAAGAGCTCAAGAAACAATATCCTGGGTACCCATAATGCTGGCAAGATGCTTAGCAAGCTTATTAACTTTCTCTTGTTTGGCGCTTAAGTCCTCCGGCGCTTCTTTGTTGCACCGTAAAGTATGCATCTAAATTCTGCGAGGACTTCCTCGGTCCTTGACTTCTGTCGCATAACATCGATCGATGTCTTTCAACTTGAAGTTGAGACTCAAGAAGCCGAACTGATTCGAACGAGTTCAAGAGCTGGTGCCGGCCGGTAGTAACCCGATGCTTTCGAACACTACATCAAGACTGGACTTTGGGGTTGTCTCGGTGTCCTCAATATAGTTTTTATCAGCTTTCTTGGAGACCAACAGGGATGTCTCACTATCTTGAACCTTATCTGCATTACTTCCTTTACCATTGCATAACAGGGTACTCTTCTCCAATATTTTATCTGCGTTCTAAAAGGGAAACAAACAAACACAACTCAGGTTTACAATGTAGTATATGAAACTCATTTTGGTAAACCAGTTCAGTAGTAAGGTGGACAGGATAACAGCATGAAACAAACATATATCTATGCAGTATGGTCACTGTATGGTCTATATCATTCTAGTTTATGTTTCCAAATCAAGATAGATACAGTTCGAATCATATCTATTTAAGACAAAGCAGCATAGACAGAATATAAGTGTGGGAAACTACACAACAATAACAACACTTGTAATGTGCATGGCATGAGAACATAACTGTTTATTCAATTGAAACTGAAATCAACATAGAGCAAGTTACAACAGCAAACAACCAAACACGTTGAAGAAACAGGTTTAAAACATACCTATTGCGCCATTGTAGTTTCAATTGCATCCTTCAAATTTGAAATTGGTTGGTATCAGTAAATACAGTGATGCAAGAGCAAAGTAGTATGAAGCATAGCTATGGAACCTGACCCGAGAACAATTCTTCTTCTGCTTTAAGCGTTGACTTCGGGTTTGGAGTGGTGGTCCTCGTGATTTGGGCACTGCAGTTGCCTTACTAACTGCTCGTGTTTGGGTGCTCTGTGGTGGAGACGGTCTTTGTGTCAGCAGGAACTGGGTGTCTATCTGCTGGGGTTGGGGTTAGAAGGGGTGTAGCTGGTTCTCTGTCCAAGCTGGGTAGGGTACAATCTGCATGAGTGTGGGTTATGTGTGGTGGGGCTGATTCTTGGGCAAGTACAATCGTGGTTCTATCTGCATCGACGGGTAGCACGATCTTTCTCAAGACCGTGTTTTACTCCCACAGATATCGCCATCACTCCCTCCAATTGAAATGGCTGATAAACAAGAAAAGTAATTGAATGTACAGACATTGTAAGATAGACAGTGCAATGGATAGTAGGGAAGAAAAGCAGGGCATGAAATAATTCACATTTATGTTGTCTAAGCAAAGCGAGAATAGCAGACATAATTTCACATATATGATGGCTAATTAAACAGGATAGCATGACACAATTTCACATGTATGATGGCTAACTAAACAGTATAGAATGACATACTTCAAAATATGATGACTATGTAAATAGGATGACATGATATAACTATACGATGTGTCTATTAAAGTGGTTGGCATGCCATAAATCACAAACATGCCGTCGATGGAAACATGATGGCATGATATAATTCACGGATAGAATGACATAATTTAAAATATGATGACTATGTAAACAGGATGAGATGATGTAACTATATTATGTCTTTAGAAAACGGGTTGGCATGCCATAATTTAGATACATGCTGTCTATGTAAACATCATGGCATGACATAATTCAAATATATGATTTATATACTAAGGAAGTGAGCAGAGGGCAATTGCATATATGATGTGTCAACTAAGGAGATGGCATTCAATATTGTGTATATGATGTAAAAATAAGCATTGCAATACAACATATGCATTATATGAGTAATATAACCCTGCCAAGTTTGAGCATACACCTCGGGGGATAATAGGACTGGTCATCGCCTCTGAATCCTCCTCTGAAGAGCTATCTGTAACTAGCAAGATATCTGCTTCAGTAGCATTATCTGCTCAAGACCTTGTTTTCGCTCAGATTTCTCCATCACCAATTCAAATGGCTGATGCACAGGATGAGCAGTTGAATATACAAACATTGTCGACAAAAGCAATGAGAAATACAAAAAAGGACGGCATGATATAATTCACATATATGACGCTTGCCTAAACAACATGGCATTGCATAATTCACATATATAATGCCTTGCAACAAGATAACATTGCATAATTCACATATATAATGTCTTGCAACAAGATGGCATTGCATAATTCACATATATGGTAATTAGACACTAATCAGGTGGCATTCACGCAAAGCATGTCTAAACTAAGCAAATGACATAGCAATGCAAGATACCATACATACGATATGAGTAACATAACCACCTGCCAAGTTAGGGCATGCACCTCGGGAAATATGGTGGTCATCTGTCTCTGAATCCTCCTCTCGAGGAGCTATCGGTAACCGACAAGACATGCGCTTGATCGAGATAGCATTATGCGCTCTCAAGACCTTGTTTCCACTCCAGATTTTTCCATGACCGTGCCGAATGGCTGATGCACAGGAAGAGTAATTGAATGTACTAAAATTGTTGACAAATTTAACACATAATAAAAAAATGATGGCATGATATAATTCACATATAAGATGACTGGCTAACTAGGGTGGCATTGCAAAATTCACATATATGATGACTTGATAGACAAGATGGCATTCAATGATTCAAATATACGATAAAGAAACAAAACAGATGGCATTGACACAAAGCATGTCTAAACTAAGCAGATGACATCTTTAATGTATACAGTAAGCAATGCAAGGCACCATATGCATGATATTACCAACATCAGCATGCCAAGTTAGAGAGAAGACCTCATGGGGTAAATAGGAGTGGTTTTCTCCTTCTGAATCCCCCTCAGAACAGTTATCTTCCTCTTGATTACGATCCGAAATGTGTGGAGGGGGGCTGCCTTTGCGCCCACCATGGAACGATGTCTGCATGAAATTTTATTGCCACGCAAGGCTCGTCTCTTTTGCTCTACATGATCAGTTCCATTGTGTACAATAAGCGGCATGCATAGGAATAAAACATAGTGAGATTATGTAAGGAGTGCATGCACAAATCTAGAGTGATGGTAGAAAGCGTGGATAGACCCAAAACCAATGATAGCGAGGCGGATAATAGCTTTAGTTAAAAAATGCAGATAATGGCTCCTTTAATGTTTGTTTGCACCCAACATGAAACTCATAGTAGACACCGGAGATTAACCAGATAGTAGACAGATAGTACTGATTGCTGCCCCAATATGTACCCCACAACCATTTAAAAACTTAAGTTTCAACATTAGTTTGGACCTGACTCGGAGTCTAATAGGTGAACACGACGATAATGTAGCATGTCAAGATATTAAGCGGCGCATAACGTAGCAGACACGGAAGAGAGTGCGACCTCTCTTGCGGACCAGCGTAGTCCTCAAGGTCATCTGCTTCGATTGATGATGGTAATGCAGTTATGCGTGGCTGCGGCGGGGAAGAAGATCCGAGGCGCTGAAAAGACACTGAGAGCGGATCCCTGCTGTGGTGAACCCTTCCATCGTTGGTGCAGGTGAGTTGGGGTGGAACACAGCAAGCGAGGAGCGGGACAAACCACACAAGGTTTTCTTTGACACATATCTGTAATGTAAGTAATTGAGTAAGGGCTTGTTTGAATTTGAGGATTCTAACAATGCAGGATAGGAAATAGACAGGAATAGGATAGGAATGCACGTGCAAAACAGAGAATTTAAAAACACAGAGTTTACGCTAACTGGGTGTTTGATTCACAACAATTGGAAGATCACAGGATGCAAAAAAGCATGGTGAGGTTAAGTGAAACCATAAGAAAATGTACGGTTATAATGCTATTATGCTACTATCTCTTAGTCTTGTGCTTGATGAATAGGAATATGAAAAGGAGGAGAAGTGGAAATTAGAATTCCTACTGTTTTTTTTTTTCAAGGAGACACTAAAGGAACAAATTCTACAGTTTTCCTTTGCTCCATTCCTTTGCACCAAATTCATGAAAAGTAGTACCATAGGAAACTTTCCAATTCCTATGTTTTTCATTCACTTTTCCTTTGAAGCTTGGCGATTCTAGTAGGCAGGCTTGAGCAAGGAAAATCCTACACTAAAAAATGTTTTTGTGCTACTTCTATTACTTTGGACCCGAGCCCTTTGCCATACTAGCTCAACTCCCAGGCCCATCGACAAATGCACAGCTCAAACGCGCAGAGATAAATACTGATGGCGTTCAAGAGAGTCCATCACGGATAGCTAAGTTGCCTGGCACCTCACTGCTTTTCATATAGTAGGATAAAATAATCGCATTTCCCGTTACTACTAGTGCTCAGTGGACAATATATATAATATGTAGAGTAAAAAAGAGACGCAACAAGTGTACAACCTCTTTGGCGAAGCCATGTCGATCTCAGCGTGATTGGGTTGGCCGGTGAGGATGCTCCGGCTGACTTTGCTGTCGGAGGTGGGGAAGAAGATCTTAGGCGTCTGGAGATGGAGCCCGAGGTACTGCTCATTTGTGATGGAGGGTTTAAATCGTTGGAGCAGCTCCGGTGATTTGTACGACGCCGAGGCTGAAGCAGGACAAGAGAGACAACGAACAATGTTAACCTGAGTGGAATTCTAATAGCATCTCCAATACATGATGTAAAATACATAACCACAAATTGCTAGATGTAAAATACATCAGCCGCTCATCTCTGAACTTAACTGCCGAAACTGAACTTAACTGTCAAATCGAACCTAATCGTCCAAACTGAATTTTGCTGTCAAAACTGAACGCACTAGCAAGGTGAGGCTACACATCGGTCGACTGACCTTTTCATCTCTGGTCAGTCGATTTTGCAGCCGTTGGATACAAAATCAAAGGCCTGCGGTTCATCTTCAACCTCCACCCCCCTGAGCCGCCAGCCACCACCGGCCAAACAGTAGCCCCCCGCCGCCAGCGGCCGGCGATGCGCCGCTCCGCCCGCCCCGAAAACACTCCCCACCGCCGGTCCGCCGCCGCCCCGGCCATCCCTCTAGGCCCCCCCGTGGCGAGCTTTTTCTCCGGTGATCCCCACGCCACCGCCCTGCCACCGCCGGCGACCACCGCCCCCATCCTGAACCCTAAGATAGATAGTGGGGTACCTCTCCGGCAAGCCCCCTCCCCTTCTGGCTGGTTCTTCCTTCACCCGTGAGTCCACCCCTTGGAAATCGATGACCCAAAAGTCGATTCGGTCGGTGAAGTGTAGCTAAATCGGAGCAGCATCGCAAGCAAGAGCAAGAGCGAGAGCAGCAGCGCGAGCAAGAGCAATATCAAGAGCAGACCAGGCAGGGGACCGAGAGAAAGAGCAGAGCAGTAGCGCGAGCAAGAGCTAAAGCAGCAGCAGCTCCTACTGATGTGGACGTCGCCGCCGAGGGAGCGACGCTGTGGAGGAAGTGGCCGGCGACACCGCCGTGGATGGAGCCGCGCCGTGTCGGCTCGGGACCGAGCGCCGGCAGCACCGTGAGATCGAATCAAGAAGAAAATGCGGCGATTAGTGTACAACCTCTTTGGTGGCGCCGATTAGGCCGCAGCTTCATCCGAGAAAACGGTGATGATGATGCTCTTCCGGTGGTGCAGGTGAAGACGGCAGTGTGGGAATGGAGGTGGCGTGAAAGACGAGGGGAACATCGGGGCAGCTCCTTGGAGGTGGAGGAAGGGGTGGCTGAGCCGGCGGGACGATGAGATTGACGACGGATCCTCATCCGTTACGGTGGATGAGGGACGTCGAGGTGTTGCTGTGGACGACGTCGTCGGGGTAGAAGCTCCGGCTGGGTGGCGGACGGAGCAGGGTGTGGGGTTTCGTCGCGGGTTTTCACGGCCTTGGTGTATGAATGGGTGGGCGGATGGGATGGCAGTGGGGAACCATGGCTTAGAGACGCGCTTGTCCGAAATGTGGGGTAAGTTACGAAAGTACCCCCACCGATTTGAGGCGGTTCTTCGGTTCAGGGTACCACGGGCATTTCACGTGTCGGGATTTCATAGGAGGTGGGAGTTTTCGCGTGCGTTGTAATTTCGGAATAGCAAGGCGCGGGTTGAGATGGAGGGAGTTATTGGAGCACAACGAGACAAACATATATCTTAAATATTTCGGGCTAACAAGGCGCGGGTTGAAGAGGCGGGAGTTTAGTATACGATGAAGCGAAGACGTTAGCTGCAATTTTTGGCATAACAAGGCGCGGCTTGAAATTTCGGAAGAACAAGCTTAACATGTACCCAAAAAAAAGACAATTTGCACCTCAACACGCACAACACGCACACAAACACCATTTAGACTAGAGTAAGGTACACGTGCATTGCACACATGAGATTTGGCAACCAAATTATGAATAAATACCACATTATAGCTGCAAGCTTTGAGTCATATATGCATGATGTAGATGTTCGTTTAATTCTTATAGTTCATTTCATTCAAAATCATCTAGTTTTTATAAGAAAGCTAATCTATTTTAAGATTCATGGAATTGTGTGTTGTAAGACATAAAGTAAAAACAAATAATGGCAAATCATGTAGAAAAATATTTGGGCAATTATGATACGGAAGATTCTAGAACAAATAAGAAGTGCTTGTGTTTTGATGTTTGTGCATTATGCTTAAGTTCAACCATGGAGTCTTCTAGATTATACAAGTGGCGAAATCTGGTGGAATCTAGATGATATCCAACGGCCAATAGTGCTCAAATTTGCCATCTTTGGACCTTCGGATTCGCCTCATCCAACGACCATCTTTCAATGTTAAAGTTACCCGCTCACAATAAAAAAAATATAATATAATATATATAGGGGTATAGATATAGATATGTGATGTGAAAGCCACCCATCATCTCCAATTACATGCACGGATGCGACATGGGCAAATGATGTCTGCCATCGGTATCTCAAATTCAAATCAGTCTGACCTTGTTCAATGTGTATACATTACAACGTGCTCGTTTCCAAAGCACACTGCGCAGATCTCCGTTATATTCATGCATGCATGGGTTTCAAACATCAGGTTCTCTTATTCAAATATTTGAATTCAACTTTGCATTGATTATGACCTCACTTATTCTTTTACACCCACACAGTAGTCTTCTCTTTATAATTGTACCACTAACTTTCTCTCGTGCATGCATGCACACACACTACCAGTCGGCATTATCTATCACACACATGCAATCTTTTTCTTCAGGTCGGTCTCCCATGAAGGCACACACCCACACACATCCCCTCTCCCTCATACGGGCATTCTTTATCTCTCACGCGTGCATGCGCAACGATCGATGTTCCTCTATGTATGTGTGTATATAGGTAGGTCTTTCATAGTTTTCCACACAAACCGATCAATCGATATATCCAGTGAGGTCTCACCCTCTTTCCCACGTCCACATCGATCAATCTATACCTCTCCCACGTCCACATCGATCAATCTGTACCTCTCTATATAGGACTAACATAAATAGCTAATACACCCACATTAATTATATATCCAACATCCCCCTCTCATCATACATGCCTTCCGCTTCAGCTCTCAGATGCGTGCACAATGGCGAGATCGGGGGCGATGAGGCGGCCTGCCCCTAACATCACTATATATCGAGGCTAATATGAATGTGATCATTAGAGAATTGCTGCTAAAAAAGGTTTAATTTCATGAATTGACACTCCTCGTAAAGGATTAGCAATGCTTGGCCCCCTAGCTCATTTATTTTTCATGGCTCAGCCATCAAGCAACAAAGTGCACGCGTGTTCGCCCCCTCTCTCTAAATATCGATCTCGCACTTGTGCATTCCTTCATAGTCTCCCTCCACTCGGCCCCTCGCACCATCTTCTAGCCCCCTACCGGATTTTGCCACATGTACAATCTAGCAGACTCCATGGTTAAACTTAAGCATAATGCACAAACCTGAAAACAACAGTGGTTCTCTTTTGTTCTAGAGTCTTCCGTATCATAACTGCCCAAACTTTTTTCTAGTTGAATTGCCATTATTTGTTTTTACTTTATGCTTTACAACGTACAATTCCATGAATCATAAAATAGATTAAGAGCTTGTTTGATTCAAAGGATTCTCAAAGGAATTTCGTTGGATTCTAATATTTAGGAATTTTTCCTATCTTGGTTGTTTGCTTCGTAGGATTGTAAACCATAGGAATTTTTCCATATGATTCATTTGCACTAGATTTCATAGGAAACATCCCATCCACTCAAACCTCTTTGAAAGAATTCTGCGTTTTTTTCTATGCACAATAAAACACTCGTACAATCCTGTAGGATTCAATACGACATTCCACTATAATCCCATGTTTTTCCTATTCACGCGTTCTTAGCTTTTTTATAAATACTAATTTGATTTTGAATGAGATGAACTATAAGAATTAAACGAAGGGCAACATCACACATATATGACTAAGAGCTTACATGCTATAGTGTGGTATTTATTCATAATTTGGTTGCAAAATCTGATGCGTGCAATGCACGTGTAAATTACTAGTACTTCGAGTATGTGCAAACCACGTAAATTAGAATACCAATGGCACGCTACATAGTGTCTCTCTTATAGTTCATGAAGCCGCGTGGCACATGTGGAGGCGTTGTCGCGACCTCCTTGCGTGGATTGATCATGATGACGTCTTGCTGGTTCCGTAAGAATGTACTCGTCCTCCACGAGCCATCTTGGCGGTACATGCACAAAGCGAAGATGTGCACGCACGCCACGCGACGCACTCATTCCTCGCACGCACATGCGGGTACACGGCGGACGCAATTTTGTACCAAGATCCACCCCATGTGATAATTTGACGCGTGTAAAGTCGTTCACTTCATTGATGGTCAATTAATACAGACATGCAAATTGAGTGGACGTGTGGCGGAAGAAAGACATTATTACTCCACTTTGCGCATGCGAGTAGTTAAATCGTGGGTTGCTAGTAGTACTTCCATTGGTCTCCTTCGTATTTTGTGCCAATTTTGTGATAACATAATGTTTACGCATTTGAGCAGTGTAGTCTACTTGAAATTTATGTTCCACTAAACTCGCCGGGAGCCGTTTCACCTCTAAACCAAAACCATCAATTAATCTTTACCTTGTTCCCATCACATTCGAAAGCCTGCTCACACCTACTAGTACTACGAACCAAACCTGAACGTGTTCCCACTATGCAGGTATTAGTACTACTAGTGCTAGTACTTAGGTTATAAAAGGGGGAACTACCTAACCGAAAATTACTCTACCTTTCCTCCTCATAAGTGCTTCTTCTTCGTCCGTCGTTGCCATGGCGGTGAGCGAGCTCTGGGTCGAGAACTACTCGTAACAAGGGAGGCGGCAACCAAGGCTGCGGAAAAAAAAAGAGGGCTCGCCGCCACGCAGAGACCTCGAAAGATCTCTCACAGGTGCGATGGCTCCCGGGAGCGCCCTAGCATGAGGCGAACATGCCGAGCCGGGCGGAGCTGGAGTCGTTATCCCTCGGCGGCATGCCCGATCAGCTCAATAAGCACCTCAATAAGCGAAGGAGTTCATCCAAGGCTTGACGGAGTTCTTGAAGGAGAGCCTCGACGACATGCCGCTGAGCTCAATCAGCGAGGGGAGTTGATCACCGGCTTGGTGATGTCTTGAAGAAGAGCATTGCCTCGGAGAAGAAGGCGACGGCAAAATCCTGCGACTTCAGGAGGACAAGGCGAAGCTCTGCCACGAGATCGACCTGTTGAAGGAGAAGAACGCCGGCTGGAAGAAGCTGCATGAGAATAGTAGTTCCTCGATGAAGATGCTGCAGGCCCTCGTCATGGAAAGGAAGGAGGAGTTGGCGAAGCTCCGCATCAAGCACCCGGCTCTTTGTCAAAGGTACGTAATGCGGCCGTGGAGCAGATGATGAAGGCTCGCGTCGAGAAATCCCGTCATGGGACAGAATGAAGAAGACAGCGGAGGAGGCAGCGCAAGGAGATGGAGGTCGTGGAGGCGATGAAGAAGCGATTCACGACTCGCGGCGAATTAGATCATTTGGGGTGATAATCTTCCTTCTTCTTTTGCTGCTGTGTTTCATCTTTTGCTTGGTGTTTACGCCAGACGTGTCACGTTCTCTGCGAGGCATGAATAGAACAATGGTTTTTGTTTTTTGAGAGAATGAGTAGAACAATGCTAACAATGAGATGACTAGCAAATTAGATCATTTTTATCGCCATATGGCACTGGGCTGCCGTCTTTCGTGCTCCTCCGTCGCAGTACTACTCCAGTGGAAAACTTGAGTATACCGCACGGTTCTTTGCTCCTCCTCGATCAGGTCGTCGGCGCATTTATCTGACGAGTCAAATCACAAGGCCCCGCCTTCCAGCAGTAATGAGCCGTCAAATCACAAAGGCCCTCGCCTCTCGTGAAACCGACCAAGCTAGACTGCCCCGCCCTCTGGCCTTTTAAAAAGTGTATACTTTTGTACAGCAAGAGTATCGGTGGATTGCGCCATGGAGCAAAACTTGAAATTAAAAAAAAAGGTGGTACATATAGAGAGCGCTCGTCGCCAAATTATTCATATAGTACTATTAAAAAGGCTAGTCACAATAATGGTGTCCAACACAACCCACCCCTCAAATAAAACTAAGCACCCTGGAACTCTTTGACAAAACTAAGCACCCTGAAATTCTTTGACAACTAAACTGCTGGCTATATGATGTTGGCCATATATATTGTATGTATATAATGTGAATAAACGAGTGGTAGTACTATACCAACTAAAAGATGAAATGTAAGAAATACTAGTATGTACTTCATCAAGAGTTAAAGTAACAGAAGAAACAGAACATAGTTACATTGGGGCTCAAGACAACACACCCCTCAAATTAAATTAAGCACACCTGATATTAAACTTTGCAACTATTCCGGTGACACCGTGCATTAGAACCAACATGAGCAACGACATCGCCACCTTACTCGGAGTCCTCGTCCACGTCCTCGACTTCGTCCTTGTCCCTCTTCCTCTTGGCCGATACTTCTTTGCTTGAACCGCCAACTTGGCTGTTGCTCTTCATCCAACCCTTGTAGATATTGAAACAAAGGTAGCCATCCATTGCAGCGTCTTTGGATGTGGTCTATATCTAGTACATTCCGCTGCCATGCAGGGCGATGAAAGCGATGTATGGAGGTTTCTCCGGTTTACTGCATCTGAAGGATGAACCATGGCTCCTGCCAGGGTCAGCATTGAAGGCTGACGAGAGGACACCAGCCGATTCTTTTGGAGGTCAAAGGTGTTGCCTAAAACGAGGCCTATCCGACGCAGGACTTCTTTGTCATTACCAAAGTCTACAGTAACGAATTTGACTAGGTTGCTCTCAAGGATGTCCTTAAAATCCTGGCACTCAACGTCGGCATGGCATATGTGGTAGACCAAGCATAAGTCATGCACGCAAACCTGGATCACGGCGGGCTTCTTCCTTTCTTCGTCCTTTAGTTCCTTCTCTCGTCCCACGACTGTGGTGTACTCAACATCCTGCCTGGCGACCCACTCATCATGTGAGTCTTCGAACATGCGTCTGAAGCGAGAAATGCATCCTTTCACCGTCGCGGAAGAACGGGTGTAGATGACGTCGAACTCATCTCTGGTGAGGGTTCTAACCTTGTACTCACCGCTGATCGGGGAGATTTGGGACACCATGGATTTGGGAGGAGGGTTAGGATTAGTGGAACTGCCGTAATGTGAATGGACGGGACGACTAGGAGCGAACCGCCGTAGTATTAAAGGACGTGCGGGGACGAGTAGGTGCGAACTGCCAGCGTGCGAACGGCATGGTAGTGGATTTCCATTCTCCCATGATACGGGCTTCCGAGAGCCCTTGGATCGGAGATCGAACGGTTGCATGGCGTGATTCTAGACCAATGGGTGAATATCCTATCCTGGAGGGTTATTCTGCAAATTTTCAGCAACTTAGCATGCGACCGTTTGATCTCAGATCCAAGGGCTGCCAGCAGCCCGTATCATGGTTGCGCCTACCACGACCGTCGCGTCGCTCGCGCAGTCGCGCCCTTGGAGATTTAACACGGTGTGTTAGGCTATCTGATGTTGGCATGTCATACATAGTCATCATTTAGTCACTCATACTACAACAAGGTTGGCTATAAGGTTGGCTATAAGTGTATTATTTTACTCCTCTCTATCTCTTTCTTCGTACTCCCTCCGTCCCATAATATAAGAACGTTTTTGACACTAGTGTAGTGCCAAAAACGTTCTTATATTATGGGACATAAAATACTAGTATTTATTGCATTTGCCAAGGAGTGACCTCTTCCAATGAAATGGTTTTGCTAAGTTTGCTTCATTTAATTAGCTATAGACTCAAAATTGTCTCTTCACCTAGGTACACGCGCTTAGCACCGTTTCTTCCTTGGGTCACCAAACTAGTCTCTCTCTTCTTGATTAACTTGCCACATCAGACTTTATGCCTATGTGGCAAGCTTAAGCACCTGTACGAGCAAGTAAGTACAATAGTGCGCTTTACATGGCATTTTTGCATATGTGGAGGAAAGAGAGGTAAGGAAAAAGTGGAGAAGTGGGATCTCATGCAAGAGCCAGCCTCTACTACTACTACATGGTGGAGCATTGGGAGAGGCACCTGTATGGAGGTGGTCAGGAATCGGGAGACTCACGCTGGTATAAGCGCCGTAGTTATAATGATAATGGCAAGTCAAATCACGGGGCCCCACCTGTCCAGCAGTAACTCGCTGTCAAATCACACAGCCCTACGTTTGTAGCACGCCTACTCCCTCGTCTTCTCGCGTCTCTGTCGAACCGACTAGGTGGAACTGTCCCGCCGCCTACCAGGCAGGAAAAGCCCCGCCCTCGACTTTTAAATAGTATACAGTATACTAATTTTGTATCCATGGATTGCGCCTGTGCCATGGAGCAAAGCATCTAGAAAATGGCGGTACACATGTACGGAGTATACAACACACACGTCTCGTTCGCGTCGCACCCCAGACGGTCGGTCGGTCTGGCATGCTGCTCTCCGAATGGAACGCGCGTCATATTACGTTCGCACACACATTTGGGACGACAATTGAGAACCGACCATAGGCACACTCCCCGGCCCCGCAAGTCGGGTGACTTAATAGAAGAGGGAGACGAGCGATAGTACTAGAGAAGTGTTGTACTACGTTGGTGCCTGGACGATCCCTGCAAGACACGGAAGATCAGTTCGTCCATGCATGTGACCAGACTCCAGTAGACACGCCTGGATTGGCTATCGTCCACATATCGTGCATGCTGTGTTGTACATGGCTATAGTTGTGGTGAGAAATCTAAAATAAGGTTTCTTGTCATCTCGCAAAATTATGTGTCATGTGCTTCGGATCACTGCGAGGGTTAAACATCGACAACTGAGTTGGGCTAGTCATTGGGGGCACATGCACGAACATTGACTACTCGGCTGCCATCTAGGTCAAGCCGGCTATGTTAATTAGGACATCTATCGACAGACCCCTTTTCTACGAGTTTATCTTTAATTTGAGCTTTGTTCCTCATCTAGTTTGTCCGTCGGGATTCATGTTGTCTCCTTTGGGCAGTGAGGTTATGATTTCTTTTCATGTGGCATTTTTTCGTGTTATATTTATAATCCGGCGCTTCAAATCAAAATGACGACAACTGCGCCTCCGGGCCACGTGCATGAAGACTTCTCGATAGTCATTCACGAGGTCAAGCCGGCTCCGGTAGACAAAAGAAAACTAAGTACTACTCCAATATATAGGCAGGAGCCTCCGCGCTTGCTTGCTAGTGTTTCTCTCTTCACACCGTCTCGGCCTCTCCAGATCTAAACACGACAGCGGTGGCCACACTCTCTCTCTCTGCTCACCATTGGTCACAGATCCAGCCGGATCCTCTCCGCCGGGGAAGGTGAGAAGGTGCAACGTTCACGCGGTCGTCCTCGGCGACGGCTCTTACCCACTGCTGGGCGCGTCCCGATCAGCCTGCCTTGCCGTTCTCTCCCAAGCACCGTTGGCGAGGGAGGGCCTCCGACCTCTTCTTCCTCGCTGCCGTAGTGTGGGCAGATCCGGCCTCCCGCTGCCCACCTAGCGACATCCCGGCGACCATCAGGTATAACTTCCTTCGAAACCGGCCTTGCTCTACTTCCTGAGCTCTTGATGTCGCTGCATTTGTAACTTTTACTATTTCTCAGGTCCCCACGTAGATAGGATCGATCGGTTGTTCGAAAACCACCTATTTTTTTTTACGTTTAAGAGGTAAAGCTTGTTCATGCGCTCGAATCTAGTACTACTTGGTTCAAACAAGGAAGAAAGGGGTTATGGGGGTGGGGGTGGGGGAGGATTTGTTACCCGAATCTAGGACTTGGTCGAAAGAGGAAATAATGGGGGCGAAAAGTAGCAGACTGGCTATCCAACTGGTCCCTAGGTCTAATAGGGAAATAAAGGGAAACGCAGTACAAACTCAATATAAACCCGATCTATTGGTTGAAAAAAGGAAAGAAAGTGGGGACTGGGGACTAGTCAAGCGAGTAAGTCCAAAGCACTAGATTTGCTAGCCTCACACAAAGTATAAGGTGGCTATCTAGAACAAAAATGGGACCAACCCGGATATCACATTACGATGTTTGTTGCCCGAGCCACTCTTATGTAATGCCACTGGTAAAATGTAGCGATCGCCTTTGTTAAAAAGTAAGGACACGTTAAACCAATGTTGTTTTCAATGTAATGCCTCCGATAATATGAATCAATGGCACTTCTTTACATGTCCTGCTAAAATTTCCCATTAAGATAAGTTTGTTCTTTTCGTTAGAAATGCAACATCTGGTCCTCCTACTCTCCCGTGCCCAAAGTAATGTCGTATTTAACGGTTGTCATAGTTAATCCTGATGCCCACACTAATATCTAGCAATGCCCTTTGCTTTAGAAATTGCTACTGTCCTTGTAGGATTGCCATTCAGATAAGGAACATGCTTCTTTTCATTTGATGCATGTTTCATCACCTGTTACTTGTTAGTCACCCTCCTTTCCACCTTTTTAGTGCAAACAGAGATATACATTTCACGCTCGATCTTAGTTGAACTGCACAAATGATATCCAAATTATAGTTGAGCATTCCAGGAGCTTCACAACCAACCTTGATGTTGCTCAATTTTATTGCAACTAATGAAGAAGAAGCTCTGTGGGTTTCGTTTTCTGATGGAAATGGAACCAGGGCTGGAGCCCTTTTCTTAAATTTTTTTGAAGAAGAAGCTGCTAGCTCACGGGACATTGCTTCATTTTAGGTGAACTGCACCAAAAGGTCCCATGAATTGAATCATCCATGTTGGTGACTGAAAGTGCCAGCTTGACATCGATCTAAGCACCCCGGCCTCCATCCTTGCGGCCTTGCGGTACACCTCGTTTGCCACCTGCTCGACCCTAGTGTCACTGATAAAATGAAGTAATAATAGAGTTAAAATAAAGCGAGTGTCATCTCTATCATTTCATTTCCAATGTAGATAAAGAAAGTGCTTCTCTTTGTTAAAGTATGTTTCATCAACTAGTCCCATTGTTAATGTTTAAGCGTTTACGCAAACCGGGTGCTTAATTTTAGTTGATATGTACAAAAATAGAGATTTGAATGTCTCAAAGGCGCCTCCTTGTACTCTTGCTGTACACCGATGTTCATCACGGCGTAAGGTGTATCTGGGAGACTTGGGACGATGTCGATATGAGGCATACCGTATGAGGCGTCATGAGGGCCATCTCGCCCTCATGACATGGCATACTATGATACTATCACAATATTTTCTTATATTTATTTTCTGTGTTTCATCAACTAGTGCCACTATAATGTAATCACGCTTTTTCATTATCTGTGCAAACAGGGTTATTCAGCTGCATTTTGGTGGAACTGCACAAATGTACGTGAGGAACGGCATATATGCAGAAAAGTAGGTGTGCCAAGTAAAATTACCGACACCAACCATGCTGCATGCACGCATTGGCATCCACCACAACCAGTGGGATGTGTGGCGCTCTCTGTGGACGGATCTTTCTCGGCAAATCCTCTAACCAAATACTAGTAGCTTATATTAGCAGTTTTCTAGGGAGTACTCTTTTCTAAAAGAAGCACCAATCTATTTTTCTTTATTTGTACCTTTGTGTCACAACTTTGACCCAAAGGTCCAGAGCAATTTTAGGGTGATTGGTGTAGTACTCGGAGACTGTTTGTAAGCATGATTTTCATTAGCTGTCACACTGATTGTAAGCATGAGCAGGTGGAAGATTAGGTTAGTGCGAAGCTTACCTTAAACCCTACCTCCGCCGTTGAAACAAGGCGAGCGTTGAGGGAACCATGGAGAACATCGGGGAAGCGACGTCACGCCATCCGGCCTCCTCTTGCGGTGGGAGAACGAATACTCCTGTGGCTCTGGCTGGCTCTGCACCCTCACGAACGGCACACCATACTCGATCGATTCGTTATCCTCTGGGTGCTCGACCTTCGACCTGTACGCCCACCACCTCCGCTTTGTTGTCGCCTTGGGCGAATCGCTGCTCCATCGCCCATCGGAGATACTAGATGAACTCGGAGGACTACGGCGTGACTGCCGCCGAGGAGTACATGTACATCGCCGCCCTCATCGCCGCCGTCTCGCTCTTTCGCATACATTGCCACATGGCCCGCACTGTCCTCGAAATCTCCCACTCATTGTCAAACCAACTAAGGATCTCCTTTAACCTGGCTAACTTTGCACAGTGCGCCGGCGATTTGCACTGATTCATTCTTTGCATCCTCTCCATAGATGTCGCTTACGAGTGGTCCGGTGCTAGCTTTGGAAGATGGGAGGAGAGACGGTGGTCTTGCAATAGAGAAGAGGGACAGGAGAGGAGGTGGTTTTGGAATGGAGATGATGGAGAGGAGAGGAGGTGTTTTTGCAATTGAGAGAAGATCAAAAACTCGAGAGGAGAGAAGGTGGTTTTGGAATGGAGATGATGGAGAGGAGAGGAGGTGGTTTTGGAATGGAGATGATGGAGAGGAGAGGAGGTGTTTTGCAATGGAGAAGATCCTAAGAGGGAGAGGCGAGACGGTGGTTTTGGAATGGAGATGATGGAGAGGAGAGGAGGTGGTTTTGCAATGGAGAAGATCAGAAGAGGGAGAGGCGAGACAGTGATTTTGGAATGGAGATGATGGAGAGGAGAGGAGGTGGTTTTGCAATGGAGAAGAGGGAGAGGAGTGTGCGGCAGCGATTTAGGATTGGGCGAGAGGGCGGTGGTGACTGGATCAAAATCAAAATCAATTTACCCTTCAATTAAGAAAGCGACCCCACATTAACTAGTCTCCCTTTTATTACGGGTCATAATTGACCATGATTTTTCGCACATAAAATATATGTTATATGTTGCAAAAATAATATAATTTGAAAGTACATTCAGATACAAACCAAACGATACAATTTTTGGTGACATGCATTCACATTTTGCTTGTCACATACAGTACGTGGTCAAACTTTGACCCAAAATACGCGAAACAACAAAAAATACTTCCAAGACCAGCGCCGCTCTACCGCTCTTCTCCTGTTCCAATCTAAATCCACCGTCGCTCCTCTCCTGTTCCAATCTAAATACAGCGCCTCTCCTCTCCTCTTCCATTTCAAAACCACCGCCCCTCCTCTCCTGTTCCAGTCCAAAACCAGCGTCGCTCCTCTCCCGTTCTAATCCAAAACCAGCGCCGCTCCTCTCCTCTTCCATTCAAAAACCACTGCCGGCGATTGATGGTGCTGTGGAGAAGTAGATCGATGGAGGAGTACAACCGATACATGAGGATCGCAGACGGCGACCCTGTGAAGCTAGCTAGGATGTTGGAGATACAGTCTTGGTTTGACAACAAGGACCAACTAAGCGGCGGCGATGACATCCATGGCCAAATATCTGCAACAGAGCGAAAAGGCGGCGATCTTTGCCGGAGGAGTCGCGCCGGAGTACATAGAGCTGCTCCTCTGGGCCATGGAGCAAACAGATTCACCTAATCCGATCGTGAGGGAGCGGTGGTGGGAGTATCGATCCCAGATGGAGCATCCACCAGAGATTGAAGGATCGAGCATCTACAGGGTGCCGATTTTGAGGGTGTCCTGCCAGAGCAAGCCGGTGGAGTCTTCGTCGACCGAACCCAACTGCAAGAGGAGAAAAGCAGTTGGCCCGACGACGCTTCCCCGCCATCGTCTCCCTCGCCGTTCACATCGTCTCACGGGGCGGCTGCCGCCGGGGAATAGGAGGGGACTGCCCCCCCCAATAGTCGAGCAGGTTGTGAATTGTCGAGGAGCTTAGGGTTGTCGATTTGCAGGTTGTGAATTGTGTTTTGTGTTGTGTATTTTGAGAGTACTTTCAGATATGTATGTCTTTTGAATTTCAGATTTGCGATATTGAGCATATCAAGAATTTTATGAATTCTAGAGATCTATTTTAGCACTTAAAAATGTAGTTTCATAGGAGTATAAAAGTGTAGACGAGAAAAGCGCAAGTTTCAGATTCGAGATAAGAAACTGCAAGTTCGGGCCAGATAAGAAATCGCAACTTCGAGGCGTAGCATTTATATTAACACGGCCTTTTCAAACAGGTTTAACATCATGATGGAAGTTTTATTCGTGGTCGAAAATGGAACTACCAGCCAATTAACATCATGCTGATCAACATTCATGCATAGCACATCTTCATATGATGCATAGTCAAAATGCCCACACAATGTTGAGTGTGCGAAACACAGAGAAAACAAGGGATGGAGTTTTGGCAAGTGTTGGACGTGGTTTTGGGCTGCCCCGTCTAGGCTTTCATTTTTAACATGCGCAGCCCACGACCTCGGATGGGAGGGCCTGTTTGTATTTTCCTAGGGCCGTCATGTATCGACCGGCCTATGGACCTACGATCCGAGGTTTTATTTTTGGCAGCCCAATTTATGTATTTTTTTGAAGAAAAGCATGTTGATGCATTCTATTTTTCTATATAAGAATAGGAACGCTAAGTACAACTTATGTTTCCTGTTAACTATATTATATATATTTAAATTATTTTATATGTTATTATATATTATTTTTATTGTCATCATATATTTAACAGATACTTACATATGTAAGAAAACAATATCCCACATCTTATTAATTATAAAAATAATTTCTTAACAAATAAAATCCTGGATTGTTTTGTACGAAAATCCTAGTGATTGTGTACAAAAGCTTGGTAAGATTTAAGGACGAATGTAATAATATCACTTATTATTTAAATATATTTATAACAAAATGCTCAGCCCTTTTTTATTTTTTGATAACATTGCTGGCCAAACCCAACATTATAATTAGAATCAGCCCAGAAAAATCGTGTATCTAAATAAAGTGCAAATGGCCTGTAATTTTTTAGGAAATAAAATAAATGGGTCGCATGAAAGCTACATTAATTGTTCACCCAGCACAGCTAATGGTTGTAATTCAAAAAAAAGATCAAATTGACTGTAAATTCTACTGCGCAAAAACAAACTGTAAATTCTGAAAAAATGGGTTGAATACGTGCCACATTTTTGGAGGCTGAAATGTGGGCCAATAGGTCGAAGCCAACGCAAGTCGTTGTAAATTTAGTCAACAAATGATTCTGACATGTTAGCCGTTGGATTTACATCCAACAGCCGGCATCCATCTTCAATCTCTCGTCTTCTTCCTCCAGCACCGCCAGGACCACCTCCCGCCTCCTCCTGCTAGCAGCTCTGCTTAGCACGCTTCGCTATGAAGCGCTACTCCACCGCTGGCGTGCCATCCCTCCAACCCTCCACACCTCCTGTTCTTCTTCACCGACTGCCGAACCACACCGCACTAGAACCAGTTAACCCTCGTACACCTCTCCGTCTGCGACTCTACTCCCGTGTCTTCCCATCTCCGGCTCATTGCTGTCCGGGGCCTCGCCGTCGTCCACCACCTTGGATGCGCTCGACGCTGCGTGGTCAACATGGTCAACGAACGACACCATCGGAAGTAGGCTGTGCGTGGAGAGGCCGACAATTTGGGTCCACGACACACAAGGAAATGCCTCCTTATTACGCATAAAATAATGATTCCTCCACGACATCTAGGACCCACCGGAAGGGCCTACGTATTTCGTGAAAAAACGTGCCCCCATGAGACTTGTCGGACCCACCAGCTATCTTCGCACGCAAGGAAGTGCCTCCTTATTACGCACAAAAATGAATACTCCCCACCTGGAACCCAGATACTTTGTGAGGCTGACTTGTGGGCCTACCAAGTTGTGACAGGGACGGAGGGCTTTGTCAACTTAGTCAATATGAACGATTCTAGCTCCTGTTACCGTACGATGTTCATCCAACGGTTGTAGTGCTTCTTCAACCTCTGGTCTTCTTGCTCTAGCCGCCCAAACCAGCGCCGGTCGTGCCGCGTGCTCCTGCCTCCCATGGCCGGCTATGAGGCCGCAGAGGCCTCACTGCCCCCTACTACTCCCACCACTGGCCAGGCCATCCCTCTACTCACCCACACCCCCTGTTAATCTACGGCGACAGCAGCCTCACACCGCAGCCGAACCAGTGAACCCTCGTACTCCTCTTCGTGTGGGCATCCACTGCTGCGTCTTCCCCGGCTCCGAGTCGTCCCCTTCCTAGGCCTCGCCGTCGTCCACCGCCGTGGTGCTCTCGGCGCGGCGTGGTCAACGTGGTCAAGGAACGACTTCCATCGGACGTGGACTGTACGTGGAGAGGCTGACAGCTGGGTCCACGGCCGCAGCGAGGAAGTGCCTCCTTATTACGCGGAAAATAATGATTCCTCCACATGATAGCAGGGACCCACCGGACGGGCCACCGTATTTAGCGAAAAAAAGTTCCCCCTGACTGCTGGGACCCACCAGCTACATCTTCGTACGCAAGGAAGTGCGTCCGGGCAAAAAAAACGATTCGCCTCACTGACTGCTGGGACCCACAAGCTACATCTTCGCACGCAAGGATGTGCGTCCGGGCAAAAAAAAACGATTCGCCCCCTGACTGCTGGGACCCACCTGCGATATCTTCGCACGCAAAGGAAGTGCGTCCGGGCAAAAAAAAAACGATTCGCCCCTCTGACTGCTGGGACCCACCAGCTACATTTTCGCACGCAAGGAACTGCCTGACAGTCGGGACCCACCTGGTCGAAGCGTACGTAGCGTTGTCATTCTGGTCGCGACCGTGTACGTACATACCGGGTCGATGTAGAGGCGCGCATGTGTCGTAGATGTAGAGGCGCCGCGCGTAGCATGTACACATACGTCTGAGGCGAGGGTGCAAGAAAGAAAAAATCTGACGCACGTACATACGGGCAGGGTCTCTAACGCCTATCGCGCATACGTACATGGCTGGGTCGGAACGGAGAGACAGCGTCGTCGTCGTGTTCATGGGGAGCCAACCGGCTGGTTCGGAACAGAATGCGTGGTCGTATTCATCGGGAGGGCTTGGACGGAACAGGCGATGGAAAGGAGGCCTGGCGTACCGCTATGAGAGAAACAGCCTTGTGTTCGACCGGCCACATTCAAACGGGGTCCTGTTGATCGGGAGGGCTGGCGTGCCGCAAAGCGGAGGAAAGCGGACCTCCTACGGTCGAAATGGGGTCCTGTTGATCGGGAGGGTGTGGCATACAGCAAAAGCAGACGAAACAGACTTGTGTTGGAGCGCCACGGTCGAAAGCAGGGAGAGGGTGTGGCGTGCATAAGCAGGACTCCACGGGATACTGTTCATCTCCACCGTCGACCTCCTCCAGCCTCCACGGGCTACCGTCGACCTCCTCCAGCCTCCACGGGCTCCTGTTCATCGTGCCTCCACCGCGTGCTACTCCACCGGCTACTGTTCAACCACCCCTCTCCACGGGCACCCCTCCACCATCTACTGTTCATCCAGCCCTCCACACCACGGGGTCTTGTTCAACCACCCCTCCACGGCCACCCCTCCACTGTCTACTGTTCATCCAGCCGTCCACACCACGGGTTCCTGTTCATCCAGAGGCAACGCCACCGCTCCTTTATTCATCCAACCCCCCCATAGCGCTCACTAGCAGCGATAGTGAAGGAATCGCTCCATCGGGTTCGATTAACGACCATCGACCGATCGCTCGGGTTCGATGCAGCGTAACTGCGGTCTGTCGCCGGGTTCGATTAGAGCCCAACGCCTCGCCGACTTGATTAGAGCCAACGCCTCGCACACACGCAGCGTGCGTATGAGAAAGCGTGCATCGCTCCGCCCCGACCTCCCACCGTAACGGCAACTCCCGAAATTTTCCTCCCCTCGCTTCTACCATGGTTTTTTACATCATGGGACGGCCCAAAGAATGTCATGCAGCTGCATCTCCGGCCCGCCTAGGACGAAAAGCCCATTTTCATCATGATTTTTGTCATAGAAGTAGGAGCCCACCACATCTATGATGATACCGGGTTTTGTCACAATTATCGTCATAGAAGTGTCATATGTATGATAGAAAAAATTTCGTTCGGCCCATGTCAAGGATGTGTCTTTTTTTTGTAGTGTCAGGACCCTCATGAGGGGCCAAACCTCGCGAGGCGGATGGCACCAAGACCTCCCTGAGGGTGGCCTCACTAGGCTGGCTCCGAGGAGCGGAGATATCAATGCAAGGTGCACCTCATGAGGTTCACATGACGTGAGCCATGACGACCAAGGCCAGGCGGGCGCCATCGGGTACAGTGTACCAGCTTCCTCTTTGGTGCTAAGGAGGCAAGTGCAGGCGCAAAGTCCCGAGGGATCAAGAAAAGGTTTCCATATCGGTGCAAAGAGACCAAGACCGCCTGAACGGAGGTCATCACGGAGCCCACCGCGGCGTCACCACCAGAGCCCTTTGCAGGCGAAGACTACTTTTGTCAGGATAGCTTGTACTAGTTGTTCCCCTTCAAATTTGACCGTTGTAGGATCCCTTCCCGCCTACATTTGGGAAGAGGACCAAGGCCAGTATAAATAGGACTTAGCCACCACCATAGAGGGGATGGACCAATTCCACTCAGACCAAATCACCAGCTCATCAAGCTCAAGAACACCTCGCCTCCTGAGGTTGTTCTTCCATTGTACTAGTTCATCCTCAGCCCCTCAAGGCAATCCACCACAAAGCTGGAGTAGGGTATTACACCGCAAGGTGGCCCGAACCAGGATAAACTAATGTGTCTCTTGTCCCTAGGGTTCGTCGAGTTCGGCTGTGGAATCGTTGGGCAGGCAGACAAGGAAGAGAGAGTTCTTCACACGCACCCCAGAGTTCGAACCTCTCAAGGGTTTGTGGAACCCTTAATCCAACAGTTTTATTAAACAAGAGAAGACAAGGTAATATGGGCTCTTTGTTAGATCAACAATTATGCATATGAGAGCCACTCAACATTTTCATCGTGGTCTTCTCCTCGGTATGACTCAAATAAAAAGAAAAGAAATTCAGAGAAACACACTGAAACATTTTTGGAGTTTTTGGTTTTCTTGAACAAGGAACTACAAAGGGAAAAGCAAAAACGAGAAAAACTATTTACACGGGAAAACTCCCAACAAGCAAAAGAAGAACAAGGAAATCTTTTTGGGTTTTCTTTTTAGTGCTAGAACTAACTACTCTAGAAAGGAAAATAAAAAAGAAGCAGGAAATATTTTTTTGTATTTTCCCAAGGTTTTTCAAACACACCAGAAGAAAGAGAGAAAACAAATTTAACATGGATAATACAATGAAAAAGTGTGGACACCGACAACGAGAATGAAATGTGTGAACATGAATGTAATGTCGGTGGGAATACGTACTCCCCAAATTAGGCTTTTGGCCTAACTTGGTAATCAATCAGTAGTCGAAGAAACCATGGGGTCCCATGTCGAATTGCTGAGGAGCGAGCACCTGTGGATCCCACGCTGAGGCTCCTCCTCTGCTATAGCCTGGTTGTTCCGGTAGGCGATGATATCCGCAGGCATAATCCTGTATCCACCCCTGGCAATAGGATCAAACAAAGCAGGTGCAGGCAATGGAATAATATCACGAGTTCTCACACTGAAAACCAAGTTATACGGAATAGGGATGTTAGGCTAATCGGCAACAATAAACTGGGGGTGTTCCATGGCCGCACGATCTAGGTAAACCTTGGGCAAAGGATAATCATGCAAGCGTATCTGAACGTTAAAGCGAGCCACCAAACGAGTGGCATAAATACCTCCATGTATTTTACCCTTGGATTTATTAATGTGAAGGCGATGTGCCACAATAGCTCCCAACCTATAAGTTTTGTTGCCTTCAAGTGCAGGACGTAAAACCCCAATGTCTGGGGCACTGAGTGCACCCACCTTCTCTCTAGCAAGCAAGCATTTTGCAATGAAAAGAGTGAAATAATGAACAGCAGGAAAATGCAAGCCAACAACGGTGATACTCGACACCCCTCTCTCTCATCACCCACTGTCAGAGTACGATAAAAGCCTTCAAACTCTGTCGGCCTAGGCTCTACCAAACCACCATCAGAAGGAAGCAAGCATATTTCACAAAATTCAGTAAGTGGTCTCTGATGGGGTTCAACATATAAATTAAACTGCACTTCAGGGGGATTATTCCTATGAAGGAAAGTAAAACTTTGCACAAAGGAATTTGTAAGGAGATGGTACTAGTCACATTCAGCTACGATGAAGTCGGCGAGGCCGACATAGCAGCATATTGTGCAACGGCCCCTTCCATGAACGGGGTATGCGGCCATTCGCATGACCGTACTTCCGCTGTTCTCCGGGTATGGAGATCACTGTCAGACGACTCCCCAATAACTCCCTTGGTGTTCTTCTTGGAAGCAAACTTCCCAAAGATACTCATGTTTTTCCTATGAACAAAAATTCTGAAATTTTCAGTCCACAAAATTTCACAAGATTGGTAGCAACTATCATAGGTATGCATAGAGGCCATAGCAAGCATTCAAACTACTTAAAATTCTAAGAATTCAACATGCAAGCTCATCTACAGCAGCACCAAGAGTAGCTAATTATTGAAAATATAAACCACTAAAGAATAAACTAATTGGACAAACAAGGAGTCACATACCAAACAACAATCCCCCGAAACAGTTTCGGAAATGGAGCTTCGAGCAAAGAGATCGAAATCCGTGGGTTTGATAGCAAGGACACGAGAGAGATAGAGAGAGAGAGAGAGAGAGAGAGAGCAATGGTGATTTTTCTGGAGGTAGGTGATGAAGTGGTATGAAGAGATAAGTGAGGGGGCCCACGTGAGGACCACAACCCACCAGGGCGCGCCTGGGGGTCCTGGCATGCCCATGTGGGTTGTGCCCACCTGGTGCACCTCCCTCTAATGTTATTTGCACCCAAAAAAGTTAAATATTCAAAAAAAAACATATTAATTTTTCAGAGCATTCCGAGAACTTTTATTTTTGGGTCATTTTTTATTGCATGGGAATTCAGAAAACAGACAAAACATGGCATTTTTATTTTATTTAACTACTAAAAACAAAAAACAAAAGGTAGGGACAGAAGATAGTGCCTACTAAATTCATCAAATTCATACCTCTAAAAATGATCCATTAATAAGGTTGATCAAGTCTTATTAACAACCACTTTCGATTAGCATGAAACCAAAGAACTTTCGTAAATCACTAAGTTACCTCAACGGGGATATGTATGTCCCCAACAATAAGCATTTCATATTTCTGTTTAACAGTAGGTAGAGGTAGTTGAAAATTTCCAATAGTGATTGTCGGAGATTTCTCAATAACATTAATACCATTCACTTGGAATTGTTTCTTCGGAAAGTGCACCGCATGCTCATTACCATTGATATGAAAAGTGACCTTGCTTTTACTGCAATCAATAACAGCCCCTCCAGTATTCAAGAAGGGTTTACCAAGGATAATCGACATGTTGTCGTCCTCGGGCATCTCAAGTATAACAAAGTCAGTCAAAATAGTAACATTAGCAACAACAACGGGCACATCCTCACAAATACCGATAGGTATGGTAGTTGATTTGTCAAACATTTGCAAAGATATTTCAGTAGGTGTGAGTTTATTCAAATTAAGTCTTTTATATAAAGAGAAAGGCATAACACTAACACCAGCTCCCGAATCACATAAAGCGGTTTTCACATAATTTCTTTTGATGGAGCAAGGTATAGTTGGTATTCCCGGATCTCCAAGTTTTTTAGGTATTCCATCTTCAAAAGTATAATGGCAAGCATGGTGGAGATTTCAGCTTTCGGTATTTTTCTCTTATTGGTGTTGTTGTCTTTCATATACTTTGCATAAGGATGCATTTTTAAGATATCAGTCAAGCGAGTACGCAAAAAGACTGGCCTCAGCATTTCAGCAAAGCGTTCAAATTCTTCATCATCCTTCTTTTTAGTTGACTTAGGTGGAAAGGGCATAGGTTTTTGAACCCACGGTTCTCTTTACCGTGTTTTCTAGCAACAAATTCTCTTTTATCATATCTTTTATTCTTAGGTTGTGGGTTATCAAGATCAAGTGCTGGTTCTATCTCAACGTCATTGTCTGGTTCTTTATTATTTGTTTGAGTGTCTTCATGAACCTCATCATTATCTTTTTCATTATCAGAAGGTGAGTGTTCACTACCAGGTTGAGTTTCAACATCTGAGATAGAAACTTCATTATCATTATCACAAGGTTTTTCTACATCAGGTTCACTAGAAGCATGCAACGTCCTATCATGTTTCTTCTTCTTTTTCTTTTTAGAAGGACTACGTGCATCAGTGTTAGCTCTTTGAGAGTCTTGTTCAATTCTTTTTGGGTGTCCCTCGGGATAAAGTGGTTCCTGAGTCATTTTACCTCCTCTAGTTGCTACTCTAACAGCAAAGTCACTTATATTATTATTCATTTCATCAAGCAAATCTCTCTGAGATTTAGCAACTTGTTCTAACTGAGTTTGAACCATAGAAGCATGCTTCCCCACACCTCTAACATCATTTGAGATTCTAAATAAGAAGTCACTCAAGCGAGAAATCATATCAGAATTGTATTTCAATTGTTTCATAACATTTGCATTGAAGTGATCTTGCTTTCTAATGTTATTTTCAAAGTCATAAAGGCATTGGCTAGGGTGCATATTGTGAGGATTGTCATTATCATTGAATTTCATTAGAGAATTTACCTCTACCACCTTAGGTGGTGGTGGTGTATGAAGCCAATGTATTTCTTCAATAGGAGGTAAATTTTTGACATCCTCAGCTTTAATACCTTTTTCCTTCATAGATTTCTTGCCTCTTGCATATCTTCAGGACTGAGATATAAGATACCCCTCTTCTTCGGAGTGGGTTTAGGTGGTGCTTCAGGAAGAGTCCATTCATCATAATTTTTCAATATGTTATTCAGTAATTCTTCAGCCTGCCCAATAGTTCGTTCCCTGAAAAGACAACCAGCACAACTATCTAGGAAAGCCCTAGAAGCATCGGTTAGTCCATTATAGAAGATATCAAGTATTTGATTTTTCTTAAGAGGATGATCAGGCAAAGCATTAAGAAATTGGCAAAGCCTCCCCCAAGCTTGTGGGAGACTCTTTTCTACAATTTGCACAAAGTTAAATATTTCCTGTAAGGTAGCTTGTTTCTTATGAGTAGGGAAATATTTTTCAAAGAAGTAATAAATCATATCCTGGGTACTACGCACACAACCAGGAGCAAGAGTATTGTACCATGCTTTAGCATCACCCTTTAATGAGAACGGAAATAATTTGAGAGTATAGTAATAGCGAGTTTTCTCATCATGAGTAAAAGGGTGGCTATGTCATTCAACTTTGTAAGATGTGCCACAACAGTTTCAGTTTCATAACCATGGAAAGGATCAGATTCAACCAAGTAATTAACTCTGGGTCAATAGAGAATTCATAATGCTTATCATCAATAAATATAGGTGAAGTAGCAAACTTAGGATCATATTGCATTCTAGGATTCAAGGATTTTTCTTTATACTTGCATAATAATTTCTCTAGATCATCTCTATCCTTACAAGCAAGAATGTCTCTAGTTGTCTCCTCATTCATAACATAACCTTCCGGTACCTTAGGCAATTCATATCTAGGAGGGCTAGTTCTAGTAGGTGTTTCAAGATTTTCAGTTTCAAGCTCATCATCAGTTTCAACAATATCATGTTGTCTTACTCTAGCAAGTTGTTCATCCAGAAATTCACCTAGAGGACATCATCATCAAGCAAGGTACTAGAATCATCATAAGTATCATTCATAGCAGAAGTAGCATCATCAATAACTTGCGACATATCAGGATTAATAGAATGTGGTGGTGTTGCAAGTTTACTTATAACAGAAGGTGAATCTAAAGCATAGCTAGATGGCAGTTCCTTACCCCCCTTGTCTTAGAGGGATAAATCTTAGTCTTAGCATCCTTCAGATTCTTCATAGTGATACATTGATAATAATCCCAAGTGACTTGACAAATATAGCTATGCTCCCCGGCAACGGCGCTAGAAAAAGGTCTTGATAACACATAAGTATAGGGGATCGCAACCGTTTTTGAGGGTAGAGTATTCAACCCAAATTTATAGATTTGACACAAGGGGAGCAAAAGAATATTTGCAAGTATTAGTAGCTGAGTTGTCAATTCAGCCACACCTAGAGATTAATTATCTGCAGCAAGGTGATCAGTAGCAAAGTAATATGATAGTTTTGATAATAGTAGCGATAGCAATAGTAACGGTAACAGTGATAGCAGTAGTTTTGTAGCAAGTGCAACAGTAATGATAGCAGTAGTAACTTAGCAAGAACAATATAAGAGAAATTCGTAGGCATTGGATCGGTAATTATTTGGATGGTATTCATCATGTGACAGTTATAACCTAGGGCGATACGGCACTAGCTCCAGTTCATAAATATAATGTAGGCATGTATTCCGTAAATAGTCATACGTGCTTATGGAAAGAACTTTCATGGCATCTTTGGTCCTACCCTCCGGTGGCAGCGGGGTACAGTTGGAAACTAAGGGATATTAAGGCCTCCTTTTAAATAGGGAACCGGAACAAAGCATTAACACACGGTGAATACATGAACTCCTCAAACTACGGTCATCACCAGGAGTGGTCCCGACTATTG
Organism: Aegilops bicornis; assembly: GCA_021605145.1. NCBI lineage: Eukaryota > Viridiplantae > Streptophyta > Magnoliopsida > Poales > Poaceae > Aegilops > Aegilops bicornis. The sequence continues at coordinate 401,989,382 of CM038671.1, read as the reverse complement.
TCACTCCGGGGTTGCCGGATCATAACACGTAGTAGGTGACTATAACTTGCAAGATCGGATCTAGAACATGGATATAATGGTGATAAAATAAACGGTTCAGATCTAAAATCATGGCACCAGGGCCCAAAGTGACAAGCATTAAGCATGGCAAAGTCATAGCAACATCAATCTCAGAACATAGTGGATACTAGGGATCAAGCCCTAACAAGACTAACCAGATTACATGATGAATCTCATCCAACTCCTCACCGACCGAGCCTAAGAAGGAATTACTCACTCCCGGTGGGGAGAATCATGGAATTGGCGATGGAGAAGGGCTGGTGATGACGAAGATCGAAGATCCCCCTCTCCGGAGCCCCAAACGGACTCCTGATCTGGCCTCCCGATGAAGAACAGGAGGTGACGGGGGCTCCATCTCATGGAGCGCGATAATTCTTTCTCCCTGATTTTTTCTGGAAATATGTGTTTTTGTAGCATCGGTTTCAGGGTCTGCGGGGCCACCAGGTGGGGACAACCCACTTGGGCGCGCTTGGAGGGAGGGGCGCGCCCTGGTGGGTTGTGGCCCCCGGGTGCCCACCTCCGGTGGTTCTTGGCTCCAGAAATTCTCGTATATTCCGTAAAAAATCCTCGCAAAGTTTCGTTCCATTCTGAGAAGTTCTATTTCTACACGAAAACAACACCAGGTAGTTCCTGCTAAGAACAACGTCAGTCCGGGGTTAGTTTCATTCAAATCATGCAAATTAGAGTCCAAAACAAGAGGAAAAGCGTTAGGAAAAGTAGATACGTTGGAGACGTATCACACAACGCAAAAGAAGATTACATCGGATATAACTCTTACAACACCAAGGAGAAATTGTATTGAAGATCAAAGAGAGAGAAGAAGCCAGGCATAATGCACAGTTTGAAGTGTTGTCATCCTTGAAAGTAATTCCATAAGTAGCTCTCATAATGGATTCGTATGGTGGTTTAATTCTCTTCCTTGGAAATTGTTCCACCCCTTTCTTTAGAGGAAACTGGAAATTTATATTTCCTTCTTTCATATCAATAACTGCACCTATGGTTCGTAAAATTGGTCTACCAAGTATTATAGGACATGATGGATTACATTCAATATCAAGCACAATGAAATCCATGGGTACATAATTTCTATTAGCAATTGTGAGAACATCATTTATTCTACCTAATGGTTTCTTAATTGTTGACTCCACCAAATGCAAGTTGAGGGAACATTCATCCATATTGGTGACACCTAGAACATCACATAATTATTTTGGTATAGTACAGATGCTAGCTCCTAGATCACATAAAGCTTTACATTCATAATCTTTAATCTTAACTTTAATAGTAGGTTCCCATTCATCTTGTAGTTTCCTTGGTATAGACACTTCCAATTCTAGCTTTTCTTCATTAGCTTTAATAATGGCTTGTATGATATGTTTAGTAAAAGCTTTGCTCATGAGCATTAGGTGAACTAATCATGGATTGCAACAAGTAAATACATTCAATCAAAGAAAAATTGTCATAATTAAAGTCCTTCTAATCCAAAGTAGTGGGTGCATCGCTATCTTAACTTTTGACCTCTTTAAACCCACCTTTGTTGTTTTAATCATTAAGATCATCACCCTCTGAACAATTGGGATGCCTTATAATTAAAGTTGACTCATCTCTAGTCCTTTTATCACTAAGTTTTATATTACTAAACAAAGATTCAATAGGGGTGACACCAATCATTTTAATATCTTCATCATTATTCATAAAAATCTGGTGCGAACGCTTTTTCTAGAAATTCACATTTAGCTCTTAACCTTTCAAAAAAAATTCTGCTTTCATCCATGGTGAATTGGATAGACTTTAGAGATTAAGATATTTCATCCTTTTTATGTGGCAAAATTCAGTTTTAAGAGTACCCACATCTTGAGCAATTCTATCCATGTTTCTAGACATATCCTAAACTTTGCTTAATTTTTCTTCTACCATAGTATTAAAGATCTTTTGGGAACTAATAAATTATCTAGTTTAGTAGGTATCCTATTATTATTATAATATGAATTTCCATAATTATTAGAGGGATTAGTGTGATATGGCCTAGGATTAAAATTCCCTCTATAAGCATTGTTGTTGAAATTATTTCTTGTGACAAATTCACATAAATAGCATCACTCTTTTGCTCAATCAAGGTATATAATGGAATATCATTTGGCTCAACATGAACATTTTTACTAGCAAGCATATTCATAAGAGCATCCATTTTATCACTCAGAGTAGAAACTTCTTTGATAGAATTTACCTTCTTACCAGTTGGAGCTCATTCGGAATGGTTTGTTGTCATGTTATCAAGAAGCTTCGTGGCTTATCCCAATATGATTCCCATAAACATGCCACCTGCAGCTGGGTCTAGAAGTCCCACATAGAAATTTTGCACTATCATCCATAAGCTTAACCCATTAGCGGGACAATTTTTTAATCATTAATTTCATTCTCTCCCAAGATTGCGCAACTTACTCTTGCTCATGTTGTTTAAAGTTCATGGTTTGATTTCTAAGAGATTTTATCTTAGTGGGAGCAAAATACTTGGTAATGAAAGCATCCTCACACTTATCCCATGAATCAGTACTATAGTGAGGTAAAGATGAAAACCAAGTTTTTTAACACGGTCTCTTAGTGAGAAAGAAAAAATAAATAAATTAACAATATCATTATCCACATCTTTTTTCTTTTGCATATCACATAGTTCAATGAAGGTATTAAGATGGGATGCAACATCTTCATTAGGATTTCCAGCAAATTGTTCTTTCATAATAAGATAAAAAAATGCATCATTAATAGGATACAACTCCACACTAGTGGCATGAGGAGCAATTGGAGTACTAATAAAATCATTGTTATTAGTATTCGAGAAGTCATACAGTTTAGTGTTTTCTTGAGACATAATGGCACTTCAAGCAAAATAGCACACAAGATATTTTTGGTATTTTTTAAATTCTTGACAAGACTAATAAAGAGAAAATAAAAAGTAGAACAAGTAAATGATAAATGTGTGTGAAGGAACCTTCAATTGTTTCATGAAGTCTCCCTAGAAACGGCGCCGGAAATTCTTCTGCTACTTGTGATAGGCATTGGGATTTCCCCGAAGAGGAAGGGTGATGTAGTATAGTAGGAGATAGGAGATCCAGACAAACAACTGTCGATAGCACCTGCATACACACAAACAGATACTTGCACCCAACGCGGGAAAGAGGGTTGCTGATCCCATTGTAATCGTTAATTGCAAGGATTAATTCTAATAGTAGTAGATATATAAATCGCTACTACTATTATTCCACTTCGAGAGCGCTTCTATGCTTGCCTCTCTATGTATTAAGTTCATGATAAACAGAGTAATGCTTTAAGTATGATGACATAATGTAGATAAAATAAGATCAATCAATATGATCAAACCCCATCGTTTTATCCTTAGTAGCAACAATACAACTACGTGCCTGGCTACCCCTTATGTCACTAAGTAAGGACACCACAAGGTTGAACCTACTACTATGCACCATTTCCACTGAAGATCTAATCATCAACTTGGCCAAAAATAACTCATAGATCGAAAAGCATTACATAGCTATAGCAATCACACAAAATAAAGTTCAGAAATAATTCAATTACTTCCAATGAATAATCTGATCATAAACCCACAATTCGGATCCCAATAAGCACACCGCATAAAAGGATTACATCATATTGATCTCCAACAAGAACATTGTATTGAAGATCATGGAGAGAAAGAGAGAGAGAGAGAGATCTAGCTACTGCTATGGACCCTTAGTCCCTATGAGGAACTACTCACAAATCATCGGAGGTGCAACACAGTTGACGTACAGGCCCTCCGTGATTGATTATCCCTCCAGCAGAGTACCGACGAAGGCCTCGAAATGGGATCGCGGTAGAACAGAGGCTTGCAGCGGCAGAATAATTGTCCGCGTCCTGCTCTGGTGGTTTTTGAATATTTGGGAATTTACAACGCTCATAGGTCAGAGGAGCCACGAGGGGCCCACAAGGGGGCACGGTGTGCCAACCCCTGGGTCATTCCGTGCTGCCTTGCCATCTCCTTGTCTGGCTTTTGGACCTCCCCCGAAGCTTCCTGGGTATCTTTTGGTCCAGACAAATCATCATAAAGTTTCATCAAGTTTGTCCTCTGTTAGGTATGAATTTTCTGTAAAACCAAAAACATGCAGAAAACAACAACTCGTATTTGGCACTGAGTTAATGGGTTAGTTCGCAAAAATAATATAAAATGATGTATAAAGCATACAAGATTGATAATATAATAGCATGAAACAATAAAACATAGATACATTGGAGACGTATCAATGACCCTAAAAAAATCATTCAGATAGTTCACATAGTTTCTTGGCGAGTGGCCAGCTTCGTGGATTATTAGGTCATTCATGTGCGCAAGGTTCAGTTATGTGATACGTCTCCAACATATTATATATATATATATACTTTTTTTATTGTTCCATGCTATTATATTATCAATCTTGGATGTTTTATATTCATTTACTAGCAACTTTATATCATTTTTTGGGACTAACCTATTGATATAGTGCCCAGTGCCATTTGCTATTTTTTTGCTTCTCTTTTACTTTGCAGAATATCAATACCAAAAGAAGTCCTAATGCCACGAAACGTTTTGGAGATTTTTTCGGCCCAGAAGACACCCAGGGAGCCAAAGGAGCACACGGGAGGCACCAGGGCGCGCTAGAGGCCCAGAAGACACCCACTAGGCACCAGGGCGCGCTAGAGGCCCCTAGGCGCCCTAGTGGGTAGTGGAGCCCATGGGAAGCTTTCTGACCAACCTCCACCTCTATAAATACTCTAGGATCCCAAGAAACCCAAGGGAGTCGAGGAAATACAGTTTCTGTCGCCGCAAGTTCTAGAACAACGAGACCCAATCTAGAGGCCTTTTCCGGCACTCTGCGAAGGGGGAAACGATCACGGAGGGGTTCTTCATCATCCTTGTTGCTCCTCTGATGACGCGTGAGTAGTTTACCACAAACCTATGGGTCTGTAGCTAGTATCTAGATGACTTCTTCTCTCTTTTTGATCTTCAATACAATGTTCTCCTCCATGTTCTTGGAGATCTATTCGATGTAATTCTTTTTTACGGTGTGTTTGTTGGGATCCGATGAATTGTGAGTTTATGATCAGTTCTATCCATGGATTTATTTGAGTCTTTGCTGAACTCTTATATGCGTGATTGTTATAGCCTCGTATTTCTTCTCCGAAATTTTGGTTTGGTTTGGCCAACTAGAATGATTTTTCTTGCCATGGGAAGAGGTGCTTTGTGATGGGTTCGATCTTGTGGTGCTCAATCTCAGTGACAGAAAAGAGACATGACACGCATGTATCATTGATATTCAGGGCAACATGATGGGGTTCATTCCTACATGAATATATCTTGTCTACATCATGTCATCGTCTTATTGCATTACTCTGTTTTTCCATGAACTTAATACACTATATGCATGCTGGATAGCGGTCTATGCGTGGAGTAATAGTAGTAGATGTAGAATTGTTTCGGTCTACTAATCTTGGACGTGATGCCTATATACATGATCATTGCCTTGGATATCGTCATGATTATTCTCTTTCCTATCAATTGCCCGACATTAATTTGTTTACCCACCGTATGCTATTTTCTTGAGAGAAGCCTCTAGTGAAAACTATGCCCCCGCATCAATTTCCTATCATATTAAACCAAAAATACCTTGCTGTGATTTTTCTTTCTGTATGTTATTTTGTGTTCTTGCTAGATCTATTTACCAAAACCTATACAATTCAATATATCTCAATACCGTGGAGGGATTGACAACCCCTCTTACGCGTTAGGTTGCAAGTCTTTGTTGTTTGTGTGAAGGTGATGTTTACATAGTGTTGCTTTGTTCTCCTACTGGATTGATAACCTTGGTTTCATAACTGAGGGACATACTTACATTTGTTTTGTTTCATCATCCTCTCCTCTTCGGGGAAATATCAACGCAGATACAAGCAATCAGTTAGAATTTCTGGCGCCATTGCCGGGGAGACATCATCAACATCCATCAGGACCTACGCGTAAACTGTCATATCCATGAAATTACTTTATTTTCCATTTGCCTATCGTTTTCATCTCCCCCACTTCTAAAAAGTTTTTGCAAAAATACAAAAATATTTTTCGTTTGCCTTTTTCTTGTTTGATCTTTTGTTTGCTTACGATCTTGTTTGCGTGGTCAGTATGTCTCAAGAAAATACTAAATTGTGTGAATTTTCCAATACTAATAATAATGATTTTATTAGTACTCCTATTGCTCCTCCTGCTGCTAGTGCGGAGTCTTGTGATATTAATGCCGCTTTGTTGAATCTTGTTATGAAAGAGCAATTTTCCGGTAATCCTAATGAGGATGTCGCATCCCACCTAAACACTTCCGTAGAATTGTGTGATATGAAAAATAAAAAAGATGTGGACAATGATATTGTGAAACTAAAATTATTTCCTTTCTCTTTGCGGGATCATGCAAATATTTGGTTTTCATCTTTGCCATGTAATAGTATTGATTCTTGGGATAAGTGCAAAGATGCTTTTATTACTAAGTATTTTCCCCCGACGAAAATTATTTCCCTTAGAAACAAAATTATGAATTTCAAGCAACTTGAGCATGAATATGTTGTGCAATCTTGGGAAAGAATGAAATTAATGCTAAGAAACTGTCCTACTCATGGTTTAAATCTTTCGATGATTATACAATTCTTTTATGCGGGATTGAATTTTGTTTCTAGAAATCTTTTAGATTCCGCCACGGGTGGTACTTTTATGGTGATTACTTTGGGTAAGCTACTAAATTACTAGATAATATCATGGCAAATTACTCACAATGGCATACCGAAAGAGCACCTACTAGTAAAAAGGTTAATTCTACTGAAGAAATTAGTACTTTGAGTGAAAAAGTTGATGCACTTATGAAATTGGTTGCTAGTAAAAAATGCTCCTATTGATCTTAATGATGTCCTTTGTATACTTTGATTGAGCAAAATAATGATCCCGTAGATATGAATTTTGTCTCGCGAAACAATTTTAATAACAATGCTTATATAGACGTAATTTTAATCCTAGGCCTTTTCCTGGAAATTCCTCTAATAATTACGGCAATCCCTATGGTAATTCTTCTTATAATAATAATATGATCTCTGATCTTGAGATTAATATTAAAGAATTTATCAATGCTCAAAAAGTTTTCAACACTACGATAGAAGAAAAATTGAATAAGATTGATGATATGTCTAGAAGCATTGACAGAATTACACATGATGTAGAAAATCTCAAGATTAAATTTTTTCCACCCAAGGTTGATAAATCAATTAAGGCTTTATATGTTTCCATGGAAGAAAGCAAGTAGAGAACCGCTATGCTAATACCTAAAAGAGAATTTTGAGAAAAAGCGTTTCCGCCCGATTTTTTCATAGTAACGATGAAGCTGTTAAAATGATTGGTGTTTCTTCTATTGATTCCTTGTTTAGTAATATTAAAATTGATGATAAGAGGACTGTAGAAGAGTCAACTTTAGTTAGAAGGCATCCTCATAATTCGGAGGGTGAAAATCTTGTTGGAAAAAATTGATTAAAGTGGGTCTGAAGAGGTAAAATCTTTAGCTAGTGATGTGTCTACTCTTTTGGATTACAAAGATTTTAATTATGATAGTTTTTTTATTGAGTGTATTTATTTGTTGAAATCCATTCTAAATTCACTCAATGCATATGAACAAAATAAAGCTTTTACTAAACATATTGTAGAAGCGATGATGAAAGCTTTAGAAGAAAAGCTAGAATTAGAGATTTCAATTCCTAGAAAATTATATGATGAATGGGTACCCACCATTAAAGTCAAGATCAAAAATTATGATTGCAATGGTTTATGTGATTTGGGTGCTAGTGTTTCCATAATTCTGAAATGTCTATGTGATGTGCTAGGTTTTACCAAGTTCTAAGAATGTTCTCTTAATTTGCAGTTGGCGGACTCTACTATTAAAAAGCCTTTGGGAAGAATTAATGATGTTCTTATTCTTGCAAATAGTAACTATGTGCCCATAGATTTTATTATTCTTGATATTGATTGTAATCCGTCTTGTCCCATAATACTTGGTAGACCGTTTTTATGAACTATAGGTGCCGTTATTGATACGAAAGAAGGGAATATAAAATTTCAGTTTCCATTGAGAATGGGTATGGAACACTTCCCAAGAACTAGAAGTAAGTCACCATACGAGTCAATCATGAGGGCAACCATGGAGCAAAAACAAAAGATGACAATACTTGAATCTATGCATTATGCCTTGCTAGGGGCATAAAACAATAGCGCTTGTTGGGAGGCAACCAAATATTTATCCTTTAATTTTTTTGTTTCTATTCCGTTTTTCAATAAATACACAATTATGCATGTGTGATGATTGTGCTTTTTATGTTTTATTTAGGCCTTGTTTGGTAGCAAGGGGGATAACACCAGGGCCACATGCCCCTAGGGGTTATTTTCACATGCACATGAGATTCCCCACCAACCACAGGGAAAATTTCTGCCACCATTTGGGAACAGGCAGCAGGGGGAGGAAACCCCTACCACCGAAGCAACCAGAAATTAGAAAATGCAAGAACCAGAGAGCTTCACTGAGAATAAACATTATTTTCATATTTTTCTTCAGTTTAGAAAAAATAAATGAAATACTTTTAAATATTTTCAGAAAAATCACAACAATTTTAGAACTTGTCATAAAAATCAGTAGTTCCAAACATTCAGAATAATAATAATAATTGAAGAAAATAATTACATTATTGCATCTTGTAGCATTAATCATACATGTCATACATAAACTTTTCTGTCATACATGAGATTCTCTACCACCAAGCAAATGTACTTGCGTATACAAAGTATACAAAAACTCGGCTCCATTACTCTCTTCAAGCATAACTAAGTCACTAAATAACATACGATATATACAATACTCAAAATCACACTATTCATTATAGTGTCCTAATCTATGCAACCATTGCTGTGACATCTTGAGTTTCCAGTGTACTGCAAAACAAGATTTTATGCTCAGTGATAGAGAAATCACATTATATAGCCTTATCAGCAAATAAAACAAGCTCATTGTTGTTCGAGCTTTTTCGAAATTGTTTCTCTGCATAGTCATGCTGCTGCTACTTTCCCTAATCCTTGTCGCGCTGCTGCCTGTCTCTCCTCGTTAATAAGATATTTTTTAGTCTATTAGTCAAGTCAGAGTTGCAAGATCAAGTATCCCACAAATCAAGAAGATCTAAAGAACAAAAAAGGAAAGCAGAAGAGAGGAAATTGCCCAGCATCATCCATCTAAAAGATCTTCTGGACTCCCTAATCCACGACCTGCAGCCAAATTAAACCACAAAGATGGTGAGATAATGTCGAACCCAACATTGGTTCTTGACTAATGTCCACTAGGCCCATCATTAGATTGTGACAAGAAGAAACATTGATGGACAAATGAACAATGGATGGACTAATTTGCAGCTGACAATTAGTAATTATTGCTTTCTAATAACAATTGCGCTTTCTCTACAAATAAACAGGTAACATATCAGTTTATATTCTACATCTGATCTTACCCTCTTTTTTTTTGAAGAAAACCATGTTTCTTCTCTCTGAACCAAAACTTCATATAATTTCTCATGTGAACCATGCTTCAAAGGCACAGACACTACACTAAAATTTGAGTGCACATATTGGATAGGTGTACCCATTATGACCGCAGAGAGCTTGTATCGATTTTAGCCCGGTTTTCCGCCAATTAACCGGGCAATTCTCTTCTTCTTAATCAATGAAAATGGCAAGTCTTTTGTCTTGTTTAAAAAAGCATTGTCAATCCATATACAATTGCAACTGGTAATTTATTCTCGAAAAAAAATTGCAACTGGTAATAACCAACAGCAAAATATTAAGACCATTACCAACATATCATGCTAAGATAACTCAGGGTGATCTAAAGTTACTAAGCACCATACGGTTTTCAAATTTTCTGAAGCATTTGTTGAAAAGGCTTAGAAGATAAATTTTAAAGCACAAACTATTGCTCAAACAGAGACATGCTAGATCAATCACATCAAAATATTATTAACCTACCAGCATAGTCATTAATCCAAAATGGCAGATACTAAGCTTAGCACATCCTAATACATATTTCAGTTGCTTTCATCAAGACTAGTTCAATCAAATACAGTAAGTGCAAAAAATATTTCTATTGAAAAGGCAATGACAAGGCAGGACATAAACATCACCAACCACATCTCTTGTTGACAAGTCGTTCAATTGATACCAACCAATAAATTTAAGCTTCGCCACATCTTGTTGTGTACCACTAAACACGGTGCCATCACCAAGCGTCTTCAGATAAAGCAAAAGACTTGCTAATGTCAGAGCACCTGCATTCAACACACAATCCAATACTTATGAGTTTAGGGCAGGGCAATTTGCCATCTTCGGAATATAGCCAACACAGATGCATCAATCCTACCTCGATTGAAACCACCCACAATAAATTTCCGTTCCAATAATACGAAAACATTGTGCATATACTAATTGAGAAACAAGATAAAAAACCGAAGATGATTGACTTAAAGATGTTGATTTGTGCAAAATGAGCCTTGGGATCTAATACAAGGTAATGACAACTCCCCTCATGCATGTTGTGCAATATAATCAAACAAGATTGCCTATGTGTGACCTTGCAATACACTACTCTGTATATGTGATTGTAATAGTATGATTAGCAGAAGAATGGCATACTACTCCATGCATGAAATTCAGTTTTGTATGCACTACCCTCAAATGATGCTCAAACAGAACAATGCAAGATTAGAACACAAGACCAGAACGTTTGGTTCTTCTTCAGCCACAAGGACAAGAAGTATCCGACCAACACTCAAAATAACAGAGCAACCACTGTAGTCTGCAGGTTTCCGGATGGCAACCAGCCGGGATGTCGGTGTACAAAAGTAGGGGCTCTCCTTTTGACCCCTTTCCCTGTGCACGGGCATTCAGAGCCGCGCCCACGGCCACACTGGGCAGGGCAGAAGAGGGAAGCTGGAGCGCAAGGCAACCAAAGCAACGCCAAGACCAGAGACATGAAGGGCAAGAGGGTAAGGTGGACTCCCTGGCAAGGCCCCTGCCGGGGCGGCTTCCGCGGCCCCGGCAAGAGCCTTGCCGGGGCAACTTGCCCAACACCAGTAGAGCGAGCCACCCATGAGCCTGAGGTTTCCAACACCACCAACAACTACATTGGAACCAAGGCTCGGGAGGCACCTCCATGGTGGCATGCATATCCTTGTCAAGATTATAAACACACATGATCAGATGAGGACCAGAAGACGATGATCCTCAGCGGGATCCTAGCCGAGGAAATCCACGAGACCCCGGCAAGATCCTTGCCGGGGACAACCACGATACCGCGGCAAGACCCTTGCCGGGGCCCCAACAAGGCCCTTGCCGAAGTCATCTGCGAGGCCACAACCAGGCCCGCGTCTGCCAAGACTCCACCGCCATTCCCATAACAGCTGCTAGCCCAACCAGCCGGGCAGGCACCTGCGTGGAAACATGTGGCTTCCAGGCCAGCTCAGCAAGCACCTACGTGGTGGCATGCAAATCTTCGTGAAGACCCTACCACCACGCCACCTCAGCAGCCTGCCAGCCTACGTGGTGCTGCATGCCTCGTTGGCCTAGACGTGTGTTGGAGCAAGAAGGAGCAGCGACGGACGGGACGGGCCTCGTTGCCGTCCCCGATAAAGTAATGGGACACCTAAGGGCGCATTTAATACGCCTTGTCCCGTAATGACAAGCGATAAACTTGTGTAATGTACACCTTTCCACCTCCTGTGTGCCACTGTGGCAACCCCTTTTGTCTATAATAGGAAGCCTGAGGCGACCAGGAGGAGGATTCAGATCTTTTGGGCTAGACACGCGCAATAGCTAGTTCAGGAACTCAATAACACTCAAATACATACACCAAGGCAGGACTAGGGTTTTACGCATCCTCGCGGCCCGAACCTGGGTAAACGATCTTTGTGCTGGCTCCTGGACCTGATCTTTGCACAACCCCGCGCCCGCCAACCATAGAAGGGATCCCAGTGATCCCATAGGTGTCGTTTCCACCGACATCTTTGGCGTGCCAGGTAGGGGGAGCAGTTGTGAGAATCTGGTCTAGCAGCTAATTTAGCAGTTTTTCATCACCATGGCTCCCAAGAAGAAGATGATCACGACGATCGGTTCGTCGGGAGCCGAACGGCCCGTACTAGTGCGTGCGAGTGGCGGGGCGGTCGCGGACGCAAGCCGAGGCGCGGCCCGTTAACACCCGCATTGCTCTGGCAGTCAAAGCCGGGTAAGCGGCGTCGTTCGTGCGCGAGACGACGGTCCGCACGCCGCCAAATCCAAAGATGGAGCTAGGCCCCCCGCAGGCGGCGCGGGGCCCTTCAAGGGCGACTCCGTGCCGCCCACGGGTGGCGCGACGACTTCCAAGACGCCCACACCAGCGCCCACGACGCGCTCCTCCCATGTTGTGCGCGACGAGAGCAGCGCTGTCACGCTGGTGACCCTGGGCGCCGCCGTGGAAAGAGTCATGTGCCTCATTCGCGGGACGTAAAAGACCAGCATGCACGCTGAGGCATCGGCAAAAATGGCACACAGCCGCAAGGCCGTGATAGAGATCCTTCTAACATGGTAAGAAGTCGGAGCACGTCACGGTCCACGCAGCTTTCGCCGCCACCCACGCCAGCAGAATCCTTGGTGCGCGCGCAGTTGCTCCTCGATTTTCCTCCAGCTGCGGAAAAGCTCGACGAGTGGAGAGCCACCATTAGAAGCCTCGTCGGCATGGCCAACAAAGATGAGCCACGGCCAGCGGGGCCCTCGGGATGGCGCTCCGTCGAGCTGCCGCATGCCAGTGGTGGCAAGACTGGAGGTGTTGCGACCACAATGCACTCTCCTCCCCCACGCCAGCCACCGCGGGTGTCGGTCCATCGTGATGACGCTGGCGATAATGTATCCATAGCTTCGTCCGACCCATGGACCCACCACGATCAGCGCCAAGTTCTTCGGGAGCGAGCCCATGAAGACGCTCGAAGCACCATCGAGCACCGGCGCGATGCGCGCCACCAGTCAGATAGGCGGGCGGGGCCCACTATGGACCACCCGGCTCTAGGGGGCCCTGGCAGCCTACCTTACGAGGTGGATTGCCTAGCCTTTACCCGTGAGTTGCGGCAGTTCCAGTGGCCCTACCACCGCACGTTCAAGCCCCAACGTCGGCGAGAAGTACAACGGCAAGTCCCATCCGTCGGAGTTCCTCAGCATCACCATCGCCATGCAAGCTGCTGGGGCCCGTGATGACAAGGTGCTCACCAATTACTTCCTGTTGGCACTTAAACCCAATGTCATGTCATGGTTGACGCACTTGCCGGCAAACTCCATTTCTTCTTGGTCGAATCTGTGTCATGAATTCATTGGTGCCTTCACAGGACGCCACCAAGCTCATGGACAGGCAAGCGATTTGCATATCATTCCCCAGAAGGAAGGTGAAAACCTGCGCAAGTACATACAGAGATTCAGCCGGGTGCAGTACAACATCCCAGATGTTCATCCCGCCGCCGTGATCTGCGCATTCCATCAAAATGTGCGCAACCGCAAGATGCGTGAAGAGCTGGCGATGAACAAGGTCGAGGATGTGGCCGAACTTTATGTTCTGGCCGATAGATGCGCTCGGGCTGAAGAGGGAAGGAAGTACCCTGGCGAGGATGCCGGCGCGGAAACCAACTCTACAGATGAAGACACCGCCGCCCTGATGAAGAAGGGTCGGCATCGCAGCAGGAAGTGCAAGGGCAAGGTCGTGCTTGCCGTCGAGGGATCCGACGACACCGGCACTACCAAGAAGGCCAAGGCAGACGATCCCAGCAAGGAGATTGCCGGGTGCACCGCTTGCCGGGCCTTGGCAGCTACCGACAAGCTAGGAGGCTCTGACAAGCAGTATTGCAAGATCCACCGCACCAAGGGCCACGACCACCAGAACTGCCACAAGTTGAGCTGCCTGCTGAAAAGCAAAAAGCCGAGTATGAGAGGCGAGATAAGGAGAAGGGTCAGGATGGTGCCGAAGGATCAGGCAAGAAGCATGGCGGCCAAGGGGGGTGCCGCGGCAAGGATAGCCAGCAAGAGAGGCCCGCTCGAGGCCGCGACAAGAAGCAGGAAGACGATGATCATGACAAAGACGACAAGTCCGACGAGCATGAGTTCTAGAAAGCTACAGAGGCCATGTGCGTCGATGGTGGCGCCTCACTGCATACTTGTCTCCGCCAGCTCAAGTAGTGGGCGCGTGAGATCATAGCAGTGGAGCCGTCGTTCGACATTCAGAAGCCGCTGAAGTGGTCCTGCACGCCTATCATCTTTGACACCGAGGACCACCCTCATCTCACAACTGCGGTCGGGTGTTTGCCCTTGCTGGTTTCACCAACGATACGCAACCTCAAGGTGACCAAGATGCTGGTTGACGGCGGGGCCGGTCTGAACTTGATCTCGCCCGTTGTGATCAAAAGGCTGTGATTCCTGACAGAGACCTCGAGGAAACGGGCACGTTTCAAGGGGTCAACCCGGGAAGGAGCCAGCCGAAGGGTAAGGTCACGCTGCCTGTGACGTTTGGAGGCGAGTTGAATTACAGGATGGAGAGGATTATCTTTGACGTAGCCGAGATCCCCTTGCCCTACAACGAGATCCTCGGCCGCCCGGCACTGGCCAAGTTCATGGCGGCGTCACATTACGCCTACAACACGCTGAAGATGCCTGGGCCGATGACCATCATCACCGCCCCCTCCGACAAGAAGGACGCGCTGATCTGCGCCGATCAACTCTACTGGGAAGCAGTTGCAGCGACTGCCGCCAAGGCACTTGCTCCTGCCGCTGAAGCCCCGGGAAGGAAGAAGACCGGCAAGACCCCTCGCACCCACTCCGGCAAGCGCACCTCTTTGGAGTGTAGTGCTCCCATCGAGGACGTGCCAGAGAGCTCCACCGGCAAGAGCAAGAAATCCAGAGCTGCACCACCAGAGACCAAGAAGGTGTCCATCAAGGAGGATGGCACGGGAGGGGCTTTCACCATAAGCTCCACCCTCGACAACAAATAGGAAGGCGCGCTCGTCACCTTCCTGTGGGCGAATGTCGATGTGTTTGCATGGCAAGCATCCGACATCCCCGGTGTTCCCAGGGAGGTGATTGAGCACCATCTTGCTGTCTGCCCTCATGCGCGGCCCGTCAAGCAGAAGGTCAGGAAGCAGGCTCTAGAACAGCAAGAGTTTATCACAGAGGAGATCAGGAAGTTGGAAGCGGCAGGATTGATGAGATGGGTACTCCATCCGACGTGGTTGACCAATCCGGTGGTGGTGCGCAAGGCAAATGGGAAGTGGAGACTGTGTATTGATTACACAGATATCAATAAGGCCTGTCCAAAGGACCCTTTCCCATTACCGTGCATCGACCATATTGTTGACTTCACGGCCGGGTGTGACTTGTTACCGTTCCTTGATGCTTACTTGGGATACCACCAGATCTTCATGACGAAAGAAGATGAAGAGAAGACATCATTCATCACCCCATGTGGTATGTATTGTTTCTTACGAATGCCTTTCGGGTTGAAGAGCGCTGGCTCAACGTTTGCAAGAGCAGTCCAAATTGGTTTTGAGCCCGAGCTACATAGAAATATGGAAGCTTATATGGATGACATAGTGTTCAAAACCAAGGACAGGGCAACACTCATACGAGACTTAGAAGAGACATTTGCAAACTTGCGCAAGATCAACCTCAAGTTGAACCCTGAGAAGTGTGTCTTCGGTGTTCCGTCCGGAAAACTTCTCGGGTTATTTGTGTCACAGCGTGGGATCGAGGCAAACCCAGAAAAGATCAAGGCTATCGAGCAGATTGAGGCGCCCAAGCGGATCAAGGATGTGCTCGGCTCACTGGCTGCGTTGCCGCCATGAGCAGATTCATCTCCAAGTCTGCCGAGCGCGCCCTCCCCTTTTTCAAAAATCTTGAAAAAGTCGAGCGTTGCCGCCATGAGCAGATTCATCTCCAAGTCTGCAGAGGCCAAAGCAGCGCTACATGATTTTAAAATACCTCTCCTCTACGCGCATACTAGTTGCGCCTAAAGCACAAGAGCCATTGCTGCTATATCTAGCGGCAACGAATCAAGTGGTCAGCGCCACGCTAATTGCACAAAGGGAGGTCGATGAAGAGGCAGTGGCAATGGCAGGACTGGCGGATGGCAAGCCAGGCCCCCCCGGCAGGGCCTGGTGCCGGCAAGGCAAGGCCCCCGGCAGAGCCTGACACCATCAGGACGGGGCCCGCGTGACCAAATGAAGTGGTGCAGAAGAAGAAAATGATGCAGCACCCGGTTTACTTCGTCAGCTCCCTCTTGCAGGGGGCCTGGTCAAGGTACTCCGGGGTGCAGAAATTGCTCTTCGGCCTCCTTATGGCCTCGAGGAAGCTGTGTCATTACTTCCAAGCCCATGAAATCACTGTCGTCACCCGCCTCCCATTGCAACGGATACTGCATAAGCCAGACGCGACCGGGAGGATCGTGGAGTGGGCCCTGGAACTGTCGAGCTTTGGTTTGAAGTTTAAAAGTACTTCGACAATCCAGAGCAGAGTTCATTGCGGAGTGGACCTCAACGCCCGATGAAGAGATCTAGGAGACCACTCTCCCGGGCATGGAAACAAGTCGCAACTGGATTATGTACTTTCACGTGGCTTTCTCGCTGCAAGGCGCCGGTGCTGGTGTGCTACTCGTGGCACCCACCGGAGAGCACCTCAAGTATGTAGTCCAGATGCACTTTCCCAAAGAGATGTCGACGAACAACACTGCTGAGTACAAGGGGTTGCTTGCTGGCCTCAGGATCGCGGCAGACCTCGGAATCAAGAAGCTCATCGTCAGGGGTGATTCGCAGCTTGTCGTCAAGCAAGTTAAAGACTATCAAAGCCCGTTGATGGAGGCCTACGTGAATGAGGTGTGGAAGCTGGAGGAGCATTTTGAAGGTATACAAGTGGAGCATGTTCCCCGAGTGGAGAACGACACCGCCGATTACCTGTCAAAGCACGCTGCACTCAAACTACATGTGGAGCCAGGTACTTTTGTGCTTCAGTTAACTCAACCATCCGTTGAACCATTGACAGAGCAGAACAAGCGCAGGAAATTAGGCCCTGGCAAGTACTTTCCCGCCGAGCTCCCAGGAGCCACCGGCAAGGACGTTGCCGTGGTTACCGAGCCTACCATGGGGACACAGACTCCGGCAGGGACTCAAGCCCTAGCCATAGAGACAGCCGCTCCCATGGCAGAGGAAATGCCTTTAGTCCTTGCCATCGAGCCCCGGGCTCCAGCATGGGCACAACATACCGTCCGATTCCTCCAAACCGGGGAACTCCATGAGGAGCAGGAAGAAGCGGAAAAAGTAGCCCGTCAGTCTGCCCTGTATCAGTTCATCGACGACCTCCTGTATAGGAAAAGACCGAACGGTGTGAAATTGGAGTGCATTCCCTGGGAGGAAGGACTGGAGCTGTTGGCAGAGGTACACGGAGGCATATGTGGTTCCCACATAGGGTCGAGGGCCCTTGCCGGCAAGGCATTCCGGCAAGGTTTCTTCTGGCCCACTGCCCTCCAGGATGCAACGGCACTAGTCACCAAGTGTGAAGCGTGTCAGTTCCATTCGAAGAAGCTTCATCAACCAGCTCAAGCCCTTCAAACAATTCCTCTCTCCTGGCCATTTTCGGTTTGGGGGCTCGACATACTGGGCCCTTTCCCCCGTGCTGTCGGGGGCTTTGAGTACTTGCACGTTGCAATCGACAAGTTCACAAGGTGGCCGGAGGTGGAAACAGTGAGGAAGGTGACAGCACCGTCAGTCGTCAAGTTCTTCAAGGGTCTAGTCTGTCGTTTTGGTGTTCCAAATAGAGTGATCACCGACAACGGCAAGCAGTTCACAAGCCACACCTTCATGCAATACCTCCAAGATCTCGGCAGCAAGGTCTGTTTCGCTTCCGTGGCACATCCACGGAGCAACGGCCAGGCGGAGAGGGCGAATGCTGAAGTACTTCGAGGCCTAAGGACAAAGACTTTTGACAGGCTACACAAGAGCGGAAGGCGCTGGATTGATGAGTTGCTGGCGGTTGTTTTGTCAATCAGAACGACGCCAAATCGAGCCACCGGCCAGACACCCTTTGCCCTGGTATACGGGGCAGAAGCAGTTCTCCCCATGAACCTCACATATGGGTCACCTGGAGTGCTCGCTTATGACGAGCTTGAGCAAGAGCAATTGCGGCAAGATGACGCAACGTTCCTTGAGGAAGATCGTCTTCACGCCGGGTCAGGAGAGCAAAGGCGCTACCAAAGAAGCCTTGCGCCGCTACCATAGCCGCAAGGTTCATGCCAAGCTTTGAGGAAGGTGACCTTGTTCTTTGGCGCATTCAATCGACCAAGAATTCCAACAAGTTGGCCTTGAAGTGGGAAGGCCCTTATCGGGTAATCTGAGTCACCGAACTGGCGCGATCCACACGGAGACCGAAGATGCTATTCCGATGAGCAACTCTTGGAACATCGAACATCTTCACAAGTTTTACCCATATAAGGCGGTTCTTGGGCCCCTGGCAAACCACCTTTTGTACAAGCCTTGCCCGTGAGGCATGTAACCCTTCAGACAAAGCTAGGCGCAGACCCTGAGCATAAATAAATGAAGCGCTGGCGCCCTAAGTTTGAGCATGCATGCTAGGTCAAGTCTCTCCCTTGGTTAGGGTTGATAGTGCTTAGCGGCGACTAACCCCTAGCACAGAGGTCGAGTGTGCGTCTCTTTGTTCCTTTCCGTCCTCTTTGGTTCGCAAGGTACATGGAAGTTTTCTGCTGAGCTGTTTGGAAGAAAGAGAACAAGTCGGCACTCCGGCCCAGGCAACCTGAGGTTGCCGGGTGTTGCCGACGCAAGAATCCAACCACGGCAAGCCAAGGCTGCCGGGGGCTGCAGATCCAGATAAGTCTTTTATCCCCTATTGTGCATTCCCGTATGGAGTTGAGACATATGAAACCTCGTTTTATTCCTAGGCCACCGTGCTCCCTCTTTTCTTGTGCCCGAGAACTATTCCCTGGGTCAGAACTAGGTCGTAGTTGCGGTGGCGGGGAAATAAACAAAGGGCCTAACTCTACTTCGCCCGTACCTCCGCCAAGAGCGTGAGAATGGTCGAATGGAGTAAGGGGACAGCAAGGCCTGTTGCCCGGCGACAATGTTTATCTTAAAAATAACAAGGATTCACTCCTTGGCATGGGCCTCGATCACGCACAAAGAACCCGTCAAGCACCCTTTTCATTAAAAATGTCCCATACAGGTACAGTTCATACGGGATGAAAAACATGAGTAAGGGGATTACAAGTTTTAAATCTAACAAGTGCCCGCAGGCTTACAAACTTAAAAGAGATAAGATGCCCGTAATCCCTTTCGTGTCCCTCTCCTCAGAAGGTGGAACAAGATAGCAGGAGGGCAAAAAGAGCGCCTAGGCGAGGTACGAGCAGCAGAAGACGTCGGGAGAGGAGTCGAAAGATGAGGCAGCGGGCCGACAATACGCGACGAAGGCGTCAGTGCCCGCGTACTCCGATTTGACGGCCCGCCACCCGCCTTCTTCGTATTCTCCGGCCTTCCTATGCCAGCCACCCAAGGAGGCGACGGGGAATGCGCCGATGGAGAGCTTGATAAGGAAGGCCCTCGGCAGGGCGCGTGGCCGAGGGAGAGGCGACGCGGTCAGTCATAGTTGAGGTCAGCGCCCCCCCGCTCGACGCCCTCGTCGTCGCTGTCGCTGTTCTCCTCGTCACTCCCGCTTGAGGTGGAGTCTTCATCATCGGAGGATCTCTCCATGCAGCACTTTAGGCGAGTTCCAAGGTCCCCGAAGACCTTGACAGAGAGCAGGTCTTTCTCCATTAATTTGAAGTAGAGAACGAGCCCTGCCGTCAAGCTGTGGACACGGGCGAAAGTCTTCCATCCACGATGAAGGTACATGACGTGAGGAGCGGGAAAGCCGACGTCGACCCACGTGCCGCCATTCCCGCAACCCTTCATATGCAACCTGAGGGTTTGTGGTGGGTCGAGCTCCATCTCTCGAGCAAATAGGGTGGGGAGACGAAGCGACGACGCGGTGGCCGGCGCAGCCTGATAAAGAACTCACGGGGCTGGTCCCCGACGTGGCCCTCCATTGGAGGAGGCATCACCGGCGGAGGAAAGGCCAGTGCGCCGCCCTGTCCCCCTCTTCCCCGAGTGCCATGGCGACCTGAGCCTTGCCCCCTCCCCCTTCCTCTCGTGGCCGGCTCCGCCACCGCGAGCTCTTGGGAAGAAGGAACGCGCTGTCGAGCAGACACCCTCGCCGCCACCGTCGAAGGGCCAGCGCCTCCTCTCGCCATGGCAGATGGAAGGAAGGAGACGAGGTGGAAGGATATGGATGATGATAGAATGTGGGATGCCATCCCCCTCCCCCTTCTTATAAAGGGGCGGGATCGGGGCTCGGCCGCCCCACTCAACCAATCCGTCCGTCGGGGGCGCAGGGAATCGGGACCGACCCGCTGCTCCAATCAGCGGCGGCCCGGTTTCCCGCTTCCACTGCCTGCCACCTTGGGGGCATGAGGAACACGTGGCGACCAAGCAGAAATTGAGGGGACGGGTGAAGCGACCATTCCCCACCACGTGATCGTGGGGCACGCACGCCTTGAAGACCACGACCCCAGTCCACTCAGTAAATGAGCCGCGCCTCTGTGTTTTCCTCTTTTTATGGGGAAGGCGCGAGCCGCCTCTTTACCATGATGTCATGCATGAGGGCAGTGGCTGCCCCACGCATGCCCCCCATGTCATGCACAACCCTCCATGACGCGCATTCAATGCGGGTCGTGGGGAAGCACAAGTGAGCGAAGAAGTTACTGCGGTAAAAGTCTGCCTCGCCTGCCCACGCACCGTTCGGGGCTTAGCCCAACAATGCGTCACGCTTGTGTATGGCCCAGGCCCGGGGGCTCTTGTCGGTGTACAAAAGTAGGGGCTCTCCTTTTGACCTCTTTACCTGTGCACGGGCAGTCAGAACCGCGCCCACGCCCACACTGGGCAGGGCAGAAGAGGGAAGCCGGAGCGCAAGGCAACCAAAGCAACGCCAAGACCAGAGACATGAAGAGCAAGAGGGCAAGGTGGACTCCCCCGGCAAGACCCCTACCGGGGTGGCTTCCGCGGCCCCGGCAAGAGCCTTGCCGGGGCAACTTGCCCAACACCAGCAGAGCAAGCCACACTTGAGCCCGAGGTTTCCAACGCCACCAACAACTACATTGGAACCAAGGCTCGGGAAGCACCTCCATGGTGGCATGCAGATCTTTGTCAAGATTATAAACACACAAGATCAGATGAGGACCAGAAGACGACGATCCTTGGCGGGATCCTAGCCGAGGAAATCCACGAGACCCCGGCAAGATCCTTGCCGGGGACGACCACGACGCCGCGGCAAGACCCTTGCCGGGGCCCCAGCAAGGCCCTTGCAGAAGTCATCTGCGAGGCCACAACCAGGCCCGCGTCTGCCAAGACTCCATCGCCGTTCAGATAACAGTTGCCAGCCCAACCAGCCGGGCAGGCACCTGCGTGGGAACATGCGGCTTCTAGGCCAGCTCAGCAAGCACCTACGTGGGGCATGGAAATGTTCGTGAAGACCCTACCACCACGCCACCTCAGCAGCCTGCCAGCCTACGTGGCGCTGCATGCCTCGTTGGCCTGGATGCGTGTTGGACCAAGACGGAGCGGCGACGGACGGGACGGGCCTCGTTGTCATCCCCTATAAAGTAACGGGACACCTAAGGGGTGCATTTAATGCGCCTTGTCCCGTAATGACAAGCGATAAGCTTGTGTACTGTACACCTTTCCACCTCCTGTGTGCCACTTTGGCAACCCCTTTTGTCTATAAAAGGAGGCCCGAGGCGACCAGGAGGAGGATTCAGATCTTTTGTGCTAGACACGCGTCGTAGCTAGTTCAAGAACTCAAGAACACTCAAATACATACACCAAAGCAGGACTAGGGTTTTACGCATCCTCGTGGCCCGAACCTGGGTAAACGATCTTTGTGCTAGCTCCTGGACCTGCTCTTTGCACAACCCCTCGCCCGCCAACCGTAGAAGGGATCCCAGTGATCCCATAGGTGTCTTTTCCACCGACATGGGACAAGCCAATCTACGTGAAGCACTACCTCGTGGGGAGGAGGATGACGCTGGGGTGGAAGGAGGTGAAGGGGATAACCTTGGTTGCGGAGGGGAGATCCATGGAAGATGGACGATGAGGACCCCGGTCCGTCGCCAAAGAGGAGGAGTGAGTGGAGGCAGTTCTCTTGAGGTAGGGGGTAGGGGCGGGGACGCCGCTTTCTGGTCGTTAGACAGAGAAGTGCAGAGCCAGAGGCCGGAGGATGGAGTAGAGGTGGCAGGCGGCGCCTCTCGGTCGCAACTCACAAGAGAGATTGAGTGAGTCCAGGGTTTTCTCCCCGACCTGTCGACATCGGGGAGATCTATCCAGGGAAAGGCCGAGGAAAGCCCAGGGTCGTTCACACCTCGTGTGCTACCAAATGGCACGGTCCGCTAGCCCGGGCCAAGTCAGCCCCTTGCTTTTCTGAACCGGGGAAATGGCGGGGATCCCCCCGGGATACCTTTCAACCAAACGAGGTCTTAGTGTTTGTGCCAAGTAATGCCTTTAGGATGACTTGGGTGATAATTGACTTGATCCTGTTGGAAAACAAAAAAATTACGTCCAGTAGAAGAATTCTTAAAAATCACTAGAGCAATGAAAAATTCTGAAGTTTTTACACATGATTGATATACAAATTTCCTACCTTGTCCTAATTGTTCAGAATTTTTGGAGTCATAGAAGTATCGTTAAAGTACGAGTTACTACAAACTGTTCTGTTTTTGGCAGATTATGTTTTTGTTGCATTGTGCGCTTATTTTGATAAATCTATGGATTGTATCAGGGAGTATAAGCCATGGTAAAGTTAGAATACCGTAGGTATAATGCAATAATAAAATATGAATGGGTTTGCAACAATAATTAAAGTGGTGATTTGCATTATTATACTAACGGATCTCATGAAGGTTTTGTTAAGTTTTGTGTGATTGAAGTTTTCATGTTTTGGATGAGATCACGATGGATGAAGGAATAAGGAGTGAAAAGAGCCTAAGCTTGGGATGCCCATGGCACCCCAAGGTAATATTCAAGGAGTACCAAGAAACTAAGCATGGGGATGCCCTGGAAGGCATCCCCTCTTTCTTCTAACGACCATCAGTAATTTTACTTGGAGCTATATTTTTATTCATCACATATCATGAATTTTTCTTGGAGCGTCTTGTATTATATGAGTCTTTGCTTGTTTTGCTTTTTTGTTTGTCACAATTATCCTTGCTGGACACACCTATTTTTTTGACCGTGATGCTGGACACACCTATTTGAGAGAGCCATAATGATGTTATGATTTGTTAGAATTGCTCTATGTGCTTCACTTATATTTTTTGACCTAGGAATTGCTCTAGTACTTCACTTATATCTTTTTGAGCATGGTGGTAGTTTATTTTTGAAGAAATCCTCTCATGCTTCACTTATATTAATGTGAGAGTTAGTAAATTTTGAAGAAATCCTATCATGCTTCACTTATATTATTTTGAGAGTTGAAAATTTTAATTGATTCGCATTCATCATGTTTAGTTGATTCGCATTCTCTACTTTGATAATTTGATATGTGGGTGGACCAGTGCTTGGGTGTTGTTCTTACTTGAACAAGCAACCCACTTATGATTACCCCCTCTTGCAAGCATCTGCAACTACAAAAGAAGAATTAAGATAAATCTAACCATAGCATGAAACATATGGATCCAAATCAGCCCCTTACGAAATAATGCATAAACTATGGTTTAAGCTTCTGCTACTCTAGCAACCCATCATCTACTTATTAATGCACAATGATGTCCCTTAGGCCCAAGTATGGTGAAGTTTCATGTAGTCGACGTTCACATGACACCACTAAAGGAAGCAACAACATGCATATCATCAAAATATTAAATGAATACCAACTTCACATGATTAATTATAACAAGACTTCTCACATTTACTCAAGAACGAAAGTAACTACTAACAAATCATACATGTGCAAGATCAGAGGTTTATTGAATATGATTGAGGGTCTCAACATTAAATCTTCCACCAAATAAAGCAACTAACGTCAACTACAAGATGTAATCAACACTACTAGCAACCCACAGGTATCAATCTGAGGTTTTGGGACAAAGATTTAATACAAGATATGAACTAGGGTTTGGGATGAGATGGTGTTGTGAAGATGTTGATGAAGATTGGTCCTCCCATGAGGAGAGGATCATTAGTGATGTCGATGGCTTCGATCTCCCCCTCACGGAGGGAGGTATCCCCGGCAGAATCACTCCTCCAGAGAACAAAAGTGCTCCTACCCAGGTTCCGCCTCGAGATAGCAGCGCTTCGTCCCTAAAGCCATTTTTAGGTCAAAACCCTTCATATAGCAGAAGATGGGCACTAGAAGCTAGCTGCGGGGCCCTCAAAGCATCAGGGCGCGAAGACAGGGGTGGTCGTGCCCTGTTGCCTTGTGGGCAACCGGTGGCTCCTCTGGTATTTATTTTCTCCAGTGTTTTATATATATTCAATAAAAAATCCTCGTGAAGTTTCAAGTCATTTGGAGCTCTGTAGAATAGCTATCTCTGTTGTAGCCCTTTTAGGTCCAGAATTCCAACTGCCAATAATCTCCCTCTCCATGTAAATCTTGTAAATCAAGAGAGAAAAAGGCATTAGAATTGCATCATAAAAGTGAAATAATGACCCAAAAACAATATAAATATCAATAGGAAGACATGATGCAAAATGGACGTATCAACTCCCCCAAGCTTAGATATCACTTTCCTAAGTGAAAGCCAAACTTCATAATCATGACCACATGTTTCGAGAGAGAGGTGTCGATAAAAGAAAATACAGACATCATAGCATCAATGATCAATATCATAGTAGAAATTTTTTACCATATAGCTTCTCATAAACAAGTAACAATTCATTCATAACCTGGAAGTATGAAGTATAAAATTTCTTGATAACAAACACACTATGTTCTCAGTCATCGAAACAATTACAGTTCATCATATTTCCAAGAAGAATGTAAGTAAGAGCTTTTGTTTTAGGAAGTCCACATACTCTACCATCATATAGTCTTCTATGATTTCTAACACTCAATGCATATTTTTGGGAACAAACGTTTCTGTCAGACACATAGGAAGATGTGGGCTTATTTGTTTTCTTCTCCCAACTCGTTTACCTCAAGGATAATGTCAACAGTAATAACTCATGCTCACCTACATCCAACTGGATATAAATTCCTGGATCTTTCCCCACCACATGATGGTTGCCACATAAAGTATAAATAAAAAAGGGATAGGGATAATCAGCATTGTCTCTTGCATAAAAGTAAATATAGAAAAGTAAAAGATAGGGCCTTCGCAGAGGGAAGCAGAGGTTGTCATGCGCTTTTTGTTTTCGGATGTGCAAGATCTTAATGTAAAGGAACATCACTTTATATTTCCCCTTATGATAGCAAGCTTTATTATGTAGTCTGTTGTTTTTATTTCTTTGCCATCACAAGATCGTGCAAAGCTTATTTTCCCTTATAATAAAAGATCATACATAATTAGGAGCAATTTTTATTGCTTTTGCACCAATGAAAACTTACTTGAAGGATCTTATTCAATCCACAGGTAGATATAGTGGACTCTCATGACAAGAAACTAGGTTTAAGGAGTTATGGATGTACAAGTAGTATCTCTACTTGGTACGAAGTTTTGGCTAGCAAAAGATTCTAAAAAAGTACCACATGTTAGAGGATCCATGACAATATAACTTCTATGTGAATGTAGACAAACATAACCCATTACAGTGTCTTCCTTGTCCAACATCAAATTTTTGACCATGTAGAAAATATTTGATGGGGGCTCACAATCATAAAAAATGTCCAACATAGTATATTTATATGTGAACTCCTCTCCCATTAATAATCTTGCATGAGTTGCATCCATGACCAATACTATGTTTGTTAATTTCCAATAAATTTTATCAACCATACTCCTTCTATGTGAAGATATTACTCCCCATGGGATTAGCATATGATCTTTTATTCCTTTTTATTGATGAGATTTAAACAAGAAAGTAAATAAACAAAACTCGAACTGCTCTTTATTATATTACTCTCACACTCGGTTACATGGATAGATAGATCACTAAGAAAGCACTCAAATCTAAAGCATACTAAACTTTTATTCTTCTAAATCATGAAATAACTAAAGAACAAACTAAGATGGATAACTATGGTAAAAGTGATGGTGATACGATACCAGGGCACCTACCCCAAGCTTGGGACCAGCCAGGGGTGGTGTCGATACCCGTGTACTCAAGTTTCTTTCTTCGGTGATGGTGGTGATGAAGTAGTAGGCTTGTCATCCACCTTCCAAGTCATAGGCTCTCCATCATAAAATAATGAACATGTTTCCGGAGTCCTTAAATTTGCAGCTAAACTAGTACCTTCAACCTGGCTTCATACTATTTTTTGGTTTTGCAAGTCATAAATTTGGGTCCGCATATGATTGATCTGGTCATTGATCTTGAAGGTGATGCCCCCAATATCCTTGTTGTCCACCTTGTGCTCACAGATGAATTTTGTGATCATGGAGTGGTTGCCGCTGGCACTTGATGATCTCCTGCTCCACTGCTTCAAGCCTGGCCTTCTCGCTTCCGTCCTTCTTGGGCCCTTGAACATCCTGGGTGTGAAGCACCCCGTCATGCATCTCAATGTCTTGACATTGTTTCATCACCTCCAGAAGGTAGGGGTTGATGACCTTCTCAAAGAACTTGTCTTTGGGTGAACTTGGCGGCACCATGGCGATCTTGATCTATGAGAAAAATAGCCCGAAACAAAAACAGAGGAGAAACTTGCGATACGGTGGTCAAAACATACGAAAGTATATATAATGAATTTTTTATCTTGCAAAACAAGTATTCGGGAAGAAACGAAGTTAGGAAGGCACACGAGGGGCCCACAAGGCAACCCAGCGTGTGATATGTCTCCAACGTATCTATAATTTTTATTGTTCCATGCTGTTATATTATCAATCTTGGATGTTTTACAATCATTTTATAGCAACTTTATATTGTTTTTTGGGACAAACCTATTGACATAGTGCCCAGTGCCTGTTGCTATTGCTGTTGCTGTTTTTGCTTGCTTTTTACTTCGCAGAATCATTACCAAACGGAGTCCAAATGCAGCAAAACTTTTTGGTGATTTTTTCTGGACGAGAAGACACCTGTTGGGCCAAGAAAGTACTTGAGGGGAGCTCCGAGGGGAGCACAACCCACCGAGGCGCTGGGGCCTGTGCACGCCCAGGTGGGTTGTGCCCACCTCGGTGGCCTCCCGCACTGCCTCTTTGCTCTATAAATACCCCAATATTCCAGAAACCCTAGGGGAGTCGACGAAAATCAATTCTAGCTGTACAAGTTCCAGAAACCACAGATCCAATCTAGACACCATCACGGAGGGGTTCATCATCCTCATTGGCCTCTCTGATGATGCATGGGTAGTTCATTGTAGACCTACGGGTCCGTAGTTAGTAGCTAGATGGATTCCTCTCTCTCTCTCTTTTGATTCTCAATACAATGGTCTCTTGGAGATCTATTTGATGTAACTCTTTTTGCGTGTGTTTGTTGGGATCCGATGAACTTTGAGTTTATGTCAGATCTATGTTTTTATCCATGAAAGTTATTTGAGTCTTTGATCTCTTATATGCATGATTACTTATAGCCTCGTATTTCTTTTTCGAATCTTTGGTTTAGTTAGGCCAACTAGATCGATTTTTCTTGCAATGGGAAGAGGTGCTTTGTGATGGGTTCGATCTCACGGTGCTTGATCCCAGTGACAGAAGAGAAACTGATACGTATGTATCGTTGCCATTAAGGATAACAAGATGGGGTCTATTTCTACATAAATAGATCTTGTCTACATCATGTCATCATTCTTATTGCATTACTTCGTTTCTCCATGAACTTAATACACTAGATGCCTGCTGGATAGCGGTCCATGCGTGGAGTAATAGTAGTAGATGCAGGCAACAGTCGGTCTATTAATCTGGGAAGTGATGCCTATGTAATGATCATTGTCTGGATATCATCATGATTATTTGAAGTTCTATCAATTGCCCAACGGTAATTTGTTTACCCACCGTATGCTATTTTTCTTGAGAGAAGCCACTAGTGAAATCTACAGCCCCGGGTCTCTTCTTTGTTATATTTGCCTTTGCGATCTATTTTTATTTGCTTTTATTTTCAGATCTATTAATCCAAAAATACAAAAATACCTTGCTGCAATTTATTATGATTTATTTTATCTTGTGTTCCCGTGAGATCTATTTATCCAATCTACTACAATTTTACCTATAGTTTTACCCGTGAGGGATTGACGACCCGTCTCTTACGTTGGATTGCAAGTATTTGTTCTTTATGTGCAGGAGCTGTTTACATGGTGTTGCGTGGTTCTCCTACTAGTTCGGTAACCTTGTTCTCATCACTGAGGGAAATACCTACTGTAGCTGTCCTGCATCATCCCTTCCTCTTTGGGGAAATACCGACGTAGTTCAAGCAACATCTGCGCACCCTATTGCCTTGCGACCTCCTCATGGGTCCCCTTGGGTGTTTCTTATTTTTGTATTTTTCTAATATTCCAAAATGGTCAGAAATATTTTTTATGGAATTTTTGGAGTCGGTTTACTTACCGTATAACATACCTATTCCTTTTCATGGTTCTAGAGTGTTCTGGAAGGTCTCTCTTATGTGTTTCTCTGGTGTCATAGTTTGAATAACATTAGTTTCAACATTAATGGGTGTACCTGAGATATAATATTTAATTTTTTGCCAATTAACCGCTCTCGAATTAGTGCCTTCGGCATTATTGATCTTGATAGCTCTAGAACGATAAACTTCCTTGACGATGTACAGTCCTTCCCATTTGGAGAGGTTTTCCGACAAAGAATCTGAAACGAGAATTGTACAATAGAACTTGATCACCTACTTTAAATTCCCGTTTCTGTATTCTTTTGGCATGCCATGTTTTAACTTCTTCTTTAAATAACTTGGCATTTTCATAAGCTTGGGTTCTCCATTCATCTATGAAGCTAATACCAAATAATCTTTATTCACTGGCAAGTTTAAAATCATAGTAAAGTTCTTTTATTGCCCAATAAGCTTTATGTTCTATTTCAAGAGGCAAATGGCATGCTTTTCCATAAACCATTTTATATGGGGACATACGCATAGGATTTTTATAAGGAGTTCTATAGGCCCACAATGCATCGTCAAGTTCCTTAGACCAATTCTTTCTGTGTCTATTGACAGTCTTTTACAAAATCAATTTTATTTCTCTATTGCTTAGGTCAACTTACCACTAGGCTAAGGGTGAAAAGGTGATGTAATACTATCATCAACATTATACTTAGCTAGGAGTTTATGAAATGCACCATGAATAAAATGTGAACCACCATCAGTCATTACATTCTAGGGTTTCAAAACCTCAAGAAAATAACTTCATTAAGCATTTTAATAGACGTGTTATGATCATCACTGCTAGTTGGAATAGCTTCTTTAGTAACATAATCAACAACAACTAAAATATGAGTATACCCAGTAGACGAAGGAAAATGTCCCATATAATCAAAACCCCAAACATCAAACGGTTCAATTACAAGTGAATAGTTCATAGGCATTTCCTAACGTCTACCAATATTACCAATTCTTTGACATTCATCACAAGAAAGGACGAATTTACGTGCATCTTTGAAGAGAGTAGGCCAATAAAAACCAGATTGTAGTACCTTATGTGCAGTTCTGTCTCCCGCATGGTGCCCTCCGTATGCCTAGGATGACACTTCCATAGGATTTGTTCCTGTTCGTGCTCAGGAACACAACGTCTAATAACACCATCTACTCCTTCTTTATATAATTGTAGGTCCCAAAAGTAATATCTTAAATCAAAGAACTTTTTCTTTTGTTGGTAGGTGTAACTAGGTGGTATATATTTAACAAGAATTTAATTAGCATAGTCTGCATACCAAGGACTGTTACGAGAAGAAGCATTCACAACATTACTATCTCATCCAAAAAACTATCATCAATACGGAGTGCATCATCAAGAACATCTTCCATCCTAGAAAAATTATCCGCTACAGGATTTTCACCTCCTTTTCTATCAATAATATGCAAATCAATTTCTTGAAGTAAAAGAGCCCACCTAATCAGTCTGGGTTTAGCATCTTTCTTTTCCATAAGATATTTAATAGCAACATGATCAGTGTGAATAGTAACTTTAGAATCAACAATGTAAGGTCTGAATTTATCACATGAAAATGCAACTGCTAAAAATTCTTTCTCAGTAGTAGCATAATTTCTTTGAGCACTATCCATACTCTTACTAGTATAATAAATAACATTCAATTTCTTATCAGCTCTTTGACCTAGAACAACACCAACAGCATAATCACTAGCATCACACATAATTTCAAAAGGCAAATTCCATTCAGGTGGTTGACCAATAGGTGCAGAAATTAAGGCTTTCTTAAGTATTTCAAAAGCTTCTACGCAATCGTCATCAAAAACAAATGGGACATCTTTTTGAAGGAGATAAGTTAGCAACCTAGAAATCTTAAAGAAATATTTAATGAATCTTCTATAGAAAACAACATGACCAAGGAAGCTTCTTATACCTTTAATATCTTTAGGACATGACATTTTCTCAATTCCATCAACTTTAGTTTTATATACTTCAATACCTCGTTCAGAAATTTTATGCCCAAGTATTATACCTTCGTTCACCATGAAGTGGTACTTCTCCCAATTCAAGACAAGATTAGTTTCTTCATGTCTCTGTAAAATTCGATCAAGTTTGCTTAAGCAATCATCAAAAGAAGTCCCGCAAATGGAAAATTCATCCATGAATACCTCAACAATCTTTTCACAAGAATCAGAGAATATAGCAGGCATACATGTTTGAAAGGTAGCAGGTGCATTGCATAAACCAAAAGGCATACATTTATAAGCATAAGTTCCAAAAGGACAAGTAAAGTAGTTTTCTCTTGGTCTTCTTTTGACATAGGTATTTGAGAAAAACCAGAATATCCATCATGGAAACAAAAGTACATATGCTTAGATAATCTTTCTAACATCTGATCAATAAAAGGCAAGGGGTAATGATCTTTTCTAGTAGCTTTATTTAATTTCCTGAAATTAATTACCATCATATAAAAAATTACAATTCTTTGTGGAATAAGTTCATTTTAGTCATTAGGAACAATGGTTATCCCTCCTTTCTTAGGAACACAATGGACAGGACTTGCCCATCAGCAATAGGATAAATTATACCCGCCTCCAAAAGCTTTAATATTTCAGTTCTTACCACAACCTTAATTTTAGGATTCATACAACATTAATGATCAATGACTTGCTTAGCGTTACACTCCATATTAATCTTGTGCTGACATAAGGTGGGACTAATGCCCTTAAGATCATCAAGAGTATATCCAATAGCAGCACGATGCTTCCTCAGAGTTTTAAATAATCTCTTTTTTGCATGCTCTCAAAGTTTAGCATTGATATTAACATGATATATCTTCTTTTCATCAAGATAAGCATATTTTAATGTATCAGGTAGTTTCTTTAATTGAAAGACAGGGTCACTCTTAGGAGGGAGAGGGTCTCCCGAAGTTTCAACAGGAAAATTGTGTTAAAGGATAGGTGTTTCCCTAAAGAATATTTCATCTATTTCATTTATTTCATCCATACACATATCATTTTCATGGTCTAGCAAATATTGTTCAAAGGGATCAGTAGGAGGTATGACAATAGAAGCAAGACCAATAATTTCATCTTTACTAGATAATTGTTTATCATGAGGTTGTCTATGAAATTGAACTCATGAGACACATCACCGAAGTTAACACTATTGTTTCCCTAATTAAATCAATCTTAGCATTAATTGTATTCAGGAAAGGTCTACCAAACATAATGGGGCAAAAATCATCTTGTGGAGATCCAAGAACTAGAAAATTAGTAGGGTATTTGATCTTACCACACACGACTTCAACATCTCTAATAATCCCAATCAGTGAAATACTGTCGCAGTTTGCAAGTTTAATAGTAACATCAATGTCTTCTATCTCAACAGGTGCAATATCATTCATAACTTCTTGCTATCAAGTAAAAATAATAGCACTGACACTAGCACCCATATCACATAAACCATGATAACAATGATCTTCTATTTTAACAGAAACAACATGCGTGCAAATAACAGGTTTGTCTTTATCTAGAGGATCGGGTTTAGCAATCCTAGTTGCTTCCTCACAGAAATAAATCACATGTCCATCAATATTATAAACCAAAAGATCTTTGATCATGGAAACATTAGGTTCTACTCTTATTTCTTCAGAGGGTCTAGGTGCTTCAATATTACTTTTATTAACCACAGTTGAAGCTTTAGCATGTTCCTTAATCCTAACAGGAAAAGATGGTTTCTCAATATAAGCAGTAGGCACAACTTGATCAACATTATAAATGATTGTTTCATCTTTAGCTATAATAGGTTCCTCTAACATTTCTTTAATAGGTGGATGAAACTTAAAGCACTTCTCCTTAGGGAAACCAACATGAGCAGCAAATGATTTACAAAAGGTAGCTACTATCTCAGAGTCAAGTCCATATTTAGTGCTAAACTTATGAAAAGCATCAGTTTCCATAAAAGACTTAACATAGTCAAACTCGAGATTTATACCTGACTCTTTACCTTTGTCGATTTCCCAATCTGCAGAATTGCGCTTAATTCTTTCTAGAAGACCCCAATTGAATTCAATAGTTCTCTTCATAAGGAACCTATAGAAGAAGTATTGAGAAACCCAATCATAAAAGTTTTCTATAATTATTTAAAACAAAAAAGAGGCTAGCCAACTCACCTCCAGGAGGCTCCCTAGATTTGCATCTTCGTTGGCCGTTGGATCTGTTTTCTAGCGCGTGTGAGCCATTGGATCTTCACAGTGGTTAAAACCAATTTTCACCTCACGGTCGTTTTCATTGTCCAATGACGGGTGGGCTCGCGCGGCACGCTGGTTGGCTGGGTTGCGTGCTTTCGCGTGCAGGGCGTTTTTGCCCAATCCGCACTGCACCCAATCCCGTCTCCCAGGCCCCAACCCCCACCGTACAAACCCTAGCCTCACATCCCGCACTCCTCCCTCCTCCTCCTTCCTCGTTAGCCGCCGCCGCCGCCGCCGTTCTGCCTCCCTCCTTTCTGTCCTACAACCATGTCGTCGGGAGGAAGCCGCCGTCTGTGGCGCCATACCATCTTTGGGTGTTGCGCCACGCTGTTCCCACAGCCCTCCCTCATCCTCGATCGTCACCGCCTGCTGCTACTCCCCTCCACCACCGTTGCTTCCAGGTCGAATCTGGCGTTGGTGGGTGGAGCTCGAGCTAGAGGCCGAGATGGGGAAGGTCAAAAAGGAGACCGGATGGAGGTGCTCGAGGCCGAGGAAGCTGGAGATGGTGAGATCCCTCTCCCCATATCTATTCTCTTAGTTTTTCCTCTTCAAACCTTCATTGATGGTCTCTCTCCCTCAGCACAACTAGCTTCACTGGCCATCCGGTGGTTGGAGCACGGGGCAACGCTTCAGTTGCGATGGGGTGGAGCTGCGCAGGAGGGGAAGGAGCTCGCGATAGGGAGCCGGGCCAGGGAGGATGCAAGGTCTGTGTTGCCCCGTGTTTTTTCTCTTCGCATTTTTCTCCTACCATGCATTTGTTTGTTGCCGAGTGGATCCATGCCACCAAATTCTTTGATAAATAATGAGTGCCAAGATATGTATCTTTGACATGTGAGTTCATTATTTGGAAAAAATATAATCATTATATATGTATTGCCAACAGTTTTATGTTTGAAGCAACCAATTTTGTGAAAAGAGTAGAGAGAAAGATACATGTGCAATTTCCTTGATGTTACAGCAGATGGATACTCGATCTTTAAACATAAGCACAGATGAATAGGTAAAAATTCGGGGAAAGACCAATGAAATAACCCTGTAATTAACCTTATTCAGTTTATGAACATATATGTATGCTACAGAGCATGAAATTGGGAAAATACAAATATGATTGGTGGTTGGTTCACCATTCAAAATTTTGATCCACCAATTGTGTCTCAGTGATTTCTACTTGAGCTAAAACCACGCCAATAATTTTGGAACGATGGAGTACTTATTTGTTGTGTATTTGATGGTTTGATATAAAAACATGAAGGTTAAATCGGGCATGGTTTGATATAATTTGTTACAAGATATTACATCGGCTTTCTGGTTTGGAAATACTTATAATCGTTTTCTTCTTGTCAAGGAGATGTTCATGTCTAGCTAGGTTCCTATAAAGGGATTTTTTCTTTCAGTTCACCGAGATCTTTGAGATCTAGCTAGGCTTCCATGTAGAAATGTTGTTGTCTTTGAAAGTTTGTTGGGTGCCTCAGCTAAGTTTCTGCAAAGTGGATTTTTGTTTGTTACTGCCCAGGAGATGCTCTCGGATCTAGCTATATTCCTAGAAGTTATTTTGTTGGCTTTCTTGTTTTGTTTGGTACCTTGATCTTTCCTCGTCGAGAAGGAATAAATTTGTCTTGGAGTTCCTTTCCTCTTTATAGAGGAGTCTTTTATTCCTTTGCTTGATCTGGCGCCTGGCATGGGCATCCATTTCAAGTTGGGACGGCATACAATCCATGCAAGTGTATGTATTTGTTGTATGTATGGCAGATACATCATCTTGCCAATTAGTCCCCACTAAAATTAATTTATCTCTCCACCTTCTTGGCTCATGGATATCGATGCGAGTACTATAGGTAAATAACTGCTAGAGATTACCACCCTCGAGTAGGTTTCTCTAAACAGACAATATATGACGGTATTTCTACTACTGCAGGTTTTTCCATGGTTGTATATGGCATATTGGCGTTATCAGGAGTTGTGGTTCTGGATTTGTTCGCTGCTCTATAGATCTACTATTTGAAGAACTGATGATATATAGTGAGTTACCTTGCACCATTATTTGGCCTTTCAAGCGCTTGATTTCAATTTTTTAATGTATTCAAAGTGTCCGTACTTCCTAACAAGCCACCCATTTGTCATGTGTATGTGTTGTCATCACAAAGTTGTTTTCTGCCCACCCGAAAAGCGCTCACCCAGCCAATCACGTGGAGGTGTGCTTTGCATTGTTATCTTTAATTGAAGTTCTATTGTGTTGTCATCATATTCAAAACTATAGTTCTTTACTTGCAGCATCTTGAAGTGAGCAATATTTTGATGCTTATTTCCTGATGATTTAAGAAGTTTCGTGCACTACCAAACTTAATTTGAAAACACTAGCTTGTTTTGTAGGAATTGTCTTTCTTTGCTTCGAACTTGTGATTTATGGTTGATGTCAACTCCATCTTTTTAGGTGCTTGTCAAGTATGGGTGGAAAGCTTGACAATTCGTTTTTATCTCTATGATCTCCTCATGACCACAACCATAGTGCAGGATGTTGCTGCCCAAGTTGTCGTTTATCTTTGGGTATTCCTTAATGTTGGGGATACTACATATCCAGATCACTAGATGATACAAAGGTGTCTTCCCTTCCTTTGTTTATATTCCTTTATGTTGGGGCTGGTGTTAGGTTCCACTTTGGATCAAATTTTAGCTGTTGTTTCTTATGTTCTAGAGAAGCTAGAGGAGTAATTAGTGTTCTCTGTTTTTCTAATGAGTGTATGTGTGGCACTATGGATGCATACAAATAGTAAAGGAGCAACTAACTTTCTCTCTATTTTGCAAGTATATGTGGATGCGCATAAACTGTTGGCTGTCTGCTTATATCAAGTATGGTCTGATATTTTGGTCATATCAGCCCCAGTATTGAGCATACCGACTGCTATTCTGGTCATATCAGCCCCAATATTGAGCATACCAGCTGATATTCTGGTCATATCACACTTTCTACAGTCTACACCAAATCTGCGAGCACGATATCTGATATTTGAATCTTGAAATTACCATTAGGCAAAGAGATCTTGTAGAAAAATAGGTTGCATGCTCAGGTATATCATATATGGAGAAAAGGCACCTATCAGCTGCATTGGTTCTTTCGTATTTTTGTGCAGTCCTTCTATTAATTTTTCTAACTTTCTGGATTTATATTTGAGCAAGATAAATATATTCCATCTCTATCCCAGTACATAATTGAAGCTTCATCAAATCTATCTGGGCGTTCATTGCGTAATACAATGTTGAGATTGAGAACATTTTCAGAGGGGAACTTAAGGTATCACCTAATGATATAATATTAGTCACTATCCGTTGATTGGTAAATTTTGCTTTAGTATACACCCCTTCGGGATATGGCTTTCAGTTCTATACTTTTCTTTGATTATCAGTATTGCTACAAGGATAATAATCATTTTCATTGCAAAGTACGTACTACATTAGACAAATCAGCATGTTTTCCCATAGAAATACATGTGGCGCGAAAGCAGCGACAGTCATGTTTGAAAGCGTGTATTATAAGAGTATGTATCTTAGTTATTTTGGCGGTTTGAAAGTGTGTAATATAAGAGTATGTATCTTAGTTATTTTGGCATCGCCATCCTTTACATTATAGGTTGTTTTGCATAACAAACAATGAGGTCTACATATGTAGATTTGCAAGTTAAATTCACCACACCTTTGAAACATGTAGTTGTTTACTATTCTCTTAAATCTTTAAACTTTGTGCTTCATTCCTTTAATTTCAGAACTAGGAGGGTGCAGATAAGTAAGAGTTGTTGGCAGCAGCAACCTACACATGTGGAAACAGTGGCTATGGCGGTTCAAAGGGAAAGTTGTGGCTGCTAGACAGCAACTCACAGCTTAGTGGCGGCTCAAAGGACATATAATCTATTTCTTCTTGGAGCTATCTACTATCATATTATGACTCGGTGCTAGCTGAAGCTTCTATTTTCTCACCTTTTGTGGTGGCGATTATTCCTTGGACTGCAGTAATTCCATTTGTAAGTATCATGTACTGCAACCATCTTATCTTTAGCCCCTGCACTTCAAAGATCAAATTCGTGTGTAAGTGTAGGTTTTCTACTTGCTCCCTGAACATTCCATTGTTTTTCATGTGCAATTTTTTTATCACCGGCTTCAACATAGTTAATTAGCATGCGAGAGGCTCAACTGTAGCTTTTTGCAATGCTAGAAGGCCACATTCGATCTTTGAAAATCTAGACTGTTCTTTCCACTCTGTAACAACTTCTATGCTTGCGCCACCATGATATCATTACAACATTTCCTGTAAAATTTTATTAGTTACACGTAAACTGAATTGATTTACCAGTAAAAATCTGTACAACTCATTTCAGTCGATAGTAACCATTGTAGAATTACCAGGATATGTCATGTATGTGCTCTGCGTCGTAGCATGTTGCAAAAGGTACAATAAGAGATAGATTGTATGCACTATGGCTAGCAGTAACATTTTTCAACTTGTACATCATTCGATCTATCTATTTCTACAGGCTATTCCTCATGTTGCAACCTTTTCCCGTAGAATCAAAAGGAATTAGATGGAAGAAATTGCAGGAGGTATACTTCGTGTTCCATTAGTCTTACTTTCGGAGGCATGTCTATACTCTTAGTGTTGGAGGTGTGTCAATAGTAGTATCAATTTTGGAGGCTTGTCTATATTAATCTTATTTTTTGGATTATGTTTCCTTCCATCTCGCATCCTCTTCATAATGGATTAGGTTACTTTGTTATTGCCATGTGATACTTTTTCTTATTACTGTGATCGTCAGTGCTCTTAACATTGGTTGTTCTTGCTTTACGGCTGCCTTCTCAGCGCACTATTATTAGTTCTAATACATTAACTATAATATGCTCGATTGACCATATTAATTATATATTTCACTTCACCGGGGCTATTGGTCGAAGTGTTGGTTAAAATATTTTGGTGGCGGTGTATAAAACTAATTGTTGTACACCATTATTAAGTGCGCTTTTGAGCTTTGAGTAGATAATTGTGGTCTTAATTACTTTAAAGGATCGTTAATATATTACTGTCGCTTTCCATGTTCAGTTATTCACACTATATTATTGCTTGGTTCTGATAGCTTTCTATTATTAGAGAAGGAATGGCATTCTTGGCTGACATTCAAAAGCAGTCAAGATGGTGAAGTTTAGAACGGAGGAGCTCCGCGGAATTATGGATAAAAAATATCCATAACATGTCTGTCATTGCTCATGTCGACCATGGTATGTGACGGAGCAGTGATAGTTGTCTCTAATTGTCAAGTTTATACGGTAGAATCTTCTTGATTGATGATTTTCTAGCCTTCTCTTAGTTGTCTTTGTATTAATTCTTAAAACTGGATCATTTAAAATTAGTTAGATTTAATGAGTTGTTTCACTGTTTTCAAATAAGTAGTTTAAGCCCTTATTGTGTCCCGGAGCTTATTCTTTCTGCCTTTTTATGATTGATATATGCTCTAACAAGCTTAAATGTAACTATTGGCATATAATCTCATGGCTCAAAATCTTAGTTGTTGAATGTTTTAAAATTTATAAGATCTGGAGTTTGCACTATATTTCATCCTGCAGTATTCCCGATGGCTGAATATAAAGAGCACCGACGATCCCAAGTTGTACATTCGGGAAATGCTTTTATCTTGCAGGCCAGTTTTACATTTACTTCTTCGATAAGGAGATGACCATGAACAGAGTATCATGGTATTTGCCTTGGCATTACTGATGTCGTGTTCATATTACTGAAAGAAGGATTGGTAGCCGCAAAGGAGTGAAGGGTAGAAAATATGTCCATTGTCATTGAATTGGTGGGATTGTCCCCAAGTTAGTGCTGCAGATGTTTCTATTTTAGAGCAAGAAGCCAAATCATGCTGTTCATTGTAAATCTTGAAAAACTTGTTTATTGTCACTTCTATATCTGTTGTAAACGTTTGTTCGTGGTGGTACTTGTCAATCTTGGTTTGCCCTTCCTTTTCAAGTTTGCCTTAAATTTCAGCAGACCAACAAGTCCTTGTTTCTTCAATTGGTTTCTCATTTCATGTTTGCACTTGTATTATAGTAGAACAACATGTCATAAACATGGCGTTCGGCATTGTTTCTCCAGTTCCCTTCAAGAAAGAAGAGATGTCTATAGAGAGTGGCTCCATCACTCAAGAGATGAAAAATGTTGTGCAAGGAATTTTTTGTTAAGCTCCTTTTAAAAAATAAAGTAATTATGGTGCATCTAGCATATAAAGGGGTTGTGAAGGACAAAACGCTATGGATTCAGAGGAGTGGGAGGGCAGAGTTTACTAACAACGTATGGAGGACAAAGTGTGATCTGGATTTCTAAGTTTTAGCTTGTAGCAGAATTGTATGGAGAGAATGCTTGCATTTTGAAAACCCTATTACATAGTATGAGGCTATGTTTCTTCCAATTTTCATTATTGAAAAGATCCTTATTATTGCCAAATTGTCAATTATTTTCAAATAGCTCTTTGTTTGAAATGGGACTTTGCGCCATCTGGCGCAACGGGTAATGTTATTATACATCTTATTATTGACAGCAAGCATCCATCCTTTTTTATTAAGGCCCCCCTGTTTCAATTTGTTACCACATGCACTTGTCTACAACTAAATCAACTAAACCATGGATTTCCTTTCCAACGCGCACATGGATTCGGCGGGTCTTGGGCCATATGTCCTTGCAAAATGAAACTATTTTCATCGACAACATGGCTTTAGCGGGTCTCTGCGCCATTTGGCGCATAGCAGGTTCTCTTGAATAATGAGTTACTCCTCAATTTTACAATAGAGATAATTTTTCAAAATTGTGTTTTTGTAATGTTTGTGGTCTTCTCTTTTCTTTTTCTTGATTTGTATTGTATATGCTACTCGCATATTTGAACATGCATAGGGCCCCTTAGTCTTTAACCCTGACTATAAAAATCCATTGATGGAAGCTGGGGAGGGCCAAGATGAACACCCGGCTCCACAGGTCTAAGCCATCGAGATGGTAGAGGCAGCGTTCCATGTCACCTACTCCAGCAGTCGGACAAGGCATATAAAAACCATGGATCCTTGCTCCCCAGGCCGCATAATGATCACAGTGATGTCTACGACCTCCTCCTAGATGTATTAATCTCAATTTCATGTTTGGTTTTCTTCCCTTTTCTCTTCTAATGATGTAATTTCTTTTACTAAGATAAAACCATGTTTGTTGTAATGCCTTATTTGATGTAAGATCCCTTTTCTACTTTGAATGAATTTACTGCATATATTTCTTATTTAGTTTAGTTCATCATTCAGAGACGGTGGAATATTTTTGTCCCTCACAGGTTAAATGAGCATTGTGTAGTCCTTCACAGGTTAAATGAGCATTGCGTAAAAGTATGTCTAAGTTCTCTTTCTTCAAGTGCTTCAAGTAAATGAAATTGTTTATTTTGAATTTAATACCTTTTAATAATAATCATAATGAGAGAGGGGTATGCTTTTCTCTCTCTCTCTGGGCAAGTGTTACTTTAGACAGCATGTACTAAGAAATAAAAACTCTGGAAATGTGTTTGAATCGCACAAAAAAAGTTTGTAGTTCTTATTCATACTTGAAACACGTGAGGCTCTGCAACCATGTGTTTTTTTCAAGGCACATATGGGTTTAGCAGACCACAACTAAACCACCGACTGTACATACATGGCCTGTCCTTAGTAAAGGAAACTATTTTCATCGCGAACATGGCTTTAGTTGAAGGTTCTTGCAGCATGAAACTATTTTCATCGACAACATGTCTTCAGCAGGTCTCTGCGCCATTTGACGCAACGGGTCAACTAGTTTCTCTTGAGAGCTCATGATTGGGGCATGTATGCATCATGTATTTAAGCCTCTCCCAAGCCTGAGATATACTTTCTTCATAACGAGGCCGAAAATTATATATAATTCCGATCATGATGAACCAAGTGCATAGGATAAAACTTCTGATGAAATTCCAGCTTCAGGTGGTTACAATCCCATGTTCCTGTATCATCCAATAGCCTATACCATGTAAATGCCTTTCCCTCCAAAGATAAAGGGAATACATTCTTCTTTATTCCATCTTCGGATAAACCTGTAAGCTTAAAAAATCCACAAATTTTTCTACATATATCAAGTGCATATTAGGATGCATTGTTCCATCTCCTGCATAAGGATTAGCAAGCAATTTATCTAACATACCCGAAAAATCTCATAATATATATTTTTAGTAGGTTCAGTAGGTTGAGGGGCAACCCTTATTGCTTCCGGTTGAGGTGAAGATACCCCGAACAAACACCTCAAAGGATTATTTGCCATAGTGACAAGTGACAGAAAATTTTGAGCACGTAATAAAAATGTTTCCTTACCAAACGCGTTTCACTCCCCGACAAAGGCGCTAGAAAGAGTGTTGATGACCAACCACTGGTACAGCGAGCTGCTATATAAACGGTTTTAACCCCTTTCCGCGATGGCATTTTAAACCGTCGCCTTGCCAGTGTGGGCGATAGGGGGGACCTTCCCACATGACCCAGAAAGCGTGGGGGATAGGGAGCCATGATGCATACACGTTGCCAAATGTAATCATATGGATGCAACAACATATCGCACACACCACATTCTGGCACACGTGTGGGATAGGTGATCAAACGTTTCTAATAATGAAGTGAAACCAAACGGTGTTTCATACTGAACCTTTGTGAAACAGTATCTAGGGCACACGGATCATCATAGAAATTGTGTGCGATATGTGCCCCATTGCACACAAGTATTCTTCGGATATCGTCTGCCATGCATGACACCATCGCACATGTTTTGCAAACAATTACCGTGTGCGATAATGTGCTATCACAGACGGTTCAAGATCCCCTCCCCACACATACATGTGTTGTAGATCATATGATATTTATTGTGTATCGCTGACGGTTGCGGTATGAGTGACGTGTGCTTTCCGTTCGGGATCACACACGTATCCTGAAAAATTTACGAGTGGAATTTCATTTTGCATTGGGCACGGTTTACTGTAAGCTCTCACGTGCGATAATGTGCTATCACAAAAGGTTGGGGAGCCCCTACGCACACGTAGAAGTGTTGCAAAGCGTGTCCGATCTACTGCGTATGACCGACATTTCTGGTATGATTGACGTATGCTTTCCGTTGTGAATTGCACACACTCATTTATTTGAACCGTGTGCGCATCAATGGCAAGGTTAAAGCAAAAATATCGCATTTGAATCGGCATGCAAAAAGAAAATTCGCCACAATATGCAATTGAACAAATAGTGTCCACATGAAGAACATTCATCAGAATTTGTAACCATTGCAATTGAACAAATGGTAGATAAATTCCAATGATTTTTCGACATATATATGCAGTACATAATTAATCATAGTGTACAAAATACGAGGACCTCATTACATGGAAAAAAATGGATCCATGCATATATGTTTAGCGGCTAACTCTTACTCATTGTTTCAGGAGAAGGCATGCTGAAATCTTCATTATCACCAGTGGGCTTGATGTAGTGATTCAGGAAGAAGTTGCTGATAAATCTCCTAACCATCAACAATTCACCAGCGGGGAGCGGTTCAAGGGTCCTTGGTTCAAAGATGAGTTGCAAGATTTTTAAGATCAGAATGTGCCACATGAGTGGAGTATGAGATATTAATTAAGATAGACTTACCAGTACTAATTCGCGACCATCTTCAGAACTATCAGCAGATTTGCAGATGGAGATCATGTGTCTGCAAACATAGTATCCACAAAGGTTGGTCCCTGCTTGTTGCTGAGGACACTACATTTTTTTGTATAGAATTAGTCATGTATTTTCCCTGTTAGGAACTAACTAACCGGTGTTAGATGTATTTTTTTCCTTTGGACAAAAATAGAAAGGTGTTTATTTAGAAAGTTAAACATTCACCCGCAAAAAAAAAGAAAATTAAACATTTGACTAGCATAAGAAGAGGTATTGGCAAAATATTGGATACATTTTCCGAAAATAACGGATTTCAGTGTCTTACCAAAGAAACGATCTCGTGCTGCAGAGGTAGTTCCCTCTTGAATAGGTTCCCTAGTTTAGTTTTCCACAATGCCCACACACTGCAAATGAAGATAAATTTTCACATACTCAATTCTTGAACCAGATATGAATGCAAATTAATTTCAACATCATAGAATTCAGTACCTATCCATGAATTGCTGAAGATGTGTCAGATCCTGAAGCTTTATTGACTTTTTGAGAGAACCCAGGTAGTAAACTATGTTCTTGTTTGGAACAATGAATACCAAGATCTAGTGATTGCTACAGATTAACAAAACCATGAATTTACAAACTATGTTGAAATCTAAAAGACAATCAGTGTATTTGTGGTTGTTTATTTGACTTACCCTTCATGATATGGCCGGAGAAATGATTCTGCATAGGATGTGTTTTCGAATATACGGGCGACCTTGTTAATGGCCCACTCGCATTGATCCTTATCACGTAATAATGTGCCATTTGTTAATTTGGGATCTATGAAATACACACTCTCCCTTTTTCTTCTTTGCGCGATCGGTCCCCTGAGAGGACTAAAATACAGTTAGTTTTTTGTTATTTACAGCCTTGTATGGAGAAGTTGATCAGAGTTTGTTAAGTACTTACAAAATCAGGCATCTAACAAGAGTGGCATCGAGCACGTTGAAGTTGAAGAAGAGATGCAAGTCCTCGAAACCCACACTGATGGAACCCAGATCGTGTTAGAAATGATCTCTATTGTAGTAGACTAGCATAACATGATGACCTGCTAATATTTGATCCATGCAATATTTATGTAACGCACGGCAACTGGAACTACACTCATCAAAGTATTCGCCAACAAGAAATGGCTGGCCATGGACGTAATTGCGTGCTTCAAGTATGTCTGCTTTATTTTTAGCAAGCATCAATTCTAATTATGTATCGTCCATGTCGGCAGAAACAATATTACTCTCTGATTCGAACAACTTGCAGGTAATTTGGTTCTGGGCGATGAGTGCCTTAAGTAAGAGGCTACCGTTCTCGTTCCTCCTCGGTATCAGGGCCTGTCACCTCACGGGTGAAGCATGTTTGCTCGCTTCCTTCTCGGTACTTGAAGCACTTTTGGTGCAAGGTCT
The DNA here is from genome assembly GCA_021605145.1 of Aegilops bicornis. NCBI lineage: Eukaryota > Viridiplantae > Streptophyta > Magnoliopsida > Poales > Poaceae > Aegilops > Aegilops bicornis. The sequence continues at coordinate 401,945,005 of CM038671.1, read as the reverse complement.
GGATGGTTGAAAGGCGGACTACCGAGCAGACGGTAAAGCTACGATGGACTGCTTAGTAGACAATTTAGCTACTCCGGACTGCTGAGCTGGCAGTGCTGCTATGACAGTCTGCTAGGCTGTAGGAGCAGAGGTATCAAACTGCAGACTAGGCGCTGAAGCTATGTCAGGTTTCTACACAGGTGGTGCCAACTTGTCGGTGTACTAAGGAGGTTGTGCCAACGCATTGGTTTGCTGAGCAGCGAGTGCTGACGCATTGGTATGCTGATCACACGGCTACGGATCGACAGACTGATGAGCGGTTGGTTCTAGACCTACAGACTACTTAGCATGCGGTTCTGAAGCATCAGACTGCTTAGCAGTCCGTTCCACTAGGTTGGTCTGCTGAGCATGTGGTGCCGCTGAGTCCCCCCCCCCCCCGCCGCCGCTTGAGTGGTCGGCATCTGAACCAGTGGTGCGTCTTCAGCAGTTGTAGGCCTTGCCACTTGTTGCTCTGGGGTGGACGATGACCTGGCATGTACGGTACAAAGTTGGGCGGGCTAACCACAGGTTGATGCATCAGCCGTCGGATTACGAGTATTAGTTTCCTTAGGGGAAGCATGCGAGAGCTGCTGTGGCAAGGAGAGCGCATCGGTTGAAGGGCGGCATTGGCGGGGTTTCAGGGATCTCACCCATGAAGTCTATTTCCTTTCGTGGCCACTGGATGTGATGTAACAATGTTTCTCCCAAGTTCCTCTACAAATCAAAGTCCCCTAGGATATTCTTCAGGGCAAATTCATTGAATCCAGGCTTTACTTCAGTCATGTAGCACATCACACAGCCCGACTTCAATGGCACATTATCCAACAAGAGGCCATCTTCCAAGAAGCAAGGGGATCATGAACAGATGTAGTCTCAGTGTCGCTGGGGTCAGCTGATGCATAACTACTCTTGTGCGGTGTTGTCACGCAATAAGCTGCATCCTCCATGCCCATCTCCCCTCCCATCCGTTGGCTATCTGTTAGTGTTAGAGTCTTTTGCATCATCATTGACTCCTCAATTTCCATTCGAAGCCCTGGATACGTGTCCCTCCTCAACCTTTCATATAATTGATTCTACTTCATTTCACTCCTCACTTTTTTCATGCTGAGGCTCTCTTCTTTGATGAGTATGAAAGCCCTCTTGTGCGGGACATTGACACCTATACCCCTTGCACGGCCAGGGGCTCTTTTGTTTCCAGAGCATTGGACAGAATGTCACATGGCCCTGAGTTCCTGTAGAACCTTCCAGGGATCTTGGAAGCCTTTAACATCACACGATACAGTTCTTCATCATGTGAGTTTTCAAAGTAATAAGTTCCATCGTCATGCCTCCTTGCATGCGCCCGCAAGTAGTCTCTAGCGCGTTCGCCCCTGATTTCACTAAAGGTTGTTTGTGCACTCGCAACTGCTGCTTCTTTGTCCTCCTGGTCCCATATCAGTTTCATGTCGTAGTATCGTGCCACACCCATACGGTGGGTGTGTATGTTTGATGAGGACATCAATACCATTGTTACACCCGCAGCCCCTACTGCTACATATACTGGACCAATTACTAGAGCTCGCGCACGCCAATTAAATTATCAGGTAATTTCATTTCTTGGTAATGATTCTAATGTTCATGAGAATATGATGCTGCCTAAATTGGATACATTTGTTCACTACAACAAGAACCCCCCTTTAGCAACGCATCGATGTGTTGTCGTATGTCCATATATTCGTTGCTAAGGTCTACACCAACGGATTAGAATGCATTATCGTTGGTGGCGTTGCAAGGGTCTACAACAACGTATATGCATGCGTTGGTAAACGACATGTACATGTGTTGTAAGATAGCAACGCATAGATCTAGAGCCTAACAACACACCACATGCGTTGTTGGCTACCATGCACAAAAGGATTTTCAAATGAAACTTTTTTTAGGAAGAATTTCAAATTGAACTTTGTTAGGTGGTATGAACAATTAATGACATTTCTATATTCCATCCAAAATTATTAGGTCAACACCGATAGTGAATAGGAGCCACAATATAATAAACATAAAGACTCATATATTAAATCGATTGTGTTGCAATACAAAGATCGTGATCCAAAGATTACAAAATGTAAAATTATCTAGTAGTAACCCAATTTTAGATCTTGCAATCTACAACAAGGTTTGAAACATTGACCACGAAATGACATTCTAATTATCTAGTAGTAGCCTCTTTCTCGACCTAGCAATCAACATCTTAGCCATGAATCGTCAACTTATCTTGCAATCCACAACAATAAAATGAGGTGAGTAAATTACAATAAAAAATCAGGTTAGTAGAGGAGTAAAAATATAAACGACCGACACCATAGTAGCTCAGACGCAGATTATATATCCAGTTTACGTAACTGCAGATTTAACAAAAGAATTGGTAATTTAGAAGACCGAAACCTGTACAAATATATGTATGCTAACATTAAGTTTGCTTGATCGGATTTTTTAACTTTCATAAGCCAATAACAAACTTAGTGAATTGGACAAACAAAAAGTTCTACACTTACAAAACACAATGTAGACTGGTTGCAAAGTCGTCAATACATCATTATTCATACACCGGGTCACAAGCCCAAATTGTTCATCTCATTTTCTAATTTATTGTATACTGAATATGAACTCTGAGTTAATCTGAAATAATGAGAAAGTGATGCTAGTATGCTGAAAATATATTTAAGAAATAAACAAACATTGTCAAGGGACATGGTTCAATATTTCACGTAAATGATTACTATCCTAATTTGCAAACTGTTTTTTTCAGTAACAATTAGTGTTGTTTGAACCAAAAAAATTGGTGCAAAGTAGAATACTCTACAATCAGTTTCAAGTACATTGCTAAATGAGATGGGAATTGCAGAAAAAAGAGCCGTGAAGTTAATCATTTTGATTTTCCTAGTACATGTACATGCAGAACTTTACCTCCTTGGCCAAACAGTTAACTGTACTAAATCAGTAGTTGCAAGTACATCATATATCAAGAAAACTTCTAACTATTGCATCTTGCATGATATTCAGCGCAGAGCAGCTGAGCCACTTTGTCGCAGTAACACGAGGAGCCGCACCTAACACCGCCATCGCCCATCGAGGAGCTATCGTCCCTGACCTGCACGTTGACACCTAAACCAAATTCTAACCCAAAAACCTATCATGGTGGAGGGCTGGAAGTGTAACCAGATGGATAGTATTGGTGTAATTGTCTCATCGACGAGGCGGACACCAAATAGGTGAGAACTGGGACAGACAGAAACACACGTAACCTAGACGGCAAGATAACATGTGTATGTGGGGCTCATTCCTTTAGTACAAAGTGTGTCGGTGAAATTAGTGAGCATCCATAACACTAATAAGGTGATGTTAATAGTGTTGACCTATTGATATGTGATGGAATGCTCTTTGATGACATGGTCCTAGCTAGGATAAATCTGAGATTATATTGGCACCTAATTGAACGGTTCTGTGATGACCAACTTCACTTGAAAATACTGATTGATTACTCACCTACATAGCAGCAACAAATAAAAAATCTAATGCATCACAAGAAACAATTTGTTAGAAAAAGAGGATGCAAACATTCTTCATGAATTAACAAAGATATCCATGGTCGCATATATGTAAACCAGTCAGCTTAGAAGAAACAACCTGCACATGGCGGCCAGTAGAAACAAATTAAAGAGGCATGCCCTAAAACTGAAATTCCTAGAATGGAGAAGCGGATGTTTGGGCCTTCCGTGCTCCACAACACCATAGAGGAAAATCGTGGCGCAGAATCGAAATAATAAATAGACTAGGATCCAACAGAGAAAGCGTGGGCCGCGTTAGCGAGCCACTCTGGTGGATCTGATCGATGAAGATGGCGGCTGAGAAAATGTTGGACCGAGAAAAGAGGAGTATTACAGTAGGTATGGTGATGATGTTTTGGTGCCGGAGGAGGAGGAGACCATCTTCACGCCATCTTCACGGCGACGTTATGGACGGCGTGCATACCTAACCTGGCCCGGATCTCAAACTTTGATAGGTCAGTGTTCAAGATGTCCTCGCCGTCGCCCCGGATCATGGCCACCGGTGGCACCACCGGTACCATGGAAATCAAATCCAAAATTTCCTGCAAGAAAGATTTGGGTGAGGGGCTTCCGCTAGCGTTTCTTGTTCCTTTAACGACCCTGCATCTCGCATTACCTTGCTCCGGGATAGGCATGCCGGGAGACTTGATCCACGTTTAATCAGAAAATCAACCAAGACGGTGGTGTCTTTGAGGGTGGAGAGGAGATGATTATGGAGAAGGAGAGGAAGGTGAGGAGCAGGTGGGTACGGAGAGAAGGTTAACTTCTTTTTAGTGGAAGAAGGGGAGGAGGTTAGCATTTTTTTATCAAAAATGTGATGAGGTTATCATTTTTTTTGATGAAATGGAAGAGGTTAGCTATTCGTGGGGAGGTGGGAGAGGTTGAGGCCACAGGCCCAACAACACATGTTGTCTCTCCGTTGCTAACGATGCGTTGGTGTATGTATGTTCTTGTTGTAGTGGTTTTGCTTACAAATGAAGGGCCTAGCTTGGAGAAGGATGGACATTGGAGCAAGAACAAGCATGGAGATGATGCCATGCGCAAGGGGAACAAGAACGGAGTTACAAGTGATGATTTCAGGACTTTGAAGCCACCATAATGGGTGCATGAAGCCTTGGACGAAATATACAAGATGCTACTTCATAAATTTCGTCCCAAGGCTATTCCAGGTGCTGCGTCACCTTATTATTGGGCCAGGCCCTTGTAATTTCGAAATACACAAGTATAGGCTATTTTTAGAGTCCGTATGTGTGGGGAAACAAGAGATAGGGTTGATTTTGGACCCCTCCACCAAGGGCCACGAAATTCCCCCCTCTTCCTCCATATATACAGCCCTTAGGGCACCGTTTAGACTTTGGGTTTTGTTTAGATTAAAAGTTCGCCATAGCTGCAACTTCGTCGTTTGTGTTCAACGACCAGACAAAGGCGTCACATGTAACCCCACCTTGATCAATAAAGCTTTCACGTTATATTCGCAATATCCAGATTGCAATCTCAGTTTCTTGCTTGTTCTTCGTTTGCTCGCAGGAAATGCAGACCCTCGTGGTCGTTGATCGTGCTCCGGCGTGGTCAATAACCTCTCGGAGTTGGTTTAGCGATTGCTAAGGCGCGACGTCCTCGCACGTTCGTAGTCGGATCGTCAAAGTCGACTTCCTCCAAAGCGAAAACCAACATCTCATCGAAAGACGGGACACCTTTGCCTCTATCAGTGTTCCTCTTCTGAAGCTGGCACTCTTCTCGGTAAATTTTGTATTGCCCTGACACTTTTGAATTCTTCCCAATCTTCCTTTGTAATTTGGGGGTATGAAGGGATTGGGTACTTACCTTCACTCAAGTACTTCTTGTACAACACGTATTTCCAGTTTCTCCAAGCATCCCTGGCCTTCTTCAGTGCAGCGTGTTCCACCTGCATTCTCCACTGCTCTGGAACATTGAAGTGATCCACGATCTCCCGGACTATCCTTTGTCGTGTTTCTGTGTCAGCCTTCCGAAACCCCGGCAGATTAATGTTGAGCCTTGCCCTGCCAACAAATCCACACACACTCCTGAACCTCGTGTGTGCTTTCGGCCAGATCTGGGGAATGTGAACCAGAAGGGAATAGAGAGGGAGATCCAATCTCGGAGGGGCCCCCGCCCCTCCACCGCCATGGAGACCAAGGACCAGAGGGGGAACTCTCCTCCCATCTAGGGGGAGGCCAAGGAAGAATAAGAAGAAGGGGGGCTCCCTCCCCCTCGCTTCCGGTGGCGCCAGAGTGCGCCGGGGCAACGATTGGGACGACGATCTTCATCAACAATCTTTCTACCGTCAACACCAACTTTCTCCCCCTCTATGCAGCGGTGTAACACCTCTTCTCCCCGTTGTAATATCTAGTTAAACATGGTGCTCAACTCCATATATTATTTCCCAATGATCTATGGTTATCCTATGATGTTTGAGTAGATCCGTTTTGTCCTATGGGTTAATCGTGATCTTGGTTGGTATGATTGTATGTTTTATTTATGGTATTGTCGTATGGTGCCCTCCATTCTTGCGCAAACGTGAGGGGCCCCCGCTGTAGGGTGTTGCAATATGTTCATGGTTCGCTTATGGTGGGTTGCGAGAGTGACAGAAGCTTAAACCCGAGTAAGTGGGGTATGATGTATGGGAGTAAAGAGGACTTGATACTTAATGCTATGGTTGGGTTTCACGACCTTAATGATCTTTAGTAGTTTCGGATGCTTGCTAGGGGTCCATTTATAAGTGCATATGATCTATGTAGAGAAAGTATGTTAGCTCATGCCTCTCCCTCATATAAAATTACAAGAATGATTACCGGTACTTGTTATCGATTGCCTAGGGACAAATAACTTTCTTGTTGACACAAACCCTTTTTCTAATCACCTAACTTTTATTATCTTGCAAAATACTTCTAGTTTTATTCTTGCAAAGTAGTTCTAGCATCACACCTACAAAATAGTTTCATACTTGTTTTCGGTAAAGCAAACGTCAAGTGTGCGTAGAGTTGTATCGGTGGTCGATAGAACTTGAGGGAATATTTGTTCTACCTTTAGCTCCTCGTTGGGTTCGACACTCTTATTTATCGAACAAGGCTACAAATGATCCCCTATACTTGTGGGTTATCAAGTTTGACTCAGAGTTTTGCGCCATCAAGAAGTACATGTGCACGGACACACTTCCGCTCGACGTGTATGCATAGAGGGATTCAACATTGGCAGACGGTTTCTCAGTTGCCCTTCGAGGTTAATGCTAAGTTCATCATTTTAATTGAGTTAATGTCACCGCTCATCCTGAATACTATTTAATATTGGCAAGGATATGAGGCTTGTGCCTTTGTTAACTGGCTGGATGAAGAATGGCATGGCAGGGCTTGAAGCTCACAGAAGATAACGTAAATCTGAAGAAGAAACTGACTGATCCGGAGTGTACAATCAGTATGATGAAGGAAGAAAGAATAAATCACAGGAAACAGATGAAATTAAGAGACAAGAAGGAACTAGCATGTGTAGTTGTGGTTTTCGCATTAGCCATCTTCTATGCACCGTTTGCAATGATGATTAGGGGTTTTGTTTGATTATTACCAGCTTCATCAATAAGAAGAGCTCAATATCTTTCTTGCCAACTGTCCGACTCCCTTCATACCGGTGCATAAGTCACACTACGAAAACCAAATAATCCCAAAATTCGTTCCCTGTGTTTTTGCCCTGAAAAAAGAAATCAACCAATAGGAATCGTGGGGCTTGTATGCATTCAATGACTTCAGACTACTTACCATAACATGCAATGGTCACTTCTCTACACGCAATGGTATTGATTAGCAAATAAACATCAAGTTCTCTCGTTTTCCCCCACCTTGGTCGGCGGTACAGAGGGAGTTCAAAAAAATGCTTATTTCATATTTGGACGCTCCAATGCGTGTGCGTAATTATCACATTGAGAACTGCGCAACCACGGGACTTTGGAGCGACTGGGTACTAGTAATTGTGGTTGATTATATTAGTAATCTGACCGCCTGTCAATCCCGCGCTTCAGTTGACATTCCTCTTCTCTGCATACCCCGCTTCAGTGTCCACCATCTTCATCGTCCTAGACGGCCGCGCTACACACTTGCACACACTCTGCAATCTTGCTTTCTCGCGGTATGTATACATACCGCAACAATGTTGAGCGACAGCAAGGACGATAGTTTCGCCAGCAGTCTGGTGCCCGATGATAGGTCAACATCAGAATCATCTCGCTCGTCTTCCATGTGTCGGACGTTGAGCCCAGACCTCGATTTGATTTGGATCATGGAAAGTATGCAACCTCCTGAGTCATCAGACAACAACCAGATGGACGAGGAGCCGTCGAAGGACGAAGAAGAGGACGACGATGAGGAATGGTCGAACGAGGAGGAGGAGGATGACGACAACAATGACGATGACAACAACAACAACGATGAAAAGCCAATGGTCAGCGGCAAGAAGCGTCCTCGCCAAGACGATATCACAGGGCCATCCAGCAAAAACAACAAAGACTAAATTAAGCAGCATGTATATATCTATGTTGCCGTTCGCTCATATTAATTCGTTATCTCTGTTTCCATTGTCAATCTCATCGCAGACGGTTAGAAATACGTATTCGGCAGAGTTCTTTTACATTATCGCCCACAGGTTGGTTTCTTGAATTGTGTGCCCTGTCGACCACACAATTCACAAAAAAAATTGTATGCACTGTCTATAATGACCGCACACAATTCTGATTACTGACCTTTTTGCCGAGTATCACACACATCTTGTTACGCGGAATCGTTTGTGTTCAACTCGATCATCGCAAACAGTTCATCCGAGTGAACTATATTGAAGGAAATATGCCCTAGAGGCAATAATAAAGTTGTTATTTATATTTCCTCATATCATGATAAATGTTTATTATTCATGCTAGAATTGTATTAACCGGAAACTTAGTACATGTGTGAATACATAGACAAACAAAGTGTCACTAGTATGCCTCTACTCGACTAGCTCGTTAATCAAAGATGGTTAAGTTTCCTAGCCATAGACATCAGTTGTCATTTGATGAACGGGATCACATCATTAGAGAATGATGTGATTGACTTGACCCATCCGTTAGCTTAGCACTATGATCGTTTAGTTTATTGCTATTGCTTTCTTCATAACTTATACATGTTCCTATGACTATGAGATTATGCAACTCCCGAATACCGGAGGAACACTTAGTGTGCTATCAAACTTCACAACGTAACTGGGTGATTATAAAGATGCTCTACAGGTGTCTCCGATGGTGTTTGTTGAGTTGGCATAGACCGAGATTAGGATTTGTCACTCTGATTGTCGGAGAGGTATCTCTGGGACCTATCGGTAATGCACATCACTATAAGCCTTGCAAGCAATGTGACTAATGAGTTAGTTACGGGATGATACATTACGGAACGAGTAAAGAGACTTGCCGGTAACGAGATTGAACTAGGTATGATGATACCGACGATCGAATCTCGGGCAAGTAACATACCGATGACAAAGGGAACAATGTATGTTGTTATGCGGTTTGACGGATAAAGATCTTCGTAGAATATGTAGGAACCAATATGAGCATCCAGGTTCCGCTATTGGTTATTGACTGGAGATGCGTCTCGGTCATGTCTACATAGTTCTCGAACCCGTAGTGTCCGCACGTTTAACGCTCGATGATGATCGGTATTATGAGTTTATGTGTTTTGATGTAACGAAGGTAGTTTGGAGTCCCGTATGACATCACGGACATGACGAGGAGTCTCGAAATGGTCGAGACATAAATATTGATATATTTGATGACTATATTCGTACATCGGAATGGTTCCGAGGTGTATCGAGTATTTAATGGAGTACCGGGGGGGGGGGGCACCGGAACCCCCGGGGGTTAATGGGCCTTCATGGGCTTTAGTGGAAGAGAGGAGGAGGCGGCCAAGTGGAGGGGCGCCCCCCCCAAGCCCAATCCAAGTTGGGAAGGGGGCCGGGCCCCCTTTCCTTTCTCCCTCTTCCCTTTCCTTCCCCTCCTAGTTGGACTAGGAAAGGGGGGAACCTATTCCTAGTAGGAGTAGGATTGCCCCCTTGGGGCGCACCCTATGAGGCTAGCCGGCCCCCTCCTCCACTCCTTTATATACGAGGGAGGGGTGCACCCCATAGACACACAAGTTGATTTCTTAGCCGTGTGGGGTGCCCCCCTCCACAGATTTCCACCTCGGTCATATTGTCGCAGTGCTTAGGCGAAGCCCTGCGTCGGTAACTTCATCATCACCATCACCACGCCGTCGTGCTGACGAAACTCTGCCTCAGCCTCAGCTGGATCTAGAGTTCGAGGGACATCACCGAGCTGAACATGTGCAGATCACAAAGGTGTCGTGTGTTTGGTACTTAGTCGGTTGGATCGCGAAGACGTTCGACTACATCAACCGCGTTACTTAATGCTTCCGCTTTCGGTCTACGAGGGTACGTGGACACACTCTCCCCGCTCGTTTCTATGCTTCTCCTAGAGAGATCTTGCATGATCGTAGAATTTTTTTTGAAATACTACGTTCCCCAACAGTGGCATCCAAGCCAGGTCTATGCGTAGATGTTATAGGCACGAGTAGAACACAAAGAGTTGTGGGCGATAATAGTCATACTGCTTACTAGCATGTCATACTTTGATTCGGCTGTATTGTTGGATGAAGCGGCCCAGAGCGACATTACATGACCGCGTTCATGAGACTGGTTCTACCGTCATGCTTTGCACACAGGTGGCTAGTGTGTATCTGTTGCTCCAACTTTAGTTGAATCGAGTGTGACTACGCCTGGTCCTTGTTAAAGGTTAAAATAGCGAACTTGACGAAAAATCGTTGTGGTTTTGATGCGTAGGTAAGAACGGTTCATGCTAAGCCCGTAGCAACCACATAAAACTTGTAACAACAAAGTAGAGGGCGTCCAACTTGTTTTCGGAGGGCATGTTGTGATATGATATGGTCAAGACGTGATTATATAAATTGTTGTATGAGATGATCATGTTTTGTAACACAGTTATCGGCAACTGGCAGGAGCCATATGGTTGTCGGTTTATTGTATGAAATGCAATCACCATGTAATTTCTTTACTTTATCACTAAGTGGTAGCGATAATCATGGAAGCAATAGTTGGCGAGACGACAATGATGCTACGATGGAGATCAAGGTGTCAAGCCGGTGATGATGGTGATCATAACGGTGCTTTGGAGATGGATATCAAAGGCACAAGATGATGATGGCCATATCATATCACTTATATTGATTGCATGTGATGTTTATCTTTTATGCATCTTATTTTGCTTAGTACGACGGTAGCACTATAAGATGATCTCTCACTAAATTTCAAGGTATAAGTGTTCTCCCATGAGTATGCACCGTTGCTACAGCTCGTCGTGACGAGACACCACATGATGATCGGGTGTGATAAGCTCTACGTTCACATACAACGGGTGCAAGCCAGTTTTGCACACGCAGAATACTCGGGTTAAACTTGACGAGCCTAGCATATGCAGATATGGCCTCGGAACACTGAGACCGAAAGGTCGAACGTGAATCATATAGTAGATATGATCAACATAGTGATGTTCACCATTGAAAACTACTCCATCTCACGTGATGATCGGACATGGTTTAGTTGATATGGATCACGTGATCACTTAGAGGATTAGAGGGATGTCTTTCTAAGTGGGAGTTCTTAAGTAATATGATTAATTGAACTTCAATTTATCATGAACTTAGTACCTGATAGTATTTTGCATGTCTATGTTGTTGTAGATAAATGGCATGTGCTGTTGTTCCGTTGAATTTTAATGCGTTCCTAGAGAAAGCTAAGTTGAAAGATGATGGTAGCAACTACACAGACTGGGTCCGTGACTTGAGGATTATCCTCATTGCTGCATAGAAGAATTACGTCCTGGAAGCACCGCTGGGTGCCAATCCCGCTGCAGGAGCAACACCAGATGTTATGAACGTCTGGCAGAGAAAAGCTGATGACTACTCGATAGTTCAGTGTGCCATGCTTTACGGCTTAGAACCGGGACTTCAACGACGTTTTGAGCATATGATATGTTCTAGGAGTTGAAGTTAATTATTCAAGCAAATGCCCTGATTGAGAGATATGAGGTCTCCAATAAGTTCTACAGCTGCAAAATGGAGGAGAATAGTTCTGTCAGTGAACATATACTCAGAATGTCTGGGTACCACAATCACTTGACTCAGCTGGGAGTTATTCTTTCGGTTGATAGTGTCATTGACAGAGTTCTTCAATCACTGCCACCAAGATACAAAAGCTTCGTGATGAACTATAATATGCAAGGGATGGATAAGACGGTTCCCGAGCTCTTCGCAATGCTAAAGGCTACGTAGGTAGAAATCAAGAAGGAGCATCAAGTGTTGATGGTCAACAAGACCACTAGTTTCAAGAAGAAGGGCAAAGGGAATAAGGGGAACTTCAAGAAGAATGGCAAGCAAGTTGCTGATCAAGTGAAGAAGCCCAAGTCTGGACCTAAGCCGGAGACTGAGTGCTTCTACTGCAAAGGGACTGGTCACTAGAAGCGGAACTGCCCCAAGTATTTGGCGGATAAGAAGGATGGCAAAGTGAAAGGTATATTTGATATACATGTTATTGATGTGTACCTTACTAATGCTCGTAGTAGTGCCTGGGTATTTGATACTGGTTCTGTTGCTCACATTTGCAACTCGAAATAGCGGCTATGGATTAAACGAAGATTGTCTAAGGACGAGGTGACGATGCACGTGGGAAATGGTTCCAAAGTCAATGTGATCGCCAACAGCACGCTACCTCTACATCTACCTTCTGGATTAGTTTTAGACCTGAATAATTGTTATTTGGTGCCAGCTTTAAGCATGAACATTATATCTGGATCTTGTTTGATGCGAGACGGTTATTCATTTAAATCAGAGAATAATGGTTGTTCTATTTATATGAGTAATATCTTTATGGTCATGCACCCTTGATGAGTGGTCTATTTTTATTAAATCTCAATAGTAGTGATACACATATTCATAGTATTGAAGCCAAAAGATATAAGTTTAATAATGATAGTGCCACTTATTTGTGGCACTGCCGTTTAGGTCATATTGGTGTAAAGCGCATGAAGAAACTCCATGCTGATGGGTTTTTGGAATCACTTGATTATGAATCACTTTCCTTCTCTCGCTCTTCCCTTTCCTTCCCCTCCTAGTTGGACTAGGAAAGGGGGGAACCTACTCCTAGTAGGAGTAGGATTCCCCCTTGGGGCGCACCCCATGAGGCCGGCCGGCCCCCTCCTCCACTCCTTTATATACGGGGAAGGCGGGCACCCCGTAGACACACAAGTTGATTTCTTAGCCATGTGCGGTGCTCCCCTCCACAGATTTCCACCTCGATCATATTGTCGCAGTGCTTAGGCAAAGCCCTGCATCGGTAACTTCATCATCACCGTCACCATGTCGTCGTGCTGACGAAACTCTCCCTCGGCCTCAGCTGGATCTAGAGTTCGAGGGACGTCACCGAGCTTAACGTGTGTAGATTGCAGAGGTGTCGTGCGTTTGATACTTGATCGGTAGGATCACGAAGATGTTCGACTACATCAACTGCGTTACTTAACGCTTCCGCTTTCAGTCTACAAAGGTACATGGACACACTCTCGCTGCTCATTTCTATGCTTCTCCTAGATAGATCTTGCGTGATCGTAGGAAATTTTCTGAAATACTACGTTCCCCAACATGTATGTCGTATATTGCACACACCTTGATATGGTTGCTCGTGTTGTTTTGGCTCATCACAAACAGTTCATATGGATCAATCTATGCCATGCATCGCACACGCAACCATAATCTGAATCGTGATTGATGTCTCCGGCATCGCAAACGTTTCATATCATTTTTGATGGTTTCATTACATCACAGTTTGTGAATAATGCATCGCACACAGTTTGGTCGAATGGTCTCTGATTGTAGTGTCGCGTTAGCTGCATCCTGCAGTAGTGTACAAGTATAGGGGATCAATCATATCCCTTTCGATAAGAAAAGTTTTGAACCGAACGAGGAGCAGAAGGAAATGATAAGAGGTTTTCAGTAATGTATTCACTGCAAGTACTGAAAGTAGCGGTGATAGATAGTTTTATACCAAGATAATTCGGAACAAGTAGCAAGTAGCAATAGTAACAAAGGTGTATAAAGGTGTCCCCAATCCTTTTTATAGCAAAGGACAAGCCGGAAAGTTCTCTTATATAAAGAAAAGTGCTCTTGAGGACACATGGGGATTGTTGTCTAGTCACATTAATCATGTGTAGTTGATTCGCGTTCGCTACTTTGATAATTTGATATGTGGGTGGATCGATGCTTGGGTATTGTTCTTAGTTGAACTAGTAACCCACTTATGATTACCCCCTCTCGCAAGCATCTGCAACCACAAAAGAATAATTAAGACAAATCTAACCATAGCATGAAACATATGAATCCAAATCAGCCCCTTACAGAATAACGTATAAGGGTTTAAACTTCCATTACTCCAGCAACCCATCATCTACTTATTACTCCATAATGACTTCTCTTAGGCCCAAGTATGGTGAAGTGTCATGTAGTCGACGTTCCATGACATCACTAAAGGAAGCAATAACATACATATCATCAAATATCGAACGAATGCCAACTGCACATGATTACTTGTAAAAAGACTGTTGGGTATCGTTGCATGGAAAACAAAAAAAATATGCACACGCAATGATCTACCCATGGAGATGCATAGCAACAAGGGGAGAGTGTGTCTATGTACCCTCGTAGACCGTAAGTGGAAGCGTTTCACAACGCGGTTGATGTAGTCGAACTTTCTTCGCACTCCAACCGATAAAGTACCGAATGCACGATACCTCCGCGTTCTGCACACGTTTAGCTCGGCGACGTCCTCTGGCTTCTTGATCCAGCAAGACGGCAAGGTAGTAGGTGAGTTCCGACAACACGGCGGCATGGTGACGGTGATGGTGATGTGATCTCTGCAGGGCTTCGCCCAAGCACTACAAAAATATGATCGAGGGAGTAAACGATGGACGGGGGCGCCGCACATGGCTGAGAAAATGTTGTGTCCTTCTGTGGCGCCCCCTCCCCACATATGTATATATAGGAGTAGGATTTTCTACAATAGCTACAATAACTATATTGTCATCAATCACCAAAAAGGGGAAGATTGTAAGTGCATCTAGTGCCCCTTAGTGATTTTGGTGTATTGAAGACTTATAGGTTAAGGGACTAATGAGTTTGTGAGTGTACACAGGTCTATAAGTCTATGAGGAGTTTCATATTTACAGAGAAAGTCGACCCCTAAAAATGAATGTCTTCAACCGAAGACTTTGGCTTTCTGAAGACTTTGGAAGTGAAGAAATTGGTGTGACCGTGAAGACTTAATATTCATGCGAGGAATATGAAGTGTGAAGACTTTTGTTTTCATAGTTTCGTTTTCTTTTTCTTGAGTCATAGGAAACACCGTCTTTGTTAAAGGGGTCGAGGTAAAACTAAGGAAAAGTTTCCAAGTGATGCTCATCTCAAAATCCTACACCTACCAATCCTTTCGAGTGAAGCCATTGGAAATCTCATACAGCTTCAGTCAATTTCTTCAAAGGATGTAGACAAAGATCTTCCGGTCTCTGAGGAATTTGTTCGACTAAGGACTTAGGAATTCGCCAAAGGTCTGATTGCCTACAAGTGAGGAACATGATAGCCCGAGGAATTTGAGAGCTCAAATTTCCGACCGTGTAACTATCTTGTCTGGCCTTGATTGTCCCAAAATATCTACCCACCTAACGGTCACATCATTGAAGGGCATTTATGTCTTATCATGTTGGGCTGCTCCCTAGGCTATAAATAGCTGCCCCCTACAACCGGTAGATGGTTGGCTACTGCAAGAGAAACTGACACCTGTCATTGAGAGCATCCCATCCTCCAACGACTTTGAGCGAAAATCATCAATTGAGGAAAACCCAAACCCAAACACCTACACACCCAAAGTGATTGAGCATCGCTGAAGAGATTGTTCTTGCGTGGAACCGACGCTTGTTACCTTTGAAGACTGTGCATCCTCCAGACGGTTAGGTGTCATGGTCTAGAGCACAAGAGGAAATTGTGGATCGCCGAGTGACCGAGTCTGTGAAGGTTTGGAAGTCACCTGAAGACTTACCACGAGTGATTGGGCGAGGTCTGTGTGACCTTAGCTCAAGGAGAATACGTCGAGGACTGTGTCTCCTCAGGTTTAAATACCTAGCCGCACCAACCAGACGTACGACTGTCACAACAGTTGGAAATGGTCTACCAAATCACTGTCTCCACCGGGCTACTGGTTCTATTTCCTCAACCCTTCCATTTCCTCATTACTGTGTTGTTGCACTTGATCGTTACTGTTTGAAGACTTTGACTGAAGACTTTCTCAATTTCCTCAATCCTATTTCTTCAGTCAGTTTGTCTTCAGCCTGCCTATCCTGTGTTTACGCTTCCTGTACTTATTGCTTGTTTTCATTTCATCATGATGACTGTTCTACTGCTTTGTTATGCTTACATTTGAGTACTTATTCTGCTGCTAGTTGTTTGCGACTTAGAAATTTCCTCACCCTGAAATTCCTAAGTGATGAATTTGTAAAAATCACCTGTTCACCCCCCTCTAGTCGATATAACGCACTTTCAATTGGTATCAGAGCACGGTACTCCCTTGTTCTGTGTGATTTTGGTTTAACCGCCTAGAGTTTTAGTTATGTCGACCGCGGGAATGAAGACTGTGTCATGCCTCATCTTTGACGGTCATGATTATCCCAAGTGGAAGGCCATGATGAAGAAGCGCCTCATGGTGATGAACAGCAAACTGTGGACCATCACTGAGATTGGTCTTACCGATCTATGCAAGATGGCGGAGGCTGATGATATTCACAAGTACACACTACTTAACCTCACGGCGAAGGACATCATCTGCTCCTGTCTGTCCCAAAATCAGTTCAGGAACATTATGCATCTCAGCCATGCGAAGCTTATCTGGGACCGACTCTCTGAGGTCTATAAAGGTCATCGAACTCGTCATGATCCCTGGTTTTGGGATTTCAAGGAATAGCTCAAGGCGATGACTCTCGATTCGGAATCATCATCCTCTGCACCATGCCTTATGGCAAAAGGTGCCAAGGTAAATGAATGCTACCTATCTGAGTCCAGTGATGATGAATCTGGTGATGAATTTGGACCCAGCTATACCAAACTTGCTTCCCTTGCCACTAAACAACAAAGAGCTTTGGAAAAAGTTCAAACTATGCTTGATGAAAGCGATGATATGTTGGGTGAAGAAATGGATCGCACTCAAACCTTGACTGATAATCTTCAGAGACTTCAATCCAAGTTTGATAACCTTCAGAGTCATCATAACACTCTCTTATCTGATCATGAGAGGCTTTCTTATGAATTTCTTCAAAGAAAGCAAGATCTTGAAAAGCTAAGGGGGAGTTATGAAGATCTTCAGAAGGAACGTGATTCATTCCTTGCTCAACAGATCAGTGCCGCTCAGGAAGAATTCATTCCACCATGTTTGAAATGCATTGAACGTGAATCTGCTAATTCTTCACCTGAAAGTTCAAATGCTTCTATTGCTGCAAATTCTTCAGCTGTCTCTGCTATCACACATTCCTCATCTTAGGATGCTACTAGTATCACTGACAATGCAGGGCTGAAGGAATTGTATGTGTCAGGCATGTACAAAAGCCTCAAAGGGCATCAAGCACTTTGTGATGTTCTTAAAAAGCAGATTCTCAACAGGAACCCTAGGAAAGAGGGTATTGCCTTTGAGAGGAAACTCAACACTGATGAGACCTACTGGAAACCTGAGCAATACCCCAAAACCTCATGGGTTCTTTGCAAAAGGACCTCCCGTAGATCCATGCACTTTATCTGGCTTTACATGTGAATCTTCATATTCTTCTGATGAGTCATTTGACTCCAACTATAAACTGTTCAAAAATCAGAATGGTGAAGTATTTGCTAGATATGTTTGCACTAATTGCAGGAATGGTCCCCCTATGAAGAAAATTTGGGTTCCCAAAAGGTGCCTTGAAAGTCTTCAGGTGAATGTCATCATGACACCACCTGTGAAGAATAGGAACCCCAGATCAAATTCCTCATATGAACCAAAGTCTTCATATGGATCCAAGTCCGCATATGGACCACATTCCTCACGTGGATCAAATTCCTCATATGGATCAAAGTCCTCATATGAACATCATCGTGCTAACACTTCTTTTTCACAGGAAAAATCTAAGGGCTATGAATATGTGCATTATTCTTCAAAACATTATGTTCATAAGTCCTCGAAGAATTTCTCTGCTTATTCATATGCTTACTCTAACCCCTCTTATGTGAAACGAAGTGGATTGGCGTCTATGCCACCTTTCTCTTATGGAGCTCGCAGAATGATGACCTCTTTGCCACCCCTCCAGATGTGGGTGGTGAAGAAAAAGAACTAATCTCTTATGCAGGGTTAGGTTTCCAGACGAACTTAAACGTCTGAAGAATTTGCTGGAGGCCTGAATAATGCTTGATAGAACGCAAGCTAATCATGAAGAAATGAATTTTAATTTCTCACGTCCTCATACTGCTACATCTGTTCTATTCCTTGATGAAATTGATCTGATGAATTTGATGTCATATTCTTCACTGATGAAGTATATGAGTTCGTAAGTTGCCCTAATTCATCTGCAGGTTGATTAACCAAAAGCTACTGAGTGGGTCCTTGACAGTGGATGTACAAATCACATGACTGGTGACAGGAACTTATTGATGGACACTGCTTTATCTCCATCGCATCTGAAGCATATCACCTACGCTGACAAAGGCAAAAGCAAGGTATTGGGTCTAGGTAAGGTTGTGATGTCAAAGGATCGACACATGGACAAAGTCATGCTTGTCGAGTCCTTATGATTCAACCTCATGTCTGTCTCAATGCTTTGTTATCTTGATATGGTTGTTGTCTTTGGCAAGTATCATCGTGTTGTGATCATGGAAGCTCACCATTCCAAAGTCTTCGAAGGCTTTAGGAGAGGAGACTTCTATATTGTTGATTTCTCTACAGGACCACAACCTGCTACATGTCTACTTGCAAAAGCTTCAGAAGGATGGCTATGGCATCGACGACTTGGTCATGCTGGCATGAGGAACTTGCATACTCTCGCGAAGAAGAATCATGCCATTGCCATCGAGGATGTAAAATTCCTCAAGGATCACCTGTGTGGAGCTTGTGAATCTAGAAAGATGACCAAGGCCAAGCATCCCTCAACGACTATCATGACTACCACTCATCCATTTGAATTGCTTCATATGGATCTCTTTGGCCCTACTCATTATGCCACATTCACCAATGCTGCATCTTTATATGGCTTTGTTATTGTTGATGACTATTCTCGTTATACATGGGTGCACATCGTCACTTACAAATATGAAGTGCAGGAAGTCTTGAAATGACTTTCCTCGAGGGCTTCACCCAACTTTGGAGTGAAGATCAAGCACATCAGAAGTGACAATGGGACCTGGTTCAAGAATACTAGTCTTGATGATTATCTTGATGAACTTGGTATTACTCACAAGTTATCTGCTCCTTATACTCCTCGGCAGAATGGCGTCGTGGAGCGCAAGAACAGGACTCTTGTTGAGATGGCTCGCACTATGCTTGATGAATACAAGACGCCTCGTCATTTCTGGCCTGAGGCAATTGATACTGTGTGCCACATCATCAACAGGGTATATCTTCACAAATTCTTCAAAAAGGCCTCATATGAACTCCTCACTGACAAGAAACCGAATGTGAGTTATTTCAAAGTCTCCGGTGCTAAATGTTCTATTAGAGATCCTCATCACAATTCTAAATTTGCACCGAAAGCACATGAAGGTTTTATACTTGGTTACGGAAAGGACTCACACATCTACAGAGTCTTCAACACCGTTCATCACAAGGTTGTTGAAAGTGTAGATGTGCGGTTTGATGAAACTAACGGCTCAGAAAGAGAGCACCTACCTCTTGTGCAAGATGAAAAGTCACCTGAGGAATCCATCAAGTTCAAGGCTACTGAGGATGTCATTCCTACCGAAGAATCAGCTGAAGAAGTCATTCCAAAACGTGAAGAACAATAAGCCGGTGCACCTGAAGAAAATGGCTCTGAAGAAAATGCTGAGCCAACTCAACGTCACCAACCCACTCATTCTCGCGTTGCAAATGAAGTGCAGATCGAGAAAATCATTAGCGACATCAACGCACCAGGTCCTCTCACACGCTCAAAAGCTTAACATTTGTCTAACTTTTGTGGGCAGTTTGCTTTTGTCTCTATCACAAAGCCCACCAAAGTAGATGAGGCATTTCTGGAGCCTGAGTGGATTCAAGCGATGGAAGAGGAATTACATCAGTTCGAGCTCAACAATGTCTGGGAACTTGTCAAGCGACCAGACCCTTGCAAGCACAGTATCATCGGCACCAAATGGATCTACCGCAACAAGCAAGATGAAAATGGCCTTGTGGTGAGGAATAATGCATGACTTGTAGCTCAAGGCTACACATAGGTTGAAGGAATTGATTTTGATGAAACTTTTGCACCTGTTTCTAGACTTGAGGCTATTCGCATATTGCTTGCTTATGCTAACCATCATAATATCATCTTATATCAAATGGATGTGAAAAGTGCATTCCTCAATGGTAAGCTAGAGGAAGAAGTATATGTTGCTCAACCCCCAGGTTTTGAAGATCCAAAGCATCCTTACAAAGTCTTCAGACTCAATAAGGCCTTCTATAGCCTCAAGCAAGCCCCTCGGGCGAGGTATGATACTTTGAAGGAATTCCTCATGAAGAAAGGCTTCAAACCCGGTTCACTTGACCCAACACTTTTCACCAAAACCTATGATGATGAATTATTCGTGTGCTAAATATATGTGGATGATATTATCGTTGGCTGTACTGACCGATGTTATAGTGACGAATTTGCCTATATGATGAGTGAGGGATATCAAATGTCTATGATGGGAGAATTGAAATTCTTCTTAGGTCTTCAAATTCGTCAACATCGCAACAACATCTTCATATCTCAGGAGAAATACCTCAAGGATGTATGAGAAAATTCGGCATGCAAGATTGCAAAGGCGTCAAAATCCCTATGCCCACAAATGGCCATCTATGCACTGATGAAAATGGTATTGAATTTGATCAAAAGGTATACCGCTCCATGATTGGCTCTTTATTGTATCTATGTGCATCTAGGCCAGATATTATGCTTAGTGTTTGCATGTGTGCCCGATTTCAAGCTACACCGAAGGAATTACACCATAAGGTTGTGAAGCATATTCTTCGACATCTAGCTCACACTCCAACACTTGGATTATGGTACCCCAAGGGCTCGGATTTTGATCTCATTGGATATTCTGACTCTGACTATGCTGGTGATCATGTGGACCGCAAATCAACATCAGGTGCATGCCATTTCCTCGGACGATCCTTGGTATGTTGGTCCTCGAAGAAACAGAACTTCGTATCACTCTCTACTGCTGAAGTTGAGTACATTGTTGCTGGTTCATGCAGTGCTCACTTGCTATGGATGAAGCAAACCCTCAAGGACTACGGAATCAATGTGTAGAATGTGCCTCTCTACTGCGACAATGAGAGTGCCATCAAGATTGCTCATAACCCAGTTCAGCAGTCGAAGACAAAGCACATCCAGATTCATCATCATTTTCTTCATAATGATGTGTTGAAGGGCGACATCTCTATCGATCACGTGAAGACTGAAGAACAGCTAGCCGATATCTTCACAAAGCCCTAGGATGAGAAGAGATTTGGCAAGTTGCGATGTGAGCTAAATATCTTAGAATCTTCGAATGTCCTTTCAAAAGGACACACATCCTAACACTTACGAAAAATTGATGACTTAGATGTGCAACGCACGAAGTAACGTTTTTCTTCAATCAATGAGGACTAACTCTCTAAGTGTGAAAAAATCAACGAATAATTTGATTCTCAGAGCCCTCTGACAGCTTGTACATGGCGTCTGAAATCATCATTCTTATCTGATTGGGTCACGCCACCAACAAAAGTTGAAAAATCTTCTATTTGAGTTTTTTTGTTTCTGAAATTCCTCAGTTGTTCAAATTCTTCAACTTTGCAGTGTCTTCACTCTTTCTATCATTGTTCTTCATTGAGTATACACACACACACACACACACACACACACACACACACACACACACACACACACACACACACACACACACACACTGTCGTGGTTTTGTCACGGCAGATGTCCTCATGAAAGGACTTAGTTGTGGAGCCATCACTACGGGTTAGCTTGAAGGGGTTAAAGCGGACACAAGGACGCAAGAGAGTTTATACTAGTTCGGCCCCTTCGATGAAGGTAAAAGCCTACGTCTAGTTTTGATGGAATTTATGGGGGTTTTGATGACTAGGGAGCAAACAAGCTTCACCTAAGTCTCGAGTTGTTGTCTATTGTCCTGAATCGCCGCCGGGTCGTCCCCTTATATACATGGGTGACGCCCGTCGGTTTGCAGAGTCCTGAGACCGGCTCATAGACGTGTCCGGTTTGGTCTCTAGTATTTCTAACTTGCAACACAAGTTACATACTAATGTCGGTTCACGGCTACAAGCCTTAAACCGGTTCTGGCCTTGGGCCCTTATAGAATATCCTCACGGGCTCCAAGCATACTTGACTACTGATGAAGTTAACCCGGCCTCTCTGGCGGTTTATGCCCGATAGTAATATCCCCAAAGATTAGGCCCCGTTGATTTGAACAGGTTCATGTCAATCCTTAGTAAAAACTTCGTCTTCAACATCTTCTTGGTTGAACCGCCGTGACGTCATCTTCTCAGATTGTGGTGAACCGGCATGACGTCATCTGTCATAAAGAACTGTAAATAACATCTTTTCATTAATGAGTCTGCAACAATCGCGGCGACAACTCCGCTTCCAAACTTGCGGCCCCTTGATTTTCGCGCCCACACACACATATCTCTTTCCTTTATAAATAGACCGAAGGGTCATTTCTTTTTTTCCCTTCGTGCCCCTCTGCTTCGTCTTCCTCGCGCCGCCCAGCTTCGGAGCTCCGCCGCCGCCGTCAACTTCTGCACCAACCTTGGCCGCTGCATCACCCTGAACGTACCAGAGCATCGCGGCGACCTTCCGCTTCTTCCTCAGCCCCGGTAAGTTTTCTATCCTTTCACCATAGATCCGTTCTAGGGTTTGCATGTTCTTAGGTGCTCATCGCTTGCTTCTTGCTCATATGATAACTTTTAGTTAAGTCTGTGAATCCTTATTCTGCATAGCGGTGGTTTTTTAGCATCCGCTGTCACCTGCGCATCTCAAGGTCATAGATCTCCCTACGTCCTTGCTCATTGATTCGGTACCGCTCCGTTTTAGACCTTGAATATTTATTTCTTTTATGAATATGCTCCAGATCCAAAACTATGACAAGCTTTTGTGAAACCTGTTTTCGCACATCCACTCTTGATTCATCAATGTTTAAGACCAGGCGATTTAACTTTGTAGAGAAATTGACAACTCGGCATATACCATTAGTCCCCTTGTTGAACCGCCAAAGTTTTCCGGTTATGTATTGCCACCTTGCATAACTCCGGTTTATAAGCAACTTCTTCCGGTTTAACAATGAATGTATCAATATATAGCCTTCCAACATATTCTTGAACTGTATTATCGCCTTGCAGATTGCATCATGGCCAAGCAAGTGTACGAGTGTAATCGGGTCCCTTCTCGAGGACTGAAACTCAACTGGATAACTTAGTCCGCACCGGCGCTTTAGGCAAAAGACGTCATTCATCGGAGGGTCCTCGCGGGAGAGTCCTCCGTAACCCATGGATGGAGAAGTTGTTGTTTTCTTGACCACTTAGCCCGGGCTTCACCGCTGGTTCAAAGTTTTATCGGGATGTCTTGGCCAACTTCCAATCAAGGCCCACAAGATATTGGCCCCAACTCCGTAACCAATATCTGTCATTTTCAAGTGCTCTGTGAGGTGTTCTTTCAGGAGGAGCCCACAGTTGAATTATTCAGAGATTGCTTCCATCTAAACCGCCGCACTGAATTTTCTGACGGTCCCAACACCGAGTTGGGTGGTGTGGAGATTCAAAAGCGGAAATAGGTCACTTACCCTCACGCCAAACTGCATAGCCATCCCAAAGAGTGGAACTCAACATGGTTTTACTGCAAAGATACCTCTCCTGAGGGAGAAAATCCTTTACCGGGTTACCGTCCAGAACGGCTAAGCAACACACATCCTCTCCCTCACAGACTGACTGCTAAGGAAAGAAGCAAATATGCCCCTCAACTATCCAAGCTCCGGGCCTTCATGGCCAATGGGTTGAAAGGAGTTGATATTGCTCGCTGCTGGATATCTTGGAGTATACTGCCCCTGAGCCTGCACTCCAGTTTGATGTGCAAATACACAGAAGATGTGAAAGACCCTCTACGGCATATCGAAATCCAACTGACAGAAGATGAAGTTACTAAGGCTGTTAAGAGGATGTTAAACGAACCGGAAGCTGCTTGCGCCCAAACCGGCCTGGCTCCCTTTTCTGCCATTAACAAACCGCCAGCCGTAAGACTCATATCTTATGACTTTATAAAATCTGACTATGATTATGTACTCTTTGTTGATATTAACATCTTTCAAACAGGGTGATGATCCATTTTGGAGCAGGAAGACTCCAAAAGAGAAACCGGTGGCAATAACCCGGCCCAAGACCAAAGTTGTGAAGAAACCAGCAAATAGAAAGAAAACCACTGCCTCCTTCGATCCACCAGCTGACGATGATGTGGGTAATCCGGATCTTGTGGTAGAACTTGACTCACTTGGTCTATTTTTTACACGCCTTATTGAAAATGATTATTGCCAGGATGATGCTGAAGCTAGTCATGCTGATGTTGTAGAGGTAATCGCTCTTTCTTCCGATTCAAACCCTTTACCTTCAGTAAAACTCCGTCGGGCAAACCGGAAAGTTAAATTTTCTCATCCTGTTGCTTACTTGGATCGAAACTTTCTTATGAAGACACAACAACATGAAGCTCGTCAAGAACCCGCACAAGGCCAGGTAGTCACCTCCACCGGTTTACCGAATGTCCGGTCCAGAACGCTGCTCGTTCGAGGTCTCTAACTGTTTCGTCAATGCTTATCCTAAAGCGGGTTGCATTCGTCAACCTCTTAATCCATCTGACTCCAATTATCAGGTGACTTCTCATTCTTCCTCTGGCGAGTCGACAGGCACCCAACTCCCACCACTCAAGACTGTGCTTGGGTGAGCCATATTCCTGATAATGTTGTTTGGTATACCACCTTCAATGTTCATTGGACTGATCCATCTTTTTCCTTTCAGGGCCAAGCCTAGGCCAAGCAAGAAAGCTTGCCTGGACAAAGCGGCAGAAGACGATGCTCCTGAACCGCTCAAATACCAAATCCCGAGGAACACATCCAGGATGATATGCTGACCGACCCACCATTGCAAGATTATGATGTTTCTGTTGAAGAGACACATGTTGAAACCACCGGCCCTTCAAATCAACCCACGAGTCCTGCTCAAACTGACAAGACAGCGAGTCCACCAAAGCATACAAATAAATCAGCGACCCCAGTGTGAACTGGCGAAGCCAAGGATGACGATGTAGTTATTACTGACTTTGGCCATTCCGAGCCAGGTAATCCTGTCACCTTGTCCAAGCACACTTCAAAGGATGAATTTACTGCGTTTGGTAAAGGCAAGTGGAATGCCGATTTGGCAACTTACGCCGCTTTGAATCCCCAAGATCTTCATTCCGGTTATCTGAACCGGTTATATACCAGCCGTGATTATGAAGCCGGTCTGGTCAATATGATGAAGGACAAATATGAGGGAAATTCCATATGACTTTCTGCTTGTATATTTCAATCTGTCAACTCTAATAGCCCTTAAGTGACGGTTTTAAGATGTGAACTTAAACCGGGACTTCCCAATATAATCCTTAGCAAAGCTGTACTTTTGGGAAAGTAGCCCCCAAGGGCCGGTTCAACCTAATGTAGTTAAATCGGGACTTGTATACCATAAGAATTCCAGCATTACTCCAGGATAGAACAAATAGGCATTAGCCCCCAAGTGCCAAGTTGAATACTTGTATTGAGCTTGGGACTTTATGTAGAATTTGTAGGATGAGAAGAAAATATGCATTAGCCCCCAAGTACCAAGGGCATAACTTGTTGTGGGGTTGGTACTTCAACTCTGCATCTGAAACCTTATCAAATGATTATCTGTATGTAGGCTGATGCGAGCAAGAAAGATAGTCAAATCGCTGATCTTCAAGAAAACCTGAAATCCCAGCAAGCTGAAACCTCCAAAGCAAAAAATGAATTAACCAGCGCTTTAAGCGTCATGGAAAAGCTTAAGGAGGGCTTCAACAAGGAGTGGGCGGATTGGGCCACTGAAAAGGCCGCTTTAACTCAGCAGGCGGGAAAATCTTTGAGCTGCCCTCAAACCGGTGGTGGATGAACTGGCCAGTGTAAAGCGGCAAGTGCATGCCATGACCGCCGCTGTCTTTGGTAAGTCTTATTTGATTTCTGACATAATGAAGCTTTCTCATGTAATTGCCGGTTTATTAACCCTTTGAATGATATAGGGACACGCATTGGCCACTTGGGATCAGATGTGCGGAAGAAATTGAAAGCTTCTTATACATTAATAGAGCAACTCTATACTGGTGCGCATCGGATCATCAGCACCGCTTCTCATAACAACCTGGCACCGACCTTGATCCAGGACACCCTTAAAAGGTTGTCAATGCTTCCTGCCCGGTTTGAAGAATTAAAGAAATCTGCTGCTAGAACCGGTGCCATAAACGCCTTAATTCGGGCCAAAGCGTGGGTGCCGGATTTTGATCCTGTTGAAGCGGCGCAGGGCTTCCCAAGCTTGAAGGAAGATGGGACAGAATTCAGCGAAGAGGATCTCCGAACAATAAACCGGGAAGTGCGCCCTTTGGCTTGCCAATTGGTTGAAGAGGCAAATCTGTCTCACTATCAAGCCCAATATGATGGAGAAAACAAACGAGTGCCTGCACTGATTCCTGAAGCGGAGAACCTTATACCGCCAATCCGTAAGCATACTTACACTCCTGATATTGAACAGTCGTTGCTGATCAATGATGAAGCCGTATTCCAAGCATTAATGGGAATCGACTGGACAACTATTGATTTCCAGCCGCTAGGTAGGGAATCAGAAGTTGAAGCGGCGCAGGATGACCCGCGCCCATCAGGCCAAGCTGGCAATAAAGCATAAACCGGAGGCCGGTTTACATTACTACTTCCTTATGTTATGCCAAAAAACGATTATCTTATCTGGGCACTGTGTTGCCTTGTAATAGACTAGTTGCCACACTTTATGTTGATATGCCTTCGTGCATATTTATTGCAATTTATGTTTTTGCTGAATCATCAACCTTAAATCATATGCTGCAGCAAAAAGCTTAAAATGCCATGGTGGTTGTATCACCAGGCGGGTCATCATATCCATGTATATGAAATTAAAGATAATACTTTAGATTAATCATATGATAAAATATGGGAATATATGATACCGGCCATCGTAGGGCATGAAGTTGGTTGTGCCAATCTTGAAGCGGAGTTGTAAGAAACCGGCTCTGCTGAAGGAGAAAATAGCTCTTGTGTATATAGGGTCGGTTTACCAGGTAAACCATTCCGGGTTAAGATGAACACCGGTGTTACTCCATAATAGGATGTTTATCAAAAATCAAACCGGGCAAAAGTGTCTCCGGATGAAAAACAAACCGTGTCCCGTCAACTGATTGTCGAATCGGTTTAATAATTGTCGGTTTAAGAACACAACAAGGGAAATATGCAAAAAAGACAAACAAATTTCAAGCAAAGACAAAGATAAAATCTTTTGCGAAAGAGGCTGTTTGAGCCGATCAAGTGGCATTACCATGGTCGGACACGACCAAGCCCCCAATAGGCGTAGCTATGGTTCATGTCAGCCAGGTCCCCAAATGATGCAGTGGCATTACGCCGATCAAGAGGTGTAGCGATGGTTCGGGTTCGACCAAGCCCCTAAGTGATTCTGTGGCCTTAGGCCGACCAAGAGGTGTGACTGGTTCAGACGTGACCAAGTCCCCAAGTGATCTCGTGGCTTTCGCCTGTCAAAAGGTGTTGCATTGGTTCGGATACGATCAAGCCCCCAAATGACATGATATAGAGCTTTGTTAAAAAGCTAACTCAAGGGTAAACCGAGACCGCTTTTAAGATAAAAACTCCGTAACCACTCATGATGTAAAAATATCAGAGACCCCGCTTTAGCTAAGGCTCCGGTTTAGTATATTGATCATAATATATACATTGTCATAATATGTACATAAGTAGAGCCTATGGCTCAAGTATAGTAGGGCCGAAGATGAGCTATGTTCCACGGCCTGTTGGTCTCCTCCTCTGATGTACGTGAGTCTTTATGCTCTAGAAGATCATCAATATAGTACGACCAGTTGTGCAGATTCTTCTTGACCACGAAAGGTCCCTCCCAAGGTGGGGATAGCTTGTGCATATCGATCTGGTCTTGGATGAGCTGGAGCACCAAATCTCCTTCTTGAAAGGTTCGGTTCTAACTTCGGCTGTGATAGCGACGAAGATCATGCTGGTAGATCGCCGAACGGGCAGCTGCAATGTCACGCTCCTCATCCAACAGGTCCAAAGCGTCTTGCCGAGCTACATCGTTGTCCTCTTCAACATAACCTGCTACACGAGGTGAATCATGACGGATATCACTGGGGAGAACCGCCTCCGCTCCATAGATGATGAAGAATGGTGTGTATCCTGTCGATCTGTTGGGCGTAGTATTGATGCTCCATAGCACAGATGGTAACTCCTCGACCCAACAACCCGGCGTCCGCTGCAAAGGGACCATAAGCCAGGGTTTGATGCCTCGTAAGATCTCCTGGTTAGCTCTCTCTGCTTGGCCATTGGACTGTGGGTGAGCTACTGATGAAACGTCAAGCCGGATGTGCTCACGTTCACAGAACTCCTTCATAGCACCCTTAGACAGATTGGTACCATTATCAGTAATGATACTGTGTGGAAAGCCAAACCGGAAAATCATGTTCTTAATGAATTGAACCGCCGTGGCTGCATCACACTTGCTAACGGGCTCCGCTTCCACCCACTTTGTAAACTTGTCAACCGCCACCAAAAGGTGGGTCTTCTTGTCCTTGGACCGTTTGAAAGACCCAACCATGCATATCCAGCCCCCAAGTCGCAAACGGCCAAGTAATTGGAATCATCCTCAATTCTTGAGCCGGCACATAAGCGCATCTTGAGAACTTCTGACAGCCGTCACATCGCCTAACCAGGTTCTCCGCATCAGCATGAGCAGTCAACGAATAAAAACCGTGACGAAACGCCTTAGCCACCAGAGATTTTGAACCGGCGTGGTGACCACAATCTCCTTCGTGGATTTCGTGCAAGATCTCACAACCTTCCTCTGGCGACACACAGCGTTGAAACGCTCCTGACACACTGCAATGATGCAACTCGCCATTGACAATAGTCATGGACTTGGTTCACCGGATTATCTGTTTTGCCAGCGTCTCATCCTATGGTAACTCGCCCTGGTTCATGTACGCAAGATAAGGAACCGTCCAATCCGGAATGACATGCAGAGCCGCCACCAACTAAGCCTCCGGATCAGGAATAGCCAAATCCTTTTCGCCAGGGAGCTTGACCGAC
Source organism: Aegilops bicornis (assembly GCA_021605145.1). Lineage (NCBI taxonomy): Eukaryota > Viridiplantae > Streptophyta > Magnoliopsida > Poales > Poaceae > Aegilops > Aegilops bicornis. The sequence goes on along the minus strand of CM038671.1, from coordinate 401,915,613 downwards.
GGGTTATGCAGGACATCTAAGAAGATATTAGGCGAGACCGGTTTACGCTGAGAGCCCAGCCGGCTTAAAGCGTCCGCCGCTTCGTTCTTCCGTCTGTCCACATGATCCACCTGATATCCCTTGAAGTGGCCTGCAATGATATCCACCTCACGACGGTATGCTACCATGAGTGGGTCCTTAGAATCCCAAGTACCGCATACACTTGTTGGGCCACCAGTCCGAGTCACCAAGCACTTGACTCGGCTGAGATTCATCTCCTTAGCCATCCGGAGACCATGGAGTAAAGCTTCATACTCAGCTGCATTGTTAGTACAAGGGAACATTAAGCGGAGAACGTAATGTAACTTATCACCTCGTGGGGAGTTAATACGACTCCATCCCGAGCCCTCCAATTGCCTCGGACCCATCAAAATGAATAGTCCAATAGGTGTAATCCGGTTTTCTTCAGTGCTTGTAGCTCCGCCCAATCATTGATGAAATCCACAAGTGCTTGAGACTTGATCGCCGCCTCGAGGCACGTATTTCAAACCGTATGCCCAAGCTCTATAGCCCACTTGGCAATCCGGCCAGTTGCCTCCCTGTTTTGAATTATATCTCCCAAAGGAGCAGAGCTGACCACTGTGATGGGATGTCCCTGGAAGTATTGCTTAAGCTTCCGGCTTGCCATGAAAACTCCATACACCAGCTTCTGCCAATGCGGGTATCTTTGCTTGGACTCAATAAGCACCTCGCTGATATAGTAAACCGGACGCTGAACCGGATACTCCTTGCCCGCCTCCTTGCGCTTTACCACAATAGCTACGCCGATCAAGACGAGCATTAGCTGCCACATATAGTAGCAATGGTTCTTTGTCAATCGGAGCAGCAAGAACAAGCGGATTGGCTAGCTGCCACTTTAAGTCCTCCAATGCTTTATCAGCGGCCGGACTCCAAACAAAGGGATCTGCTTTTTTCAGCATCTGATACAAAGGTATCGCCTTCTCACTGAGGCGGCTGATAAACCGGCTCAACGTGGCAATCTGGCCTGCCAAGCGCTGGACATCATTGATACATTTTGGTTTAGCCAGAGAGGTGATATCTGTGATCTTCTCCGGATTAGCCTCAATTCCCCCGTTGGACACCAGAAAACCCAATAACTTGCCTGCCGGTACACCAAAAACACACTTGGCCGGGTTGAGCATCATCTTGTATGTCCGCAGGTTATCAAAGGTTTCCTTCAAGTCATCAACCAGAGTCTCCTTTTCCCTTGACTTAACCACAATATCATCCACATAGGCATGTACATTTCGGCCGATTTGCTTATGAAGGCAATTTTGTACACACCGTTGATAAGTTGCCTGAGCACTCTTGAGCTCAAAGGGCATAGATACATAGCAGAAGGCTCCAAAGGGATTTATGAACACCGTATTCTCCTGGTCCTTAACTGCCATCTTGATCTGATGATAACCAGAATATGCATCCAAAAAACTCAAACGCTCACAACCCGCCGTAGCATCAATAATCTGATCGATGCGGGGGAGGGCAAAAGTATCTGCTGGACAAGCCTTATTAAGATCTGTGTAATCCACACACATGCGCCAGGTGTCATTCTTCTTAAGGACCAGCACCGGATTAGCCAGCCATTCAGGATGGAACACTTCAATAATAATGCCAGCCGCTAAGAGCCTGGCCACCTCCTCTCCAATAGCTTTGTGCCTTTCTTCGTTGAACCGGCGGAGAAACTGCTTCACCGGTTTGTACTTAGGATCAACATTAAGAGTGTGCTCAGCGAGTTCCTCGGTACACCTGGCATGTCAGAAGGCTTCCATGCAAAAATGTCCCGGTTCTCACGGATGAACTCGATGAGCGCGCTTTCCTATTTTGGATCCAAGTTGGTGCTGATACTAAACTTCTTGGATGAATCACCAGGTACAAAGTCAACAAGCATAGTCTCAGCTGCCGATTTGAACTTTAGAGCCGGATCATGCTCTGTGGTTGGCTTCTTCAATAGAGTCATGTCCGCCGGATCAACATTATCCTTGTAGTACTTCAACTCTTCCGTGGCACAAACCGACTCTGCATAGGCCGCATCACTTCCTGACACTCCAAGGCAATCTTGCGACTTCCATGAACGGTTATGGTCCCCTTGTGACCCGGCATCTTGAGCTGCAGATAAATATAACAGGGTCGTGCCATAAATTTGGTATAAGCCGGTCGCCCAAATAAAGCGTGGTATGGGCTCCGGATCTTCACCACCTCAAAAGTCAATGTTTCTGACATGGAATCATGATCATCTCCAAAGGCCACCTCTAGAGCTATCTTGCCAATGGGATATGCTGACTTACCAGGTACCACACCATGGAATACCGTATTGGACGGTTTAAGATTCTTGTCTGTTAACCCCATACGGCGGAAGGTCTCATAGTATAAGATATTAATGCTGCTTCCTCCATCCATGAGCACCTTGGTGAACTTATAACCTCCCACCTGAGGTGCCACCACCAACGCTAGCTGACCCGGATTGTCAACCCGGGAGGGTGATCCTCTCTGCTCCATATGATTGGCTGTTCGGACCAGCGTAAATAACGAGGCACGGCCGGTTCAACAGAATTCACTGCTCGCTTGTGAAGCTTCTGGTCTCGCTTATCCAAGCTAGTGGTGAATACATGGTATTGTCCATTATTCAACTGCTTTGGATTGCTCTGATAACCCGACTGCTGCTGCTGGTTGTAACCACCCTGGCTACTCTGATGTCCACCCTGATCTCCATTGAAGCCTGAACCGGCATTTCCTCCACCGTGACCCAGCCCATGGAATCCGGATCCTGAGCCACCACCTGATGCGTGATCATACCGGAAAGCATTAGAATTTTTGAACTCCTGCATAATATAGCAATCCTTCCAAAGGTGGGTGGCTGGCGCCTCCTTCGTCCCGTGCTTTGGACAGGGCTGGTATAATAGATAAGTCAGGCAGTCCGAATTGGGGTTTGGAGCTCCACCGCGATTCGGCGGTTTACCCTTCCGTCGCTGGCCCCTGTCCTGTGCGCTAGTATTAGCCACAAAGTCCATGCTGCCATCCGCTTTACACTTGCCTCCGTTACCATGACCTGCCATGTTGTGTTGCTGCCCCTTGGAGTTGCCGTTCTTCTTTCCCTTCCCTATCTTGTCATCATCAGACTCGGGATCCTTGGTACCATCAGAATCAGCATACTTTACTAACGCAGTCATGAGGGTCCCCATATCGTTACAATGGTGCTTCATCCGTCCCAATTTCAACTTCAGAGGTTTAAACCGCGGTTGCTTTCCAAAGTTATAACCATGAGTCGGCGTTGATACGGTCTGATGAGTGCAAAATTTCCGAGACTCGGCGGACCCAGCGGGTTGTTGACTCTCCTTCCTCCTGGACACAGGCCACTAAGTCTACTATCGACATGGGCTGCTTACATGTATCCTTGAAATTCTGGATAAACCGGGCTCGCAACTGGGCCCATGAATTGATAGAATTGGCTGGTAAGCTTTTTAACCAAATACGGGTTGTCCCTTCAAGCATCATGGTGAAATACTTTGCACATGCCGCTTCATCTACGTCAAGCATCTCCATGGCCATGTCATAGCTCTCTACCCATGCTTCCGGAGACAAATCGACCGTGTAATTTGGCACCTTGCGCGGGCCCTTGAAATCCTTGGGCAGGCGCACATTATGAAAGCGGGACAAGACAAGGCACTCCCAAAGAACTAGAAGTAACCCCTGGCTCGATCGAGGTGGTTGGACGAACCGGCGTAAGCTGACGAGCCTCATCTTGTGCTACTAACTCAGCATCCCTTCGTGCTCGGGCCCGGTCCACCACTTCCTGAGCATCACCCGCCGGGTTATGGCCACGGGGCGCTTCACGGTTCCGTGCATTACTGGATACGGCCGGTTCATCCATCCGCCTGCTGTAACTCCGGCTTGGACGGGGGGGGGGGGGGGTGGAATGAATTCGGTCACGGCTATATGAATATGCTTCCTGCTGAACCAAGGCTGTTGGAAGAAGCTCCTTAACCCGGCGCGTCTCCACCGCTATGGAGAATCACCTTCAATCGGGATGGCATCCAGCCGTGAAGCGGCGGCGATAAGATTGTCCATTGATTGGAATAATGACCCGGAGGTGTCCGGACAGGCCGAGGTATGATGTTATTCTGCCGAGGCGGCTCCATCAAAGTAGGCTGAACCGGCGCACCTGGTCCTGTGTGCCTCCGCCGGTTTAGCCACGACAAGTTACTAGTCCTCGCTCCCCGGGTGTTAAAGAGGTTTCGCCATCGAAAACCGTCGGCAAGCGAGACCGATGCTTCCTTTTCGTGACTTCATGCGACGCTGTTACGGTCCAGATAAGCCTATAGGCCTGCGCGTCCAAAGCGGCCCGCTCTGCGGCCATCCTGTTGTTCTCGGCTTCTAAGCCGGCCTTGGCCTGAGTGATCTGTTCCCTCACCTTTGCAATCTCCGCGTTGTGGCCGTCCTGATTCGCCGGGTTAGCCTCTGCCATAAGCACAGCCAGCGCATCAAACAGATCAGATAAGACTTGAGCCGGCGGGTGCACAGGGCCTCTTGCCCCGGCCGCCGCTGCTGACCCGGAGAACATTGCTGCTGCGGTCGAAGAGTGGACCGCCGCCTGTGTACCGGCCATGAATATCCCAACCCGGTTAGGCGTATCGAGGGGTCCGAATATCGTCGCCATCGGAACAGCCCCAATTCGCCGCCCCAGCTGATACAATGATTCGGTTTCTCCGGTCGAGGACTCGTCGCCGGAATAAACGATGGTCTCGCCATCAGATGCCGATCCGCCTTTATATTCTCCTCCGTGGATGACTCCCACGAAGGCACGCTTCACGGCCGGTTTAACCTGGGCAGATCTCGCACGCTGAGCCGTTTCGACGAGGTCGGTGCAGATGTCCGCCAGGCCCGGTTCACCGATCTTGCCAATGAAGACGTGTATGCCACCAAAGGGAACCAGTACCAGACTCAATCGAGACGGCCTCGGGGCCCCAGCCTGAATCATCGATGTAGAGCTTGCCGCGATGACTCTTGGTCATCCGGCCCACAGCGTAACCCTTGAGTCCTTCGAAGTTGCCCTCCAAGAACTTGAAACCATCGTGCGATAGCCCCACGGTGGGCGCCAGCTATCGTGGTTTTGTCACGGCAGATGCCCTCATGAAAGGACTTAGTCGTGGAGCCATCACTACGGGTTAGCTTGAAGGGGTTAAAGCGGACACAAGGACGCAAGAGAGTTTATAGTAGTTCGACCCCTTCGATGAAGGTAAAAGCCTACGTCTAGTTGTGATGGAATTGATGGGGGTTTCGATGACTAGGGAGCAAACAAGCTTCGCCTAAGTCTCGAGTTGTTGTCTGTTGTCCTAAATCGCCGCCGAGTCGTCCCCTTATATACATGGGTGACGCCCGCCGGTTTGCAGAATCCCGAGACCGGCTCATAGACGTGTCCAGTTCGGTCTCTAGTATTTCTAACTTACAACACACGTTACATACTAATGCCGGTTCACGGCTACAAGCCTTAAACCGGTTCTGGGCCTTGGGCCCTTATAGAATATCCTCACGGGCTTGAAGCATACTTGACTACTGATGAAGTTAACCCGGCCTCTCCTGGCCGGTTTACGCCCAGTAGTAATATCCCCAGCACACACACATAAACACTATTCTGATCACGGGATCAGAATATTATTCTGATCACAACATAAACTTCCCTCGTTACACGCCTGAACTTCCCTCTGTAGGAACCAGACCTTCGGGCTATCTTCTCAACCGTATCTCCCCGCGCGAATTTTTTTGATTAGTCATGTTCTATGTGATATAAGTGTAATCTACAAACGGTTTTTAGCAACTAAATGCACGTTTTAAATAGGAATCTCGCTCATTGGCGGATTTGCTCTCGGGTCGTGATGAAACATGTCTCTGTTGCAATTTTACGGCCTGAGTTGTTCGACCAGAACTTCTCCCAGTGCTAGGTTGAACTTCCGCCAACATTGCCCAAATGAGGCTTGTGATATACCATTGGAAAGCTATGGACACCAGTATCATGACCCAAGTTAAATTTTTGGCAAATTGTAAGCGGTTTAAGAGGAGTTTTGAAAACCGTTTTTTCATCACAATAAAAACGTGGATCGTATTTTCGATCGCATTTCTAAATCATTTATCGGAATGAGGCACATAATATGGCGTTGGAAAGCTGCTGTAAATACGCTCCTTCCACATGTTGAAAGTTTTCTCTAATTCCTTATAGTTAAACATTAATTTGGAAAATCATAAAATTTCGCAAACCAAATAGCCGAGTTCGTATTTTCGATGTAATTTCTAAACGGCTAATCCAATTGAATCAAATGATACGGCGTTGAAAATCTTATGAAAATGCGCTACTTTTTCATGTTTAAAGTTTCTTCTAATTTCGAACTGTTTAAAAGTAATTTAGAAAACGGTCCAAGTTGCACCGAGTTCGTATTTTCGAGCTAATTTTTTACGCGTACGCCCGAATGTCGCAAATGATATGGCGTTGCAAAGCTTGAGGAAATGCGAAACTTTTTGGTATTTACAGTTTCTCCCAATTCCTTACAGTTTTAAGTCGATTTTGAAAATGGCGAAAAACTTATTTTCACCGTAGTTTCTACAAACTTTATCGGAATGGGGCAAATAATATACCGTTAAAAAGCTAAGGAAAATGCGAAACTTTTCCATGTTGATGGTTTTTTCTGATTCCTAGCTGTTTTCAAGTAATTTATAAAATGGCGAGATCATTTGTTCTGTCTTTATCGCGAAACAGATTCTTCGAAAATGCACCGCGTGAAGAACCTGAACTTCTCGGCATTTCTACTTGAACTTCACTTTGTTTTTCACGAGCTTTTTTTGCCCGTAGCTCTCCATCCACTCACCGGAACACTCACCGGAATTGAGCAAGTAATATACCGGTGGAAAGCTGATGTAAACACGCAACTTTCCCGTGTTGATTGTTTTTTCATACTCGCGATGATTTTAAAAGTTTTTCATCTCAAATTGATTCACTATAGTAGGCGACCTTCCTGCTGTTTTCACATTGAACTTCTGTGACGTATTTTCGTTTGTAACTTTCTCATCCATTTCGTCAGTGTTACACAAATGATATTCTTTTTATACAAACCTCTCTCACAATATTTTTTTTCACTTTCTCCGACCGAGACTTTGAACTTACACAAATGATATTCCTGCCGTTCTGAAGTAAATTAGAGAAATGACGAGATCATGATTTCTTCTTCATCGCGAACGGAAATGCATTGCGTGAAGTACTTGAACTTCTCGGGCATGTCTGTTTGAACCTCACTCTGTTTTCGACGTGCTATTTTTTGCACTGCATGAAGTAGTTGAACTTCTGGGGCATGTCTGTCTGAACTTCACTCTGTTTCACTTTATTATATTTTTCTTATATGAAATACACATCATGTAGTACGTGAACTTCCGGTTGTTATCACTCTGAACTTCTCTCTAGTTTAAGAGAATTATTTTAAAACTAAAAAAACATATTTTTTATATGTTTTGGACATCTAAATACACGGTGAACCTCTCTCACAAGATTTTTTTGAACTTTTACTCGTCGAGCACTTGAACTTCTAGCAACCTTTTTTTCGTTTATGAGTTGTTTTTAAAAGTGCAAAAAATGGCGTTGTGTTTTTTTATTTTTTAACAGGTAAATCCTTGGTTTTAATAAACTCCGAACTTCTGTGTTATTTCAATATGAACTTCAACTTTTGTATATTTTTGAGTAAAGAATTGTATTCGATTTTTAAATAAACATCAAATTTGACTACCTTCTCAATTTGAACTTTATCGTTGATAATTTAACAAAAGTGGATATCTGTGAAAATCCTAGATTTTTTTAATAAAAATCAACACTTTGTATTTGTTCCTTTTATTTTAATTTGAAATTCTTCATTTTATTCTTTAGTAAGTAGAAAAAATCTGAGCTTTTTAAATAAGTCGAACTTCACTGTTATTTTAATTTGAACTTCTTAGTCTTATTCTAAGAAAAAAATATGTTTTCGAATAAGCATCAAACCAATTTTTTTAATTGAACTTTGATACTTCTATTTTTCCTAGAAACAAAAATAATTTGATTTTTCCGTATACATCTATTTTTCATGCTTGTCGAAAAGACGCATTGTTTTAGTAACAAGAAAATTCTAATAGGAACCACTTCCAACGGGCGAAAGTTTTTTATTTACTTGAGACTTCTCTGTTATTTTAATTTGAACATCTTAGCCTTTTTTCAGAAAAAATAGTTTTTTAAATATGCATCAAACATTTTATAAAATGAACTTCATAATTCTATTTTTCCTATAGTAGGAAGTAATTTGAGTTTTTTGTATACATCAAAGTACTTCGTTATTTATTTGAACTTCTTTGTTTTTTTGAAATTGGACTTCTTGGTGTTACTCATTTGTAACAGAAAAAAATCCTAGTTTTGTAATAAACATCATACAACTTCTTGGTTATGTTGAACTGAACTTCTTGATTTTTCATTAGTAACGGGAAAACTTCCAATTTTTGTAAAGCTCCATTTTTGGAAATCAAACTTCTTGGTTTATTATTTAGTAACGAGGAAAATCTAGGTTTTCACACACATTGAACTATTCCATTTCTTAAAATTGAACTTCTTGGTTTTTTCAATTTTGACTTCTTGTTGTTATTCATTTTGTAACAAAAAATGATGAAAATAGTTTTTTTGTTATGAATTTTCAACTACTCTATTTTTAAAATTTTAACTACTTTTTTTAGCTTCCTTTTTTCATTCTTTAATAGTTTGGAAAATCTAAATTTTGTATAAACATCGATTTGCTTTTTTTTAATTTGGCCTTCTTTGTTTTACTTAATTTTTGTATGTGTTTTTTTCTCCACAAACTAGACATGCTTGAACTTCAGGACGTGTGGTTTCTTCTTTTGATTTTTTTTGTGAATCAAACTTCTAAATTTTCCCAACTTTCAAGAGTCTGACAATATGAAGTTCTAAATTAGATATTTCTAATAGTACAATACGTATATGAAAATTCTAGCAACAAATTTTTTCCCGTTAACAACAGAACAATTTTTTTTTGGAATGTGAATACGGAGTAAAGGAGATCAACACATTGGACTGGAGTTGTACGAATTACTACAGTGAACTATGGTATGCAAAACATTTCACTTACTGGGTAGTTTTAATACATGACTTTTCCACGCAGTAATATATGAACTTCTCCGAACATAATTTTCATTGAGCACTTTTGAACACAGAACATACATTAAAGAGGTTGAAGATATGTAGTTTTAATACATGACTTTTCCACGTAGTAATATATGAACTTCTCCGAACATAATTTTCATTGAGCACTTTTGGACACAGAACATACATGAAAGAGGTTGAAGATATGAGCACCGATGCGTCAACATGTGAGGTAAATTTTTGGAAGCTCTTTTTTAAGAGTGCAATGTCAAAAGAAGTCTCACATCCATTGAACTTCATAACCTGGAGTTTTCAACTTGCAAAAATATTGACTCTCAAACATCAACAAAACAACCTCAAGAAGAAGAAAAATATCGAAATATCAATTATCATTGGCATTTCAACAAGCATGTACACATCACATAATTAGAACATGTTCTTTGCATCAATTTACAATATGGTGACCATCAGTAGCTGAGAGAGATAGAGGTTACATTTTTTAGTCGAGGCTACTGAGAAGACCACGGTCGCTGCTTTTTTTGTGAGCTGCCTTGCCAAAACTTTTTGCTGAACTCCAAAACCTTTTGTACTCTGTCTACGGGGAAGGTCGATGAGAGGCACCGAGGAAGGCGTCGCTGGTGCTGGGCACTAGGAGCGCTGCACGGTTGCAGGAGGAATTTATAAGACGCTAACAGGGATGAAGGTCACTTGTTAGGCCACGGACAAATCATTTTTCTTGCGCGGACACACACGATAGAGCAAAGGGTAGAACGCCATGTCGATCATGGAAGGGAAGCTCGACCTCCTCGTGTCGTTATGCTCGACGACGAGCAGCGGGAGGGGCGGGGCAGAGCAGCTGAGCTCGCCGGAGCGAGGGGCGGCGAATTTTTCTGAGTTCGCCCCATGTCCCCGAAGTGCTCTTCGTACTGCTGCTGAAGTCCAAATCCACCTCGCCCTGAAGGAGGGGCCGTCTTCACGCCGGAAGAAGGTGATGTCCACTGAAACAAAAACAATACTCCCTCCGTTCCTTGATATAGGGTGTATAGATTTTTGAGAAAAAACCCGAAATATATGGTGTATTGCGTTGCACCACTCGTTTGGATAATTTTTTTAGGGATTTGATTACATTTCCTTATATTAGGCAACCTCCTCTATTTTCTCATGCCAATTAGTCACGTGTAATCTCGCCCAAAACTTGTAAAATTTTTCCTCCATGTGCGTTCTTTAATTTCCGTGCCAAAAAACTATACACCCTATATATAGGAACGAAGGGAGTATATTTTGCACATTGAGATTCATCTAGCAGGCAATTGTACATACAGTTTACACGTTGTATTGTTTTCAATGTTCAGGCATAAATACAAATAGGGAGAAAGAACAAGAGAGGGAGAGCCGCACGCGAGCGCTGTGACCATCAATTTAACTACTAATTCAGGGGAGCCGGGCGAAGGCCAGCTGCACCTCTGCTAGGGCCACACCCATGGCACGGGCGAGGCACGGTTGTCTCCTGCAATTTTACCTGTGGTTTGACACACGCGATGAAGGTCACGGCTGGCACCCCATGAAGGTCAGGTAGGGGCGCATGGTGACCAACAGCCGCGGATGTGCAGAGGACATGCACGGGAGATGCACGGGTGCTGCCAGGAAGTGAGACATGGCCATGCATGGTGGGAGCGCATGGGGCAGCGGTGGGTAGCTGCAGCATACCGAGGTCGGCCGCGCCGATGGCGAGCGCGGAGGTTGCAGGAGACGCGAAGGAGGCTGTGGGGATCGGGATGGTTCGGCGGCGGCACGTGGTGGTGAGGCAGCAGGGGAATGACCTGAGGTGGTGTGGATGGAACGCCGTGGTGTGCGCGGGATCTGCGGCAGGATGCGTGTGCACGGGATCCGCGGCCGGCAGCGCGTGGTTTGGCTGGATCCATGGAGGAAAGGTCCTGGCGGCCGCGCGCGGGGAGCATCGAGGGGAGGAGAGGTCATTACGCAGGCTGGTGGGAAGAGAGGGCGTGGTGGCCGGCGAGCTGGTGGAGGCGGATGGCAGCCGCGACGAGCGACGGTGGGTGGCGCCAGGCTGGGGTGGGCGGCGGGTGGCGCTACTGGGTGGGGTGAAGCGCCTGGCCGGGCGGGCGGCGGCGGCGGGCGCTGGGCCGGCGGTGGGCGGCGGTGGGTGGCGCTGGCAAAGGAGATTGGGGGCAGAGTGGTGCGAGAGGTGGGGGTAGTTGGGAAGGTCGAGACATGGGGAATGGGCCGGTCGAAGGGTTTTGATGGACCGGCCAGGTTTTCTCCTTTTTCGTTTCCGGAATCTCGGGAAGACCTAATCGGGCCTATATAAGGCCGCCGTGATCCAAATAACTATTCTGAACCCAGGATCAGAATAGTGCTACTATATATATATATATAGCCGGTCTATTCTGATAATATTATCAGAATAGTTATTCTGATAACACTTCCGCACTGCACGCTCAATGCAAGTGCAAGTCATTGTTTGAACCAAGTGTGATGCAGTACCCACACGAGTGAACTTCGTGTCGAAAAAAACTGCACACAGTGTTTTTCCGGTACTGTTTTTGCTCTAATTTTTTAACCGCTTATCGGAACGAGGCGTATAATATACCGTTCAAAAGCTATTGATTAGGCGCAACTTCTCCATGTTGAACACTTTTCGAGATTCCTCTCGGTTTAAGAGCAGTTTGAAAAATGGTGCGGCGGATGACGAGTGGCACCGAGCGTATTTTCGTGATTTTTTCTAAACCGTTCATCGGAATAAGGCAAATGATCGGCCGTTGGAAAGATATCGTCGAGCCACATCTTTTTCATATCTATTATTTTCTCTAATTCGTTACGGTTTAAGAGCAGTTTCGAATTTCCTAAATCGCGGAATTCTGTATTTTTGAAATTTTTGCAATTTTCGGTACTGTTTTTGCTCTAGTTTTTGAAACGTTTGTCGAAACTAGGCGTGTAATACGACGTTGGAAAGCTATGGACAAGTTGCAACTTTCATATGTAGAAATGGTTTTGAGATTCCTTACAGTTTTAAGTTAATTTTGAAAATCGTGCGGCGGACGATGAGTGGCAGCGGCCGTTTTTCACGAAATTTTTACAAACTGGTTGTCGAAATGATTAAAATGATATGCCGTTGGAAAGATATCGATGAGATGCAACTTTTTCATGTAGAACACTCTCTCTAATTCCTTACAGTTTAAGAGCAGTTTTAAATTTACCGAAATGCGGACAGTCTGTTTTTCGCGACACCCAGATTGACGTGGGTACTTCATCCGACTGAAAACCACACTGCATCGGACGAACAACCGCACTTCATTGGACAAACAAGTTCACTGCATGATTTCTTTTTTGTGGGACGTAATTTTTCCTAAACGAGGTGGAGTGCACTTCATGTCGAGTGTTGGTGAACCACAATACTATGAAAAGTGAACCTCGAGACTACCGTAAATGGGTCGTACTGCATCAGACAGAAAATCATACTTATTTAGACTAAAAGCCGCACTTCATTGGACAGAAAAGTGCACCGCATGATTTTTTTTGTGGGGCATAAATTTTCCCAAACGAGGTGGAGTGCACTGCTTCAGACTAAAAACCGCATTTCATTGAACAGACAAGTGCACTCCATGATTTCTTCTTTGTGGGACGTAAATTTTTCCAAACAAGGTGGAGTTCACTTCATGTCGAGTGTTGGTGAACCACAATACTTTGAAAAGTGAACCTCGAGACTACCGTAAACGGGTCGCGACACTACCGAAAATGAACCACTTGAGCTTTTTCCAAACTCAATATTTTTACGTGCATAGACCGGGCGAGTGGACCGCAGGGACTGAGCAAGTGAACCACATGTAATGAGAAGTGAGCTGCCTTCCGAGGTGTTTTTGTTTTGGATCACCAAGTGAACCACGAAGGAGTTTTATGGTGAACTTCGTGCGAGAACAAAGTGAGCTTCAAAACATACATATACATTCATTATTTTTACAAAGCTACACAGCCATCCAGTACATAGCAGAATCAACGACAGAGTACCCAACTGTACTACACAAGGCAAAGACTTGCTGATGCAAAATTACCATCCATTTTTCTTACTACAAAATGAACATCAAATGCACTAGGCAGTGCCCTTTTTCTCTCTGCGTTTATCATAAACAACAAAATGAACTTCAGATGAACATAGATGTTCTCTTCTTTTTCTTATTGGGCGCACTTCTTCTTGAGTAAACTGTACACTGACGCAAACAAAACATCAACTAAGCACAAAGCAAACCTCTTCTTTGAGTAAACTGCACGGACAGGGGGACTACAAAAAAAAGCAACGAACTATGGCGGCGAGCACTGAAATGAACTCGCCGGTGCCACCGGACTGCACGTCTGACCACGAGCCTCGTGCCACCGGAATGCAAGCACGCTCGCCGGTGGACTGGACATCCAGCCGCACCGCACTGATGCACAAAGCGAACTGAAGTGTTTGTGCCCAAGTGAAATCTGGAAAGGCAAAAAAATTGAAGGGGACGAGAGGAAGCCGGAGGCCGGTGCTTGCAGTGCGGAGAAGGTACGATACGGCGGCAGGATCTAGTAGGAGGTCGTCGGGGCTCCCAGAAACAGCAGGTCGCCAGAGTAGGAGGCAGGGGCAGCTGGAGGCGCATTGCTGCACTTGTACCAGGCGGCGGTGGAGCTTCCCTATCGCCAGATCCAGAGCAGCCGGTAGATCTGGCGGGGCGGGACGCCATGGATCCCAACGGAACTCGACCTGACTGCTGCGGCCGCTCGGGATTCCTCGCCAGAGAAGGAAAAGGTAGGGGGCAGCACCGTGGCTACGGGACATGGCAGAGCGCGAGGTGGTGGGTCACGGCTGCATCCATCGGCTTTGCGGCTGCACCGGTGGCCATGGCGGCCGGATCCGGTGGTGGAGGCCTCGCCGGTGGCCGGTGGCGGCCGGATCCCACCATGGCCGTGGGGGACACCGGTGGTTGGGGAGCGCGGACCATGGGGGGTGGGTGGATGCACACCGGCCGTGGGAGGGGTCGGGGGCGCGCCGGCCGTGGGAGGAGGTCGGGGACGCGCCGGCCGTGGGAAGAGTCGGGGGCGCGCCGGCCGTGGGAGGAGGTCTGGGACCCGCCGGCCGTGGGAGGTAGATGGGGTCGCGGTGACGGTTGAAGGGGGCGCTGGTGGTGGGGATGCGGGAGGGGCGTCGGGCATGTTAGGAGGTGGAGAGGAGAGAGGAAGTGGTGGGGGCGGGGAGTACGTCAGCGGGAGGAAGTGGGCTGCACGGGTGGGCGGGGTGGGGTTCGGTTCGCTTCGAGGTGTTATCAGAATAAGATTTAGGTGTTATTAGAATAAGACTCTAGAGGGTGTTATTAGAATAGACCCACCCTATATATATATATACTTGAGTTTTCTGTCCTCTACATCGTTCACTTATTGCTAATTCTTCAAGCTGACTTTTCTGCTACGTGAATATGATCGGACTCGTCCCCATCTGTGCTAAACTCAACCCAGTCTGTTCACAAATTCTTCATGTGCGTTCTATTTGAAACTCGTTCAAAATCTTCACTGTGTCCTTGTCAGCTGAAGAATTTGCGAATGAAACTTTGAAATATTCTTATCTGAATTTTCGGCTTTTGCCGCTCAAACCGTTCCACATCCCATGATAAGATTTATCTATTCACCCACGATCTCACACGATCGCCACCTCTCTGTACGTGGGTGACAAATGTCGCTAGGATGATAAGGGTCAGGGGCACGTTAGTCCATTTTCCTCGAGCGAGCGGTTTTTCACCTCGGTTATAAATACCCCTCACCCTCCTCAGACTGCATTTACCCCGCTCGACCTCACTCCCCTTACTCGAGCTCTCTGACCTAGCACCGCCGCTACTTCCATCATCGCCGGTGAGGAAGAGCTTCATTGCCTCAACCTCGTCGCCGTCGTACTCGTGCCGGCCGCGGAAATCTTCACTCTGCCACCGCCGTAGCTGTCTTCCTCCGCCAAGTTAGGGTGTGGAAGATCTGAATGGACGAACTTCCAATCTACAACTCCCAGTTCGTCGTGTTCTACGTCAAGGGTAAATAAAATTTATTTTTACTACCCTTGTTGATTCTGATGATTTCCACAAAATCTTGAAAAGGTGTTTATTCTTCAACTTCCACACTCTTAAACACCTCACACAAGCATCTGTTCTTGATCTGTTTCTCTAAGCAACATTTTTCTTCAAGATTCCTCAGTTGTGTGGAGTTTTCAATCTATACAACTCTGGAACCTAAGTCAAAGAACGCTTAGTGAAATTCCTCAAGACACCTCGGGTCAAATTCCTCAAACTTGTTCATTTTGAAAAACTTCTAAGAACGCATATGACCTCTCCAAATTCTTCGCACCTATACTCTGTTCACAGGTACACATGTTCGCTGCTGAATCACTAGGTTCTCATCAACTTAACTCATTTGCAACATTCCTTGAAGACAAATTGCATACCTCTTCAGAGAATTCCATTGTTCAAAATCCTCAGCTCAAGAAAATGATGATGGCAAGAGACCTTAGAAGGGAGGCAAGAGACCAGAAGTAAACACAGCGTTTGAGATCCCTGATGACATTTATGCAGAATATTGCACTCCTGATGAAGCCAAACATGGCAAGGAGAACAAGAATCAGCGCAAGGTGCGCATACAGAGGATTTAGAAAAGATGGGCACGAGAATGGAGGGAGTATAGATATGTCGCTCCTAAGTACATGAAGAAATTCGCTTTACACCCTCCTTGCCAAAGACCTCCATTGGCACTAGGCCAAGAAGCTGATCCCACTAGCCTCAAGCGCGGTGAGGACTATCCTGACGAATGGACCAAGCAACAAGATAAGTTGGCCAAAGAAGCAGTGAGAAAATTCAATGAAGATTCTGCTACTGCCGTTGCTGAGGCCTCTGCTAGCAATCCCAAGAAGGCTATGCCCAAGAAGCCAGCTCGCAAGCCAAAATTCTCAGCAATGCCCTCATGGCCAAGCTCTTTAAAGACCTCAAGGCATATTCCTCAAGCAGCTCCAGTTCCCCCTGTTGCAAAACCCTCAGCTGCTGCAGAAATGTCCTCGGCACCTACGCATCTCGCCTCTTGCCAAAGGACCACAGGCATCTTAATTGCTTCAGGAGCATCTGCAAGTTCTTCAGCTCCTCCACAGTCCTCAACAGGTCCAACATTGCTGAAGACCAAGGCCATTGTAGGACGAGGCACAAGACCAAGTCCTCAAAAGAAGCAGGTTGCCTTCCATGTGCCGTCAAGTGAAGATGAAGCTAATGATGAGGAACTAGCTGATATCATCAGAGACAGACAGCAAAGGACTGCTAGAGCCAATGGCAGTAATGTGGCATTGATGCTGAATCCCAAGTTGATCGTAGATTTCATCAACCTATGGCACAAGGACCCCAACACTCCTTTGCCTGAGATGAACCTCACTCCTGCCCAAAGTCATATGTTGACTGCCTTCATTGATGAGGAAAAATGGAAATTTGAACAGGGAAGGAAGGTGAAGAAAGCTCAGTACAAGAAAGAGCGCTTTTTGAAGAAAAATGTTTTAAAGCTATCACCTGATGAACTTGTCGCTCTGCAATTAGTAATGAAGAGTCTCAGTGATGAATTTAACCGATACTATGCTGACTGGCTGGGAGCCAAAGTCAGATTCATCAAGCTGACCAAGGGATTCACCTCAAATGTTGCAGCCTCAACGCAACATGAAGTTCCTCAGGCTGAAGCATCTGCTCAGCCTACTGAAGAACATGCCAGCACCGCTGATGAAGATCAGGCTGCTGAAGAAAATGAGAGCACCAGGGTTGATGAAGATATTCCAGCTGCTAAAGAAATTGCCAGGTGTCGAGGAAATGACACCTATGGGATCACTGGAATCCCTTCTACGGTTGGCGGGCGCGGGGTTGTGATAAGAGCAGGTTTAGGAGCTAGCACAAAGATCGTTTACCCAGGTTCGGGCAGCGAGGATGCATAATACCCTAGTCCTGCTTTGGTGTGTATTTCAGAGTGTTCTTGAGCTCTCGAACTAGCTATGGTGGCTGCATAATTTCAAAGAGCCGAATCCCCCTCCAGTATGCCTCGGGCCTCCTTTTATAGTCGAAAGGGGCCGCCACAGTAGCATACAGGAGGTGGAAAGGTCTACAGTATCGTGAGCTTATCGCCCATATTACAGGACAAGACACATTTAATGCGTCGCTTAGGTGTCCCCTTGCTTTATTGGGGACGGGAATGAGGCCCAGCCCGTCCGTCGCCACCCCGCCTCGCTTCGACACGCGCCCAGGCCAGCGATGCGTGTTGTGCCATGTAGGCAGGCAGGCCGCTGAGGTGGCGCGGTGGCAGAGCCTTCATGAAGATCTGCATGCCACCACGCAGGTGCTTGCTGAGTTGGCCTGGAAGCCGCATGTTGCCACGTAGGTGCCTGCCCAACTGGTTGGGCTGGCAGCTCCATGCGAACGGCGGCAGAGTCTTGGTTGAGGCGGGCCTGACTATGGACCCACAGGCGTCCTCGGCAAAGGTCTTGCTGGGGCCCCGACAAGGGTCTTGCCACGGCAGCGTGGTTTTCCCTGGCAAGGATCTCGCCGAGGATCATCGTTTTCTAGTCCTCATTTGATCTTGTGTACCTATGATCTTGACAAAGATATGCATGCCACCACGGAGGCGCCTCCCGAGCCTTCGTCCCATCGTGGTTGGATATGTTGGGAGCCATGGCCTCAAGGGTGGCGCGCCCCGTTGGTGTTGGGCGAGCTGCCCCCGCAATGCTCTTGCCGGGGCTACTGAGGCTGCCCTGCCAAGGGTCTTGCCGGGGAACCTGCTTCGTCCCTCTGCTCTTTGTGTTCTTGGTCCTGGCATTGTTTTTGTTGGCCTTGTGCTTCGGCCTCCCTCCCTTGCCATGTTAGGTGTGGCCGCAGGCGCAGCTCTGAGTGCCCGTGCACAAGTAAGGGGTACAAAAGAGAGCCCCTATCTTTCTACACCGACAGGAGCCCCCGGGCACGGGCCACACATAAGCACGACATGTTGTTGGGCTGGGCCCAGAATGGTGCGCGGGTAGGCGGGGCCGAATCCTTCTTACTGTAGTAGCTTTTTCGCTCGCTGTTCTCCCCCACGACCCATGTTGAATGCGTGACCTTGGGGTCGTGCGTAGGGCGATCGTGGCCTGCTCGCATCATCCCACGGGCCAAACAGTAAAGAGGCGATCCTCGTTTTCCTCCTAAAATAGAGGAAGCCGCAGAGGCACGACTCATTTACTAAGTGGGCCTGGGGCGTGGTCATTATGATTCCCATGCCCTCCTGATCATGGGGCGCGAAACAGCCGCTCCACTTACCATTCGAGCCCTGACTCGTTTGCCACGTGTCCCCCATGCGTCGGAAGGGTAGGCGGCGGACGCAGGACGCGCGGGTTTCTAAGCCGGGGCGGGGGGCCGGCCATCGCTGATTGGGGCCGCGGGTCTGTCCGGATTCCTTGCGCCCCGAGATGGCCGGGTTGGTTGAGCGGGGTAGCTGAGTCCCGACCCCGCCCCTTTATAAGAAGGGGAGGGTGTGGCATGGCTCAATCCTTCATCATCCATCTCTTCCCATCTTGGCTCCTTTCTTTCCTATGCTATGGCGGGAGGGTGCGGTGGTGCTTCCACGGTAGCGTCGAGGGTTTCTGCTCGACAGCGCGCCCCTCCTCCGCAAGAGCTCGTGGTGGCAGAGCCGACCACGAGAGGAAGGGGGAGGGGGCGAGGGCGTGGTCGTCGTGGTTCTCGGGGAAGAGGAGGACGGGGTGGCGCATCGGCCTCGCCTCCACCAGCAGCCCCTCCTCTGATGGAGGGACACGTCGGGGATCAGCCTCATGAGTTCTTCATCAGGCTGCACCAGCCGGTGCACCGCCATCTTCGTCTTCCCACTCCATTTGGTCGGGAGATGGAGCTCGACCCGCCGCAGACCCTGATGTTGCACATGAGGGGCTGCGGAAACGGCGGCATGTGGGTCGACATCGACTTCCCCGCCCCTCACGTCATGTATCTTCATCGCAGATGGAAGACCTTCGCTCGCGTCCACAGCCTGACGGAGGGGCTCGTTCTCTACTTCAAATTAATGGAGAACGGCCTGCTCTCCGTCAAGGTTTTTGGGGACATGGGAACTCGCCTAAACTGCTGCGTGGAGAGCTCCTCCGATGATGAAGATTCTTCCTCGAGCGAGAGTGACGAGGAGGACAGCGACAGGGACGATTAGGGTAGCAGGCAGGAGGATGCCGAGTCCGACTAGGTGTCGGACACGCCGTCCAAGGTGACGCCGACAGCACCTCCATCTGCATAGCCAGCTCCTTGAACTTCTCGGGGTCGTCTCCTTGGGTGGCTGGTTTGGGAGGCCGGAGAAGACAAAGAAGGCGGGTGGCAGTCCATCAAGTCGGAGTACACGGGCACCGACGCCTTCATCGCGTATTGCCGGCCCGCTGCCTCATCTTCCAGCTCTTCTCCCGTCATCATCATCACCAGCCTCTCTTTGGGGCGGCCGCTGGGATGTTCTCCTGGCGCCTTCTGTTGCTCGTGCCTCACCTAGGAGTTCTTTTTGCCCTCCCGTTATCTTGTTCCGTTTCCTGAGGAGAGGGATAAGAATGGGATTACGGGCACCTTATCTCTTTTTAGTCTTTAAGCCTATCGGCCTTTGTAAAATTTAAATCTTGTAATCCCCTGGCTCACGCCTGCATTATGTACGAACTGTACCTGTTTGGAACATATTAATGAAAAAGGGGGCTTGCCGGGTTCTTTGTGCGCGAGTGAGACCCGCGCCAAGGAGCGAGTCCTTGTTATTTTTAAGATAAACATCGATGCCCGACAACAGGCCTTGCCGTTTCCCTACTTCAATCATGACCACACTCATGTTTTCGGCGGAGGCAGGAGTGAAATCGGTCTAGGCCTCTCGTTTACTTCCTCGCTACCGCACTACAACCAAGTTCTTGTTGGTAACGTAGTAATTTCAAAAAATTTCCTACGCACACGCAAGATCATGGTGATGTATAGCAACGGAAGGGGAGAGTGTTGTCCACGTACCCTCGTAGACCGTAAGCGGAAGCGTTATGACAACGCGGTTGATGTAGTCGTACGTCTTCACAATCCGACCGATCAAGCACCGAAACTACGGCACCTCCGAGTTCTAGCACACGTTCAGCTCGATGACGATCCCTGGACTCCGATCCAGCAAAGTGTCGGGGATGAGTTCCGTCAGCACGACGGCGTGGTGACGATCTTGATGTTCTACCGTCGCAGGGCTTCGCTTAAGCACCGCAACAATATGACCGAGGTGGAATATGGTGGAGGGGGGCACCGCACACGGCTAAGGAACGATCATGAAGATCAACTTGTGTGTCCTAGGGTGCCCCCCTGCCCCCGTATATAAAGGAGCAAGGGGGGAGGCCGGCTGGCCCTTGGGGGCGTGCCAAGGAGGAGGAGTCCTGCTCCTAGTAGGAGTTGGACTCCCTCTTTCCTACTCCTACTCGGAGGGGGGAAAGGAAGGGGGAGAGGGAGAGGGAAAGAGGGGGGCGCCGACCCCCCTCTCCTAGTCCAATTCGGACCAGAGGGGGAGGGGGCACGCGACCCATCCTAGCTGCCCCTCTCTCTCTCCACTAAAGCCCATAAGGCCCATTACTTCTTCCGGGGGGGGGGGTTCCGGTAACCCTCCGGCACTCTGGTTTTCTCTGAAATCACCCGGAACACTTCCGGTGTCCGAATATAGTCGTCCAATATATCAATCTTTATGTCTTGACCATTTCAAGACTCCTCGTCATGTCCGTGATCATATCCAGGACTCATAACAACCTTCGGTACATCAAAACTTATAAACTCATAATAAAACTGTCATCGTAACGTTAAGCGTGCGGACCCTACGGGTTCGAGAACTATGTAGACATGACCTAGAACTATTTCCGGTCAATAACCAATAGCGGAACATGGATGCTCATATTGGCTCCTACATATTCTACGAATATCTTTATCGGTCAAACCGCATAACAACATACGTTGTTCCCTTTGTCATCGGTATGTTACTGCCCGAGATTTGATCGTCGGTATCTCAATACCTAGTTCAATATCGTTACCGGCGAGTCTCTTTACTCGTTCCGTAATACATCATCTCACAACTAAATCATTAGTTGCAATGCTTGCAAGGCTTAAGTGATGTGCATTACCGAGAGGGCCCACAGATACCTCTCCGACAATCGGAGTGACAAATCCTAATCTCGAAATACGCCAACCCAACATGTACCTTTAGAGACACCTGTAGAGCTCCTTTATAATCACCCAGTTACATTGTGACGTTTGGTAGCACACAAAGTGTTCCTCCGGTAAACGGAGTTGCATAATCTCATAGTCATAGGAACATGTATAAGTCATGAAGAAAGCAATAGCAACATACTATACGATCAAGTGCTAAGCTAACGGAATGGGTCAAGTCAATCACATCATTCTCCTAATGATGTGATCCCGTTAATCAAATGACAACTCTTTGTCCATGGCTAGGAAACATAACCATCTTTGATTAATGAGCTAGTCAAGTAGAGGCATACTAGTGACACTCAGTTTGTCTATGTACTCACACATGTATCATGTTTCCGGTTAATACAATTCTAGCATGAATAATAAACATTTATCATGAAATAAGGAAATATATAATAACTTTATTATTGCCTCTAGGGCATATTTCCTTCAGTCTCCCACTTGCAGTAGAGTCAATAATCTAGTTCACATCGCCATGTGATTTAACACCAATATTCATATATGTATATGATTAACACCCATAGTTCACATCATCATGTGACCAACACCCAAAGGGTTTACTAGAGTGAATAATCTAGTTCACATCGCTATGTGATTAACACCCAAAGAGTACTAAGGTGTGATCATGTTTTGCTCGTGAGAGAAGCTTAGTCAACGGGTCTGTCATATTCAGAGCCGTATGTATTTTGCAAATATTCTATGTCTACAATGCTCTGCACGGAGCTACCATAGCTAATTGCTCCCACTTTCAATATGTATCCAGATTGAGACTTATAGTCATCTGGATCGGTGTAAAAGCTTGCACTATTGTAACTCTTTACGACGAGATCTTTTATCACCTCCATAATCGAGAAATATTTCCTTAGTCCTCACTAAGGATATTCTTGACCGTTGTCCAGTGATCTACTATTAGATCAAAATTGTATTCCTTTGCCAAACTTCGAGCAAGGTATACAATAGGTCCAGTTCACAAGATAGCATACTTTATAGAACCTATGACCGAGGCATAGGGAATGACTTTTCATTCTCTTTCTATTTTCTGCCGTGGTCGGGCTTTGAGTCTTACTCAATTTCACACCTTGTAACACAGGCAAGAAACTCTTTCTTTGACTGTTCCATTTTGAACTACTTCAAAATCTTGTCAAGGTATGTACTCATTGAAAAACTTATCAAGCTTCTTGATCTATCTCTATAGATCTTGATGCTCAATATGTAAGCAGCTTCACCGAGGTCCTTCTTTGAAAAACTCCTTTGAAATACTCCTTTATGCTTTGCAGAATAATTCTACATTATTTCCGATCAACAATATGTCATTCACATATACTTATCAGAAATGCTGTAGTGCTCCCACTCACTTTCTTGTAAATACAGGCTTCTCCAAAAGTCTGTATAAAACCATATGCTTTCATCAACTCATCAAGCATATATTCCAACTCCGAGATGCTTGCACCAGTCCATAGATGGATCGCTGGAGCTTGCACATTTTGTTAGCACCTTTAGGATTGACAAAACCTTCTGGTTGCATCATATACAACTCTTCTTTAATAAATCCATTAAGGAATGCAGTTTTGACATTCATTTGCCAAATTTCATAAATGTGGCAATTGCTAACATGATTCGGACAGACTTTTAAGCATCGATACGAGTGAGAAAATTTCATTGTATTCAACACTTTGAACTTTGTCAAAAACCTTTTTCGACAAGTCTAGCTTTGTAGATAGTAACACTACTATCAACGTCCGTCTTCCTCTTGAAGATCCATTTATTTTCCATGGCTTGACGATCATCGGGCAAGTCAATCAAAGTTCACACTTTGTTCTCATACATGGATTCCATCTCAGATTTCGTGGCCTTAAGCCATTTCGCGGAATCTGGGCTCATCATCGCTTCCTCATAGTTCGTAGATTTGCCATGGTCAAGTAACATGACCTCCGGAATAGGATTACCGTACCACTCTGGTGCGGATCTTACTCTATTTGACCTACGAGGTTCAGCAGTAACTTGATTTGAAGTTACATGATCATCATCATTAGCTTCCTCACTAATTAGTATAGGAATCACAGGAATAGATTTCTGTGATGAACTACTTTCCAATAAGGGAGTAGGTACTATTACCTCATCAAGTTATACTTTCCTCCCACTCACTTCTTTCGAGAGAAACTCCTTCTCTAGAAAGGATCCGAATTTAGCAACAAAAATTTTGCCCTCAGATGTGTGATAGAAGGTGTACCCAATAGTCTCTTTTGGGTATCCTATGAAGACACATTTCTCCGATTTGGGTTCATGCTTATCCGGTTGAAGTTTCTTCACATAAGCATCGCAGCCCCAAACTTTAAGAAACGACAGCTTAGGTTTACTGCTAAACCATAGTTCATACGATGTCGTCTCAAACGGATTTAGATGGTGCCCTATTAAACGTGAATGCAGCTGTCTCTAATGCATAACCCCAAAACGATATTGGTAAATCAGTAAGAGACATCATTGATCGCACCATATCAAATAAAGTGCGGTTTATGACGTTCGGACACACCGTTACGCTGTGGTGTTCCAGGTGGCATGAGTTTGCGAAACTATTCCACATTATTTTAACTGAAGGACAAACTCGTAATTGAAATATTCATCTCCACAATCAGATCGCGGAAACTTTATTTTCTTATTACGATGATTTTCCACTTCACTCTGAAATTCTTTGAACCTTTCAACTATTTCAGACTTATGTTTCATCAAGTAGATATACCCATATCTGCTCAAATCATGTGTCTTGAACTTGCCGGGCCATGTGACGCTGCGTAGCGTCGCCTGGCCTTTGCCCTCGAGTTGCGTAGCGTCGCCTGGCAGGGCAAGCTCAAACCAGATCTGCCTCCTTGCTACTACGGCACCCTCGAGCCCGCGGAGTTCTTGCAGCTCTACAAGCTGAGCATCGAGGTGGCCAACGGCAACGAGAAAGTCATGGCGAACTGGTTCCCTGTGGCACTCAAAGACGGCGCCCGATCATGGCTCCTGAACCTGCCTCAGGGCTCGATCTCCTCCTGGGACGAGATGCACGACCGCTTCGTCGCCAACTTCCAGGGCACTCGCGACCTCCCGCCGGCCGCGGGTGACCTGCGCCGCATCAAGCAACAACCAGGAGAGACCCTCCAGAAGTACATCCAACGCTTCAACAACACTCACCTCAAGATCCCCAAGGTCATGGACGAGGCCATCATCTCTGCATTCTCTGACACCATCCGCGACGTCAAGATGAAGGAAGATCTAGCTATCCACGAGGAGTTGTGCACATCTCAGGAGCTGTTCAATCTGGCAACCAAGTGCGCAAGAGCTGAGGAAGGGCGCGTCTCCCTCCTTGAGCAGCCAGCTGCAGGTCCGGAGGAGAAGAAAGACAAAGCCAAGGATGTGAAGCGTAAGGAAGCAACCGAGCTTGCGGCGGAGCCGGACACCAAGCAAGGCAGAGATCAGCCCGAGTCATCCAAGAGCAGTCGACCGTTCTATGCCTTCCACAACCTAAATACCCACAACACCAGTGACAGTCAAGAGCTCAGAGCCATTCGTGAAGGACGCTTCGGTCGATGCCTCGAGCGCGGCAATCGGGGCTATGGCCGAGGAGGAGGACATGGTGGCGGGCACTGGGACGACCGTGGCCCGCGCCAGGAGTGGCGCAACAGGCCTCGTGAGGACCGATCGCAGGATCATCCTTGCGAGGGCGCCTGGAGGGACCAGCCTCGTGAGGATCATCCTCAGGGCAACGCCGGTCTTCCCCCGCTGCCGCCACCACCAAGAAGGAACGACGACCACCATCAAGACGAGGGGGCAGGGGGCTTCCAGGAGCCGCGTGCTATTGCCTGCATTTTGGGCGGAGCCCAGGCCCCAGCCTCGCAGCGTATCCTCAAATAGTTTGCTCGTGAAGTGAATGTAGTCCTCCCCAAGCTTGAAGTCACGCGCCCACTCAGGTGGTCCAAGTGCGCCATCACCTTCAACTCGGCAGATCAGCTCAAGTGCGCAGCGACCGCTGGTGCCCTCCCGATGCTTTGCTCACCAGTTATCAGCAACGTGCAAGTCACCAAGACTCTCATCGACGGCGGCGCGGGGTTCAACGTCATGTCCGTCGACACGTTCGACAACCTCCAAGTACCATATGACCAGCTTTAGCCTAACAAGTCCTTCTCAGGAGTGACCGACGGCTCCACCACACCGATAGGGCAGGTCCGCCTCCTTGTCACCTTCAGAGAAGGCAAGAACTACCGCACCGAGATCATCGACTTCGACGTCGCGCACATCCGTCTGCCATACAATGCCATCCTAGGGTATCCATCCCTGGCCAAGTTCATGGTAGTGACCCACCACGGCTACAACGTCCTCAAGATGTCAGGAAGCGGCGGAATCATCACAGTCCCATGCGAAGAATGAGACGCGGTGTGCTCCCTCGAGCGCGCCTTTCAAGCTGCATCAATCAATGACCCCGACAGCAAAGACGAGGGCCCTCTAGAGGCCATCCCCAAGAAGAAGAAGCAGCCTTGTCGAGACCTCGGAAGAGGCGGCAACGCATGCCGAGCCTCGTCGAGATCAGCGCCGCTCGAGCGCCTCCCTCCATCGCATAGGAAGGCGCGCCTGGCGCCCTCCTCGGGCAGGGCTCAGGGGCTCTCTCCTTGAGGGCCTCAGACCTTTCCCACATCACGAGGGAGGCGCTCGGGCACCACTTGGAGGCGTGCTTCATGGCATGTTTCCCGCAGGAGAACACAGGGTCAGGACCGCCCATCGCTCAGGAATTCATCACCAAGACCACTCAGGAACTACAAGACGCAAGGGCCATGCGCGGCGACTGCCGCTGGCGAGGTGCAGCTCCCCATCTAGGCGAGGATGCCAGGCTGCGCGTCTGCATCGACGTCCCAAGGCTCAACAGGGCCGCTTCTCGGGAGATTTTCTGGCCTTCACGCGTGGGCCGTTGCGAGGGTCCGTCGCATAGCTACGTTCGCATGCCATTTGGCTTGCCGAGCGTGTCGTTCTTCTATCAGCGCAACCTGCGGCACGTTCGGGCGGCTCAGGAGGCCAGGCACCACGCCGTCCTGGCAAAGATGGAGACTGTCCTTAGGGAACCGCCTGGGCCCTAGAGCCTCCCGAGGCTCAGGACCCTGGTGGCTCGTGAGGGGCGACCCCATCCCCGCGTACCTTCGGCTGCTCCGACATCTCTTCATCAACAAAACCAGGTGACATTTTCCAAGTTCATTCAGCTAGGAGCGCCCCTCGGGCTGCATCATTCCCAAGCCGCTTGGGTCCGTCCCTGTGGCATGTATCCCTTTTGCTTATGTCTTTAGCTTACCTTGCTGGGGGTGCCCCTCGGGCTGCATCATCCCCAAGCCGCTCGGGCCTGACCCAAGTGGCATGTATCTTTCCGCATTACCCAAGCTGATCTTCCTCTCATGCGTAGTCTACCTGTGATTATCGTCTACTCGATTGCCACCCACTATCATAGCCTGCTACCTGCTATGGGCCCACCCCTCTCTCATGCAATTCGCTTGCGCATGAAAAGGGGGGCTCCTGAGCATCGCGACTCAGGAGCTCTTACTGGCTCTCTAGCCCTCACCCCCTGGCCTTGACCACGGCATAGCAACCTGGCATACCAGCGGCGGCTAAGCTCGCTCGAGGGCCGGGACCTGAGGTCATAGAGCACTAGTACCTAACCATCTTGCAGGAACACACAGTTATCAAGGACCCAAGACCAGGCGCAACCTGCCTTGAGGTAGGGCCTCGTGAGTCCCGTGCTGGCTCACGAGTGCCCAGATACACCTTGCAGCCCTACCGTGCAAGCCACGTGTCAGGGCGGGGTTGTACACGCCCCGGGGGCTCTCCTCAGAGGGAGCCCCCTCCCACGCACAAGTTGAAGCACCATGCTCCGCGCTGGCCGTCGACACGGCCGAGGAGCGGCTATGCCCGTGCACAAGCGGAAGCACTATGCTCCGCGCTGGTGATAAACAACTGAGGGTGGCTCCACGGCCGTACCAACCTCAAGGAGCCCCAGAGCTTAGTGTCTGGCCTCATCGCAACGCCTCCCCTCGAGAGAGCCGCGTGAGGGGGCTGGGCACGGGGGCTGCGCTCGGGTCACGCCCAAGCGTACGCCACCCAACCAGGTCTCCCGGACCTGGGGGCTGCGCTCGGGTCACGCCCAAGCGCACACCACCTAACCAGGTCTCCCGGACTTGGTCGTCGCACGCCCCTCCCGAGGCCTCGGCGAGGGCAGGTATGGAGATTGTTTGCACGTCAAGGGGGACTCCTGAGCGTCACGACTCAGGAGCCTAACTGGTCATGTAGCCCCTCACTCCTTGGTCCGTCCTGGTCTCCGGTAGGCCCAATGGCGGTTGAGGTATGCGCGGGACCGGGCTCTGCCGACGTAGAACATTAACTTATCCTCGCGTACTCTTCCTATAAGTTGTTTGCGCGTCAAGGGGGACTCCTGAGCATCGCGACTTAGGAGCCTAACTGGTCGCGTAGCCCCTCACTCCTTGGTCCGTCCTGGTCTCTGGTCGGCCCAACGGCGGTTGAGGTATGCGCGGGGCCGGGCTCTGCCAACGTAGAACACAAAGCAGATAGGAAGAAAATCGCAAAATCTCGAAGAAAGTATTACAAGACATATTGTCCTTACAACAATGAACGAAAGTTTAATGCCTCCACGAGGCCTGATGCATGGTTGCAGGAATAAAAACAGGAAATGAGCCGCAGGTCACCCCTGAACACCGTTGATGCCCGTGGGCGGCACTCCTCCCGTCGTAGTGTCGCCCCTAGTCGAGGGCGCGCAAGAAAAGCCACGGAACTTCTTCAGCAAGGCCTCCACCTGATCTTGCACGGCTGCAGCGGCAGCTGTGCAGTGTTCATCAGCCACGAGCTCTAGCAGCTCGTCAAGACGAGCACTGGGGTCGCAAAGGTGCAGGTGGCTAAAGACACGAGTCAACGCAGCTGAAGAAAGAACACGAGCCTCCACCTCTGCCATGGGACCGACGCCCTCCACAACTTCCTCGAGCGCCTCCACCAAGAAGGGAAGCAGCTGAGGAGGGCCGTCCTCATGGGTGGCCATCGGTCTCTCCAAGGCTTTCTCATAGAGCGTCTTGAGTGCTGCGTGAGACCTCTCCTCAAGATCAGCGAAGGCCGCGTGGTCCTCAGCCAGGACTTTTGTCTTGGCGTCAAGATCGGCCACCTTCGCCTTCACCTCCCTCTCTAGCTCCTCCAGCCGGCTGCGCTCAACAGCCTGCGCCTTCTCCAGCTCCTCCAACTCGGCTTCATGGTTCTTGATGGTGTCTGTCAGTGTCAAAACCGGCGATCTCGGGTAGGGGGTCCCGAACTGTGCGTCTAGGCGGATGGTAACAGGAGACAAGGGACACGATGTTTTTACCCAGGTTCGGGCCCTCTCGATGGAGGTAAAACCCTACTCCTGCTTGATTAATATTGATGATATGCGTAGTACAAGAGTAGATCTACCACGAGATTAGAGAGGCTAAACCCTAGAAGCTAGCCTATGGTATGATTGGTGTTGGTCCTACGGACTAAAACCCTCCGGTTTATATAGACACCGGAGAGGGTTAGGGTTACACAGAGTCGGTTACAATGGAAGGAGTTCTACATATCCGTATCGCCAAGCTTGCCTTCCACGCCAAGGAAAGTCCCATCCGGACACGAGACGAAGTCTTCAATCTTGTATCTTCATAGTCCATGAGTCCGGTCAAAGGTCATAGTCCGGCCATCCGGACACCCCCTAATCAAGGACTCCTTTAGTAGCCCCTGAACCAGGCTTCAATGACGACGAGTCTGGCGTGCAGTTTGTCTTCGGCATTGCAAGGCGGGTTCCTCCTCTGAATACTTCATAGAAGATTTTGAACACAAGGATAGTGTCCGGCTCTGCAAAATAATTTCCACATACCACCGTAGAGAGAACAATATTTACACAAATCTAATCTGGCGTATTTCACAAAGATGTCATCACACCGCTGACCAAGCCTTTATTCAATCGTTTTCTTGTCCCACCTCAAACTTAGCGAGACGGTTTCCTTGGCACGTCTTGTTGAAGCGTAGATCGTGTCCCCTTATTCCGGGATTCTCATCAATACGGACGTGGGTAACCCAACCGTGCCATTAATTTACGACGCTTGGGAGATAAGCGAGTTTTACCAGGCTGGTGGGGGCGCATAGTTTCGTCCGCCCATATAAGGGGATAAGGATCCACCTTTTCCATCTACGCCTTCTTCCTCCTTTGCTTATCCATTTTCGCGCACTCGAGCTCCAGCGCCCAAGTCCGCACATCCCACCTCAACCTTCTCCAGCCATGTCCGGAGCGGGAGGCAAGTGGATGGTTTCCTCCGTCACGGAGGGACACATCAAGAAGCTGAGGAAGGCTGGATACTTGTCTAACGACATCGCGCACCGGCTTCCCAACAAGGGGTAGCTCATCCCCACCCCCAAGCCTCATGAGAGGGTGGTGTTTCTCACCCACTTCCTCCGCGGACTAGGTTTCCCACTTCACCCATTTGTCCGGGGACTCATGTTCTACTACGGCCTGGATTTCCATGATCTGGCCCAAAACTTCATCCTCAATATCTCGACGTTTATCGTCGTGTGCGAGGCCTTCCTCTGCATCCAGCCCCACTTCGGTTTATGGTTGAAGACCTTTAGTGTCAAGCCCAAGGTAGTGGGCGGCCAACAAGCGGAGTGCGAAGGCGCCATGGTGGGCAAAATGCCCAACGTTACATGGCTCGAGGGCTCCTTCGTGGAGACCATAAAGGGGTGGCAATCGGGGTGGTTCTATATCATTGAGTCGCGTGACCCTGAATGGGCAGCAGCCCCCGAATTCCGATCTGGCTTCCCTACACGGCTCACCTCCTAGAAAGAGACGGGCTTGTCGTGGGGTAATTCGGAGGAGCTGTCCGGACTCCAAACCTGCGTCAAAACCTGGTGAGCAAGAAGCTCAAACTCGTCAATGTAGTCCAGGTCATGCTCATCCGCCGGATCCTCCCGTGCCAACAACGAAGCTTTCAGCTTGTGGGAGTTTGATCCGCACGGCACCAAACCTCGAAAGGCTCTTCGACACTACGTACGAAGATGCCTGGAAGGTGCTGTTCAAGGGCGCCGAGGCTCCCGCATCCGCTACCGAGGACCGCGGATTCAGCGCGCAGCATCAAGCCAACGCAGTAAGTTATTTTGCCCTTGACGGGACACTTGTTTTAATACTTTGACTCTATGCGGGATCTAAACTCCCTTACCTTTGACAGGATTGGCAGAGGACGTCCGGGCAGATTGACTGTCCGGCTCCCTTGCCAGAAGACCCAGTGGATGCCCACTTGACGGGGCTGCTGGTTCCGGCACCTTACGTGGTGCCGGAGAAGAAAACCCGCACGGAACTCGAAGGAGTTCCGGCGCCAGTGGTGTCGGACTCATCGTCCGATGACTCTGAGGCGGACTCCTCCCGTGGAGACGCAGGAGGAGGAAGAGAGGCCTCTCCCGGCGAGGGAGAGAAGAAAAGGAAGGCCGCACCAACTGGGGAGGCCGGAGGGTCCAAGAAGGGAAGGACCCTCCCTCCGGACTACTCCACCAACACCGACGACGGAGAAGAAGAGTGGCCACCCAGGGCCAAGCCCCTGGCAAAATCGTAAGTATCCGGGTACCAGAATAACTCATGGCATTCCTTTGTTGCACAGTACCTTCTGACGTCGGATATAATCATGCAGTCCGCCCAAGGCCGGGCTCGACGCTTCATCGAGCGGTTCCGTGGGTTCGTCGGATGTGAACAACACTTCACTTCCGACCGCCTCCTTTCCTCGCGTCGCGGATGATGCCGAGGTGGCGTCCCAAAACGGGCCAAGCCAGGAGGAGGTGGTCCTGGAGGCGCCGCAAGGCGACCTCCCAGACTCCAGGCGAAAAGGGGATAAAACCCCTAAGGGCTCTAAGTTCGGCCCTTGGCCGGACGGTTCCGGCATCCGGCAGGCGGCCACCTACTAAGAAGGGCAAGCCTACGACGCCGGTGACCACCGTCCAACCGGAGGCAGCGGATAATCTGCTGGAGGTGCTTAACGGTGCCTCCATCGACGAGGGGCACCGCACTATTATGAGTGCGGTGATCCAGAAGGTTCAGTCCGCCAAGATCGGGCTGACCGAAGCCTGTGCCAGCCTCCTAACAGGCTTTGAGGTACGTATTTAAGATATGTAACAATATTACTGCATAGACAGTAGCCCCTGATGCTCAGTTTGGTGTTCGGAAAGAAAAGCCGAACTGAGGATCAAAAAGATATATGCAGGAGTCTAACATAAGTGTGTCAATATGGGAATGCAGGCGGTGTCTTTGACCTCTGCCACCTTGACTGCGGAGGTCAATGTATTGAAGCGAGCCTCGAGCGGTCCGAGGACGAGCTCGGCCTTGCCAAGAAGCAGCTCGAGGACAAGGAAGGTAAGTAATACCTTATGTAAGTATATAAAAAAAGATGTGGTTGCAAAAAAAATGATAGGATCAACGTGGGTATGCAAGGGCCACGAACGAGGTGGCGACCCTGAAGGAAGCGCTGTCCAAGGCCGAAAACAATGCGGCCGTGGAGCGCCTGGCGAGAGAAGCAGGAGGCGCGGTGGCGGCGGTGCAGCAAGAGCTCCAGGCACTCGTGGAAAAACACGAGAGTTTGGGCGTGACTCAAGACTCGAGTCCGAGCTCGCCTCGGTGCTTGAGAGCGCCAAATCTGCCAAGGCCGACGCCCAAAAAGCCCTCCAGGAAATTGAGGCGATGAAGAAGATAGCGGAAGGTAAGGCATTCTTTTATGCAAAGCAAGTACGCGAAAGTGAATTACTTGTTACTTACCCGAGTCCGGAGCTCTCCAGGAGCATTCGCAGATCTTCCCCGGAGTGTGTCCAACGCAGCCGCATTCTATCGAGCCGACGAGGGAAGCTCGACGGAGAAGGTGTTCTGGTCTCAGTATGCTGAGGCCGGACACCCGGTGCCCTTGAGTGACCAGCTGAAGCAGCTGGTCGAGCTCCATAAGGTGGCCGAGCAGGCCATGAAGGGTCTCGCAGTCCGGCTGTGAAAGTGCGTTATATCGACTAGAGGGGGGTGAATAGGCGATTTTTAAGAATTCTTCAATGAGGAATTTGCTGGTGAGGAAATTCCTAAGTGAAGAACTACTTCTGACGGAATAAGTACTCAAGTAAGCATAAGAGAATGCGGGCATGGTCATCATGATGAAATGAAGACAATCAAAGAGTACAGAAAGCGTAAACATAGGATAGCACAAGATGAAGACAAACAGACTGAAGAAATTGAACTGAGGAAATTGAGAAAGTCTTCAGTCAAAGTCTTCAAACACAGATATGAACGAACACTCAACACAGTAGTGAGGAAATAGAACCAGTTAGGTTGGTGAAGACAATGATTTGGTAGACCAGTTCCAACTTCTGTCTCAGTTGTACGTCTGGTTGGAGCGGCTGAGTATTTAAACTCGAGGACACACAGTCCCAGACACCTAGTCGCTGAGCACGCAGCTCAGGACACCAAGTCCTCACCGTATTCTCCTTGAACTAAGGTAACACAGAACTCGTCCAATCACTCGTGGTAAGTCTTGAGCGACTTCCAAACCTTCCACAGACTTGGTCACTCGGCAATCCACAATTCCTCTTGGATGCTCTAGACCATGACGCCTAACCGTCTGGAAGAAGCACAGTCTTCAAAGGTAACAAGCGTCGGATCCATGCAGGATCAATCTCTTGATGATGCTCAATCACTTTGGGTTTGTAGGGGTTTGGTTTTGGGTTTTCCTCACTTTCGATGATTTTCGCTCAAAGTCCTCGGAGGATGGGTTGCTCTCAAATGACAAGTGTCAAGTTCTCTCGGAGCAGCCAACCAGCTAGTGGTTGTAGGGGCGGCTATTTATAGCCTAGGGAGCAGCCCGACATGATAAGACATAAATGCCCTTCAATGATATGACCGTTAGGTGGATAAGATATTTTGGGACAGGCGCGCCAAGAAGACAACAACGGTCGGAAATTTGATTCTCAAATTCCTCAGGTCTATCATGTTCCTCACTGTAGGCAATCCGCCTTTGGCGAATTCCTAACTCCTCGGTTAGAACAAATTCCTCGTGACTGTAAGAACTTCGTCTACATCACTTTGAAGAAATTGACCGAGCTGTATGAGATTTCCAAAGGCTTCACTCGAAGGGATTGGTAGGTGTAGGATTTTGAATTGAGCATCACATGGAAATTTTTCCTTAGTATTTCCTCGACCCCTTTAACGATGCGGTGTTTCCTATGACTCAAGAAAGAGAAAGCGAAACTACGAAAACAAAAGTCTTCATGCTTCATGTTCCTCAAATGAATACCAAGTCTTCAAGGTCACACCAATTTCTTCACTTTCAAAGTCTTCTAAAGTCTTCGTAATATCAAAGTCTTTAGTCGAAGAACTTCATTTTAGGGTCGACTTTCTCTGTCAATATCAAACTCCTCATAGACTTATAGACCTGTGTACACTCATAAACACATTAGTCCCTTAACCTATAAGTCTTCAATACACCAAAATCACTAAGGGGCACTAGATGCACTTACAATCTCCCCCATTTTGGTGATTGATGACAATATAGGTTAAGTTTTCAACGGGGATAAACATATGAAGTGTAAATACTGATATTGAGGAATTTGATTGCAAAATATATATATAGAAGAACTCCCCCTGAAGATGTGCATAGTGAGGAATTTGCTTTTGAGGCAATGCATATTTGAAGAGTTGAATCATGGAGATCTCCCCCTATATCTTGTAATTCATACGCATTTGACATATAATATGAAGAATTTGAAATGCATGATGAAATATGGTGGTCGTGTAATTTAGCATGCGTGTATTAACATAAAACAAGGAATAAGCATGCAGAGGAACACATCAAAAGTATCAGAGCACCATCGGGTTTAAGATTACAACTCGATCCAATAAAAGTTTCAGAAGAACGAGAGTTGTAACTTAGCAAAAAAAAATTCGCATATAATAGACCCGCTTGAGGACTAACTCACACTTCTCCCCCTTTGTCATCGAATGACCAAAAGGATCAAAACTGAGGACTAACGCCCCTGAAGAATTTCAAGTTGATGAAGGAGCGCCAGCATTGTTGGGGTCGGTTGTCGTAGTAGGGCCTGCCGCAGTGTCGTCCAAGTCTTCATTTTCATCAGTGTCGCGCGATGAAGAATAGGAGCTGGCCACCAAGGAAGGAACTTTGACCTTCTTATATTTCTTCGGAGGAGGTGCAGACCAGTCAAATTCTTCCTTGAGACCCATTGTCTTGATTCTTCTGCGCTGTAGACATTAGAAAGAACAGCCCAGGTGCGGTTGAAGGTTTCATGGAGTTAGTATTTGTTTTTCTTCACTGCATTGTGTGTAGAGGTCATGTTGTGAAGAATTGAACCAAACTGACGCTTGACCCATTTATGATTTCGATCAACCTTCTGATGAAGACTGAGGAGTAACTCACGATCAGTCATCACCACAGGTGATATGGCTTGAGGATTTTGCTTGGTGAGGTATTGGCGGCAGAGTCATGTGTGGCGAGTCATCATTGGTGGAGTAGGATGCAGCTTTGCGAAATTGACCATCCAATGGGCCGAATGCCTTCATCTATCACAGCGATTGCCTTGCCCTTGTCATCACCGAGGAAAATGTCCATTTGAGGACTTCAATTGGAGGCAAGTAGCTGCGATGGTTCGTAGTATCGACCTTGTAATTGAGTGAAGACCTTGTCCCGATGAACCTCATAATCCATGGTGCATAAGGCTTCAGCTCAAAAGGTGACATAGCAATGTTTGCCAGAGTCCTCATGAAGAAATCATGGAAGTTGACGGGAACACCATGAATGATATTGAAAAGCATATTCTTCATGTTGCCAACGACTTCTTCATCATTTGAGTCGTGGCCTTTGATAGGACTCATTGTCTTCGTCAGAATCCGATAGATAGTCCGAGGCACATATAGTAAATCCTTGACGAGGAATTTGGTTCGAGGTGCCTGTCCTGGCTTCAAAGGCTTCATCAGCACTTGCATGTAGTGATTTGAAAGTTCAGGTTCGTTGTAGATACAACGAGCACCATCAAGGGGAGGACTGAGTGGTAGGGCATGAAGCAATTCAGTTGCTGGTGCCTTGTAGTGAGTATTTTCAGACATCCAGTCCAACACCCATGAGTTCACATCTTGGCGTCTCCGGTGATGTGCAACGTCGCATAGAATTGAAGAATGAGTTCTTCATTCCAATCCACGAGATGTCGATGCAGAAATTTAGGAGTCCCGCATCGTGAAGAACACCGAGGACTGGCTCAAAGCTTTGGCAGAGATTCCATGTCCACATGAGGAATATGTGCATGATCGAAGACTTTGTCTTTGTTGAATAGCACAGAGGAATAGAAGTTGGCTTGACTAGCAGTCCAGAACCGCCTCTTCCGTATGCGAGCAGAGTCATAAGGGCTGTAGTTAGTGAAGAATACATGATCGCCGAAGAAATCTTCAGCCTTGAACTTTTGCTTCGTTGAGAATGGATTCTTTGGCTTTGGCAATGGAGTGTCAGTGAGTTGCATCACGACCTCTAGAATCGCAATCTCAGGTTCTTCAGGCTGAGGAATTTCTGGTTCCTCTACATGTGCGCCCGAGGATCAAGCGGCGAAGTTCATCGGCGCTAGTGGCTGGAATTTCTTCATGTCTGAGATGATGTGGGATGAGTTTCTTCAGAGCCCATTTGAACTGTTGGAGCAGGGGACTGAGGAATCTATTGGATTGGGGTGAAGAGTGGAGAATTTGGATGCTGACTTTCCCAAAAGTCATCGTTCATCACTGGTGTTTTGCTTCCAATATCCACATCTTCTTCAATTTTCTCAACACCAGCCTCTTCAGCTGTGAACTGAGGCATAGGCGAGGAAATGATTGGGGTTGAAGGGATTGCTTCCACTTCAATTTCTTCATCAATCTGCTCTGCCAAAGCAGCAGAGTGATTTTCTTCATCATATCCGCTTGGGATCTCATAATCTTCATCAAAAGGAACAAGGTCTTTTGATGGCATGGAGGAAATTGGAACATCATCAATAGGATTTTCAAATGAGCTGGTCATTTGCTTCATTTTCTTCGTAGCCGAAGAATTTGACGCAGCTGATGCTTTCCTTTTCTTCACTGCAGCTCGCTCTGCAGCCTTGGTCTTCTTCACATCAGTTGCAGATGGAAGAATTGGAGTTGGTGTAGGCGCGGGAGGAGCTGAGGAATCTGGTTGAATTTCCTCGGTATAGCAGATCTGATTGCCTGACTTCTTCGATTTCTTCACGCGCACCATTAGTGGATGCCACAGCAATTACTTCAGCGGCTGGAATGGAATCATCAGCCACGGAACTAGCATTTTCTTCGAGCTGAACTTCATCGGCCAGTGCTGGCATGTTTCGATCGGGTGAGCGGAGGCTCCGGCTGAGGAATTCTTGTTCTTATTTGGGGCTGCAACATTTGAGAACTTCTTTGTCGATTGACAAATCTGACTTTGGCTCCTGCCAATCAGCATAATATGAGTCAAATTTGTCGCTGAGGGCTTTGATGTCAGCCTGCATCTTGATAAGTTCTTCAGTTGTCATCTTGACAACATTTTTCTTCAGCAGTTTCTCTTTTCTGTACTGCGATTTCTTGATCTCTCTGGCCGTATCAAATTTCCATTTCTCCTCTTGGATGAAATGAGTCAGCATGTGACTTTGGCCAGGTGTCAACTTGAAGTCAGGCATAGGAGTGTTTGGGTCCTTGTGCCAGAGATCAATGTAGTCTAGGATCGCTCTTGGATCCAACAACAGTGGCACAGGTGTGCCTTTGGCTCTAGCGGCCCTTTCTTGTCGGTCTCTGATGATTTCCGCAAGTTCATCATCATCAGCCTCATCATCTTCAGGTGGCTCTTGGAAGGCGACTGTTTCTTCTTGGGACTTGGCCGAGGACCTCGCCCACTGTGGCCTTAGTCTTCAGCAGAGTTGGGCCAGATGAAGAATTTGGTGCAGCTGAGGAACTTGCTGAGACACCAGAGGCAATGGAGATGCCTGTAGTCCTTTGGCACGTGGCCAGATGCACATGTGTTGAGGACTTTGTCGGAACTGCTAAGGACTTTGTAGGAGCTGAGGATTTGGGAGGAGCAGGAGCAGCATGAGGAATTGGCTGTGAGGGCACAGCTGAAGAACTTGGCCGTGAGGGCACTGTTGGTGAAGCACTTGGCTTGTGTGCGGGCTTCTTTGCCATAGATTTTCTTGGCTTGACAGAGGCCTCGATGGCAGCAGTGATGTGAGTCCTCATTAAATTTCCTCCTTTGCCTCGTTGGCTTGTCTTGCCAATTTGGCTTGGCGCTTGGCCCATTCTTCAGGAAAGTCCTCACCACGCTTGATGCTGGTGGGGTCAGCTTCTTGACCAGGTGCCAATGGAGCTCTTGGGCATGGAGGATTGAGAGCAAATTTCTTCATGTACTTTGGAGTAACATATCTGTACTCCCTCCATTCCCTTGCCCATCTCCTTTCAATCCTTTGAATGCGCACCTTGCGCTGATTTTTGTTTTCTTTTCCGACCTCGGCTTCATCGGTTGTGCAATAATCAGCATAGATGTCCTCAAGAATCTCAAATGCAGTCATGACCTCAGGCCTCTTTCCTCCTTTCTGTGGCTTCTTTCCTTCTGCCATATTCTTCAGCTGAGGAATTTGAACAATCGAATTCTCTGAAGAAGTATGCAACTTTTCTTCGAGGAACGCTGCAAATGAGTTAAGTTGATGAGAACCTAGTGATTCAGCACCGAACATGAGTACCTGTGAGCGAGTATAGTTGCGAGGAATTTGGAGAGGTCATATGCGTTCTCGTAAGGTTTTTCAAAAGAACTAGTTTGAGGAATTTGACGGATGAGCCTTGAAGAATTTCACTAAGCGATCTTTGTCTTAGGTTCCAGAGTTGTATAGATCGAGGATCCACACAATTGAGGAATCTTGAAGAAAAAATCATTTCTTAGAGAAATGAATCAAGAGCATATTTCGTTTGAGGTGTTCATATGTGTGAAGATTTGAAGAATAAACACCTTTGAAGATTTTCAGGAAGGTTTGAGAATCAAAGCGAGTAATAAAAGTAACTTTTAATTACGAACTGAAGAACACGATTTAACCGAGAAGTGTAGATTAGAAGTTAAATCGATTCAGATCTCCACGCCCTAACTCAGCGGAGGAAGACAGCTACGGCGGGCGGCGGAGTGAAGATTTCCACGGTCGGCCTTGATGCGATGGCGGCGAGGTCGAGGCAAGGAAGCTCTTCCTCACCGGGCGATGATGGAGTAGTGGCGGCGCTAGGGTTTGAGAAGCTCGGCGAGAGAGAGAGAGCGGTCGGCGAGTAAAGGAAGTGAGGAAGGGAGAGGGGTATATATAGCCACGGTGAAAAACTGTTGGCAGAAGATTTGGGACGAGCGTGCCTGACCCTTCTCATTAAACTTGACATGTGTTACCCACATCTTGAAAAGTGGAGATTGTGTTAGATCGTGGGTGAATAGATAAGTTTATCGTGGGATGCGGAGCGGTTTGAGCGGCAAAACCGAAAATTTGGATAAGATAAGTTAAAAGTTCCGTTCGCAATTTCTTCGGTGACAAGGACACGGTGAAGATTTTGAGCGAGTTTCAAATAGAACGCACATGAAGAATTCGTGAATAGATTGGGTTGAGTATAGCATAGAGGGGGAAGGGTCCGATCACATTCACTTAGCAGAAAAAGCAACTTGAAGAAATAGCCATAAGTGAATGCTGTAGAGGACATAAACCCATATATATACATAGTCAATGAAGAAAGACAACGGAAACACTGAAGGTTTTGCAAAGTTGAAGAATTTGAAAAACTGAAGAATTTCAAAAACTGAGGAAAAACTCAAATTGAAGATTTTCAATTTTGGTGGTGGCGTGACCCACCATATAAGAATGATGATTTCAGACACCGCGTACAATTGTCGTAGGGTTCTGAGAATCAAATTATTCATTAATTTCTTCACACTTAGAGTGTTATTCTTCATTGATTGAAGAAAAACGTTTCTTCATGTGTTGCACATCTAAGTCATCAATTTTGCATAAGTGTCAGGATGTGTGTCCTTTTCAAAGAACATTCGAAGATTTTAAGATATTTAGCTCACACCGCAACTAGCTAAATTTCTTCTCATCCAAGGGCTTTGTGAAGATATCGGCTAGCTGTTCTTCAGTCTTCACATGCTCGATGGAGATGTCGCCCTTCAACACATGATCACGAAGAAAATGATGACGAATCTGAATGTGCTTTGTCTTCGAGTGCTGAACTGGGTTGTGAGCAATCTTGATGGCACTCTCATTGTCAGAGTAGAGAGGCACATTCTTCATGTTGATGTCGTAGTCCTTGAGAGTTTGGTTCATCCACAGCAATTGAGCACAACAAGATCCAGCAACAATGTACTCGACTTCCATTTGTAAAGCGATAATCTGTGATTTTGTTTCTTCGAGGACCAACAGACCAAAGATCGTCCGAGGAAATGACAAGTACCAGATGTTGACTTGCGGACCACACGATCACCAGCATAGTCAGAGTCAGAATATCCAATGAGATCAAACGTAGAGCCCTTGGGGTACCATAATCCCAGTGTTGATGTGTGAGCTAGATATCGAAGAATATGCTTCACAGCCTTATGGTGTGATTCCTTCGGTGCAACTTGAAATCGGCACACATGCAAACACTAAGCATTATATCTGGCCTAGATGCACATAAGTACAATAAAGAACCAATCATGGAGCGGTATACCTTGTGATCGAAGTCAATACCATTTTCATCAGTGCATAGATGGCCATGTGGGCATAGAAATTTTGACGCCTTTGCAATCTTGCATGCCGAATTTCTTCAGAACATCTTTGAGGTATTTCTCATGAGATATGAATATGACATTGTGTTGTTGACGAACTTGAAGACCTAAGAATAATTTCAACTCTCCCATCATAGACATTTGATATTCTTCACTCATCATATAGGCAAATT
This sequence comes from Aegilops bicornis, assembly GCA_021605145.1. Classification (NCBI taxonomy): domain Eukaryota; kingdom Viridiplantae; phylum Streptophyta; class Magnoliopsida; order Poales; family Poaceae; genus Aegilops; species Aegilops bicornis. The sequence goes on along the minus strand of CM038671.1, from coordinate 401,875,154 downwards.
CATCACTATAACGTTGGTCAGTACAACCAAAGATAATATCATCAACATATATTTGGCACACAAACAGTTCACCATCATATGATTTAGTAAAGAGAGTAGGGTCGAGTGAACCGGGTGTGAAGCCATTCTTCACGAAGAATTCCTTCAATGTATCATACCACACCCGTGGGGCCTGTTTGAGACCATAGAGGGCCTTGTTGAGTCTGAAGACTTTGTCGGGATTCTTTGGATCTTCAAAACCTGGGGGTTGAGCAACATATACTTCTTCCTCAAGCTTACCATTGAGGAATGCACTTTTCACATCCACTTGATATAAAGTGATATTGTGATGGTTAGCATAAGCAAGTAGTATGCGAATAGCCTCAAGTCTAGCAACAGGTGCAAAAGTTTCATCGAAATCAATTCCTTCAACCTGTGTGTAGCCTTGAGCTACAAGTCGCATTTATTCCTCACCACAAGGCCATTTTCATCTTGCTTATTGCGGTAGATCCACTTTGTGCCAATGATATTATGCTTGCGAGGATCTGGACGTTTGACCAGTTCGAGACATTGTTGAGGTCGAACTGATGTAATTCTTCTTGCATTGCACGAATCCACTCGGGGCTCGGAAATGCTTCATCTACCTTAGTGGGCTCTGTGATAGAGACAAAAGCATAGTGCCCACAAAAGTTAGATAAATGTGAAGCTTCTGAGCGTGTGAGAGGACCTGGTGCTTCAATGTCATCGATGATCTTGTCAACTTGCACTTCTTTTGCAACATAGAGGAGCTGGTTGTCGTCGAGGAATTTGATCAGCATTTTCTTCAGTACCATTTCCTTCAGCATTAGCCTCAGGTGCATCAGCTCGACGTTCTTCGCGTACAGGAATGAATTCTTCAGCAGATTCTTCAGTAGGAATGACATCCTGAGTTGCCTTGAACTTGATAGATTCCTCAGGTGCTGGTTCATCTAACACAGAAGGTAGGTGCTCTCTTTGCGAGCCATTAGTTTCATCAAACCGCACATCTATAGTATCAACTATCTTGTGAAGAGCGATGTTGAAGACTCTGTAGGTGTGCGAGTCCTTTCCGTAACCAAGCATAAAACCTTCATGTGCTTTCGGTGCAAATTTAGAATTGTGATGAGGATCTCTAATCCAGCATTTAGCACCAAAGACTTTGAAATAACTCACATTGGGTTTCTTGTCAGTGAGGAGTTCATAAGGCGATCTTCTTGAAGAATTTGTGAAGATATACTCTGTTGATGATGTGGCACGCGGTATCAATTGCATCAATCCAAAAATGACGAGGCGTCTTGTATTCATCAAGCATAGTGCGATCCATCTCAACAAGAGTTCTGTTCTTGCGCTCCACGACGCCATTTTGCTGAGGAGTATAGGGAGCAGATAACTCATGAGTGATACCAAGTTCATCAAGATAGGCATCAAGACCGGAATTCTTGAACTCAGTTCCATTGTCACTCTGATGTGTCCGATCTTCACACCAAAGTTAGTTGAAGCCCTCGAGGAAAATCGTTTGAAGACTTCACACTTCATTTTTGTAAGTAACAATGTGTACCCATGTGTAACAAGAGTAATCATCAACAATAACAAAGCCATATAGAGATGCAACATTAGTATTTGTTGAGTAATGATTAGGACCAAAGAGGTCCATGTGAAGCAATTGAATGGACGAGTAGTGGTCATGATAGTCTTTGTTGGATGCTTGGCCTTGGTCATTTTCCAGCTTCACGGGCTCCACACAAGTGATCCTTGAGGAATTTGACATTCTCAATGCCAATGACATGCTTCTTCTTCGCATGGCGTGTGCAAATTCCTCATGCCTGCGTGACCAATTCGCCGATGCCATAGCCAGCCTTCTGAAGCTTTTGCAAGTAGACACACGGCTGGTTGTGGTCCTGTAGAGAAATCAACAATATACAAGTTTCCTCTCCTAAAGCTTCGAAGACTTTTGAATTGTCAGCTTCCATAATCACAACACAACGATACTTGCCAAAGACAACAACCATATCAAGATCACAAAGCATTGAGACTGACATGAGGTTGTATCCTAAGGACTCAACAAGCATGACTTCGTCCATGTTTATGTCCTTAGAGATCGCAACCTTACCAAGACCCAATACCTGACTTTTGCCTTTGTCAGCAAAGATGATATGCTTCAGATGTGATGGTGATAAGGGAGCATCCATCAATAGATTCTTGTCACCAGTCATGTGATTTGTACATCCACTATCGAGGACCCACTCATTGGCTTTGGGTTGTTCATTCTGCAGATGAATTAGTGCAACTTACGATCTCATATACTTCATCAGTGAAGAATATGATATCAATTTCATCAGATGAATTTCATCGAGCGATTATAACAGATAAGCGGTATGAGGGCGTGTGAAATGAAAGTTCATTTCTTCATGATTAGCTTTGTGTCCTTTCGGGCATTTTTATGCAACTGACAAATTCTTCAGACGTTAAAAGCACGTCTGTAGGCCTGACCCTGTAGAAGAGATTAGTTCTTTTTCTTCACCACCCACATCTGAAGGGGTGGCAAAGAGTTCATCACTCTGCGAGCTCCATATGAGAATGGTGGCATAGAGGCCAATCCATTTCGTTTCACATATGAGGGGTTAGGGTAAGCATATGAATAAGCAGAGAAATTCTTCAAGGACTTATGAACATATTGGTTTGAAGAATAATGCACATATTCATAGCTCCTAGCTCTACCCTGCGAAACAGAGTTGTTAGCACGATGATAATCATATGAGGACTTTGATCCTTTTGAGGAATTTGATCCACGTGAGGAATTTGGTCCGTATGAGGACTTGGATCCATATGAAAAATTTTGTCCATATGAAGAGTTTGATCTGGGGTTCCTTTTCTTCACAGGTGGTGTCATGAGGACATTCACCTGAAGACTTTCAAGGCACTTCTTGGGAACCCAAATTTTCTTCATAGGGGAACCGTTCCTGCAATTAGTGCCAACATATCTAGCAAATACTTCACCATTCTGATTTTCGAACAGTTTATAGTTGGAGTCAAATCACTCATCAGAAGAATGAGGAGATTCACATGTAAAGCCAGATAAGTTAGATGGATCAACTGGAGGTCCCTTTGCAGCAACCCATGAGGTTTTGGGGTACTGCTCAGGCTTCTAATATGTTCCATCAGCATTGAGTTTCCTCTCAAAGGCAATATCCTCTTTCCTAGGGTTCCTGTTGAGAATCTGCTTTTTAAGCACATCACAAAGAGTTTGATGCCCTTTGAGGCTTTTGTGCATGCCTGTCATGTACAATTCCTTCAGCCCTGCATCGTCAATGATACTAGCAATGTCCTCAGATGAGGAATTAGTGATAGCAGAGGCAGGTGAAGAATTTGTAACAGTTGAAGCATTTGAACATTCAGGTGAAGAATTATTAGATTCACGTTCAATGCACTTTAAGCATGGAGGAACAAATTATTCCCGAGAAGCGCTGATTTGTTGAGCAAGTAATGAATCGCGCTCCTTCTGAAGATCTTCATAACTCACTCTTAGCTTCTCAAGATCTTGCTTTCTTTGAAGAAATTCATAAGAAAGTTTCTCATGATCGAGACAAGAGAGTGTTATGATGACCTTGAAAAGGCTGTCAAGCCTAGGCTGAAGTCTCTGAAGATTTTCGGTCGGGGCTTTAGTGCGATCCATTTCTTCACCCAACATATCATCACTTTTATCTAGCATGTTTTGAACCTTTTCAAAAGCCCTTTGTTGTTTCTGACAATCTTAGCAAGTTTTGAGTAATCAGGCTTTAGATCTTCATCGATTCATTTTCACTAGATTCGGAGGAGGTATATTTGAGTACCTTGGCACCCTTTGCCATCAAGCAATAGGTGGGGCGTAGTCATCACTATCTTCATCAGCTTTGTTGGTGAGTTCATTTTCTTGAGTTGAAGATGGACTTGCCCGAAAGCGATGCGAGAGCCAGACTCACCACACGGACTTCGGATTCTTCTGATGCCTCCTCTTCCTCATGTTCCTCAGATTCAGCTTCAGAGTCCATTTCCTTGCCAATGAATGCCCGAGCCTTCTTGGAGTTGCTCTTCTTGTGAGAAGAAGGCTTTGAGGATTTTGATGATGAAGATTTCGACGATTTCTTCTTCTTCTTAGCGTCATTAGAACTGTAATCCTTGTATTTCTTCTTCTTTAATTCCTTTTCCCACTGAGGACAATCTTGAATGTAGTGACCAAGCTTCTTGCATTTGTGGCAAAGTCTTCTCTTATAGTCACTGGATGAGGAATCACTCCTCCTTGAGAATTTTCCAAAGCGACCACGTCTTGAGAACTTCTGGAATTTCTTCACGAGCAGTGCTAGCTCCTGGCTCAATTCTTAAGGATCTCCAAGGCTACTACCAGAGTCTTCACAATCAGATTCAGACACAGCCTTGGCCTTCAGGGCACGTGATTTTCCATAGCTAGAACCATAGAGATCTCTCTTTTGACAAGCTGGAACTCATGAGTATTTAGCCTCTCGAGGATATCACCGGATCAAGTGACTTGTAGTCGACGCGCTCTTGTATCATCATCAAGTGCCAGTGTCAAATGAGGAATCAAGCAATCTCAAAATTTCTTCACCACCTCATTGTCGGTTATTTATGTAGCACCTAGCGCTTGAAGCTCATTTGAGATGTCAGTGAGGCGATCGAAGGTTTGTTGAACATTTTCATTGTCGAGTCTTTTGAAGCGGTTGAAGAGATTCCGAAGAACATCAACTCGAGAGTCACGCTGAGTTGAGACTCCTTCATTTACTTTGGACAACCTGTCCCAGATGAGCTTAGCAGTTTCCAAAGGACTCACTCTTCCATACAGTCCTTTACTCAGATGGCCACATATGATATTCTTCGCTTGAGAATTGAGTTGCTTGAATCTCTTCACATCGGCAGCGTTCAGAGAAGGTGTGACTGAGGGAACACCATTTTCCACAACATACCAGAGATCGTTGTCAATTGCCTCAAGATGCATTCGCATCTTGTTCTTCCGATGAGGGGTAGTCCGTCCCATCAAAGGTAGGACACCCGGTGAGACCTTGATCATACTGCGGTCGACATAACTAAAACTCCGGTGGTTAAACCAAAATCACACAGAACAAGGGAGTACCTTGCTCGATACCAATTGAAAGTGCGTTATATCGACTACAAGGGGTGAATAGGCGATTTTAAGAATTCTTCAATGAGGAATTTCTTTGGTGAGGAAATTCCTAAGTGAAGAACTACTTGCAGGAATAAGTACTTAGAAGTAAGCATAAGAGAATGCGGGCATGGTCATCATGATGAAATGAAGACAATCAAAGAGTACAAAGCGTAAACACGAGGATAGCACAAGATGAAGACAAAGCGGTGAAGAAATTGAGCGAGGAAATTGAGAAAGTCTTGATCAAAGTCTTCAAACACGAGATATGAACGAACACTCAACACAGTAGTGAGGAAATGAAAGAGTTGAGGAAATAGAACCAGTTAGGTTGGTGAAGACAATGATTTGGTAGACCAGTTCCAACTGCTGTCTCAGTTGTACGTCTGGTTAGAGCGGCTGAGTATTTAAACTCGAGGACACACAGTCCCGGACACCAAGTCCTCACCGTATTCTCCTTGAACTAAGGTCACACAGACCTCGTCCAATCACTCGTGGTAAGTCTGCAGGCGACTGCCAAACCTTCACAGACTTGGTCACTCGGCGATCCACAATTCCTCTTGGATGCACAGACCTCGTCCAATCACTCGTGGTAAGTCTTCAGGCGACTTCCAAACCTTCACAGACTTGGTCACTCGGCGATCCACAATTCCTCTTGGATGCTCTAGACCATGACGCCTAACCGCTGGAAGAAGCACAGTCATCAAAGGTAACAAGCGTCGGATCCACGCAGGATCAATCTCTTCAGTGATGCTCAATCACTTTGGGTTTGTAGGGGTTTTGTTTTGGGTTTTTCCTCACTCGATGATTTTCGCTCAAAGTCCTCGAAGGATGGTTTGCTCTCAAATGACAAGTGTCAAGTTCTCTCGGAGCAGCCAACCAGCTAGTGGTTGTAGGGGCGGCTATTTATAGCCTAGGGAGCAGCCCGACATGATAAGACATAAATGCCCTTCAATGATATGACCGTTAGGTGGATAAGATATTTTGGGACAGGCTGGCGCAAGAAGACAACAACGGTCGGAAATTTGATTCTCAAATTCCTCGGGGCTATCATGTTCCTCCTTTGTGTAGGCAATCCGCACTAGCGAATTCCTAACTCCTCGGTCAGAACAAATTCCTCGGCGACGGAAGAACTTCGTCTCACATCAAGAAATTGATCGAGCTGTATGAGATCTCCAAAGGCTTCACTCGAAGGGATTGGTAGGTGTAGGATTTTGAGTTGAGCATCACATGGAAATTTTTCCTTAGTATTTCCTCGACCCCCTTTAACGATGCGGTGTTTCCTATGACTCAAGAAAGAGAAAGCGAAACTATGAAAACAAAAGTCTTCACGCTTCATGTTCCTCAAATGAATACCAAGTCTTCAAGGTCACACCAATTTCTTCACTTTCAAAGTCTTCGTAAAGTCTTCGAATATCAAATTCTTCAGTCGAATAACTTCATTTTTAGGGGTCGACTTTCTCTGTAAATATCAAACTCCTCATAGACTTATAGACCTGTGTACACTCATAAACAGATTAGTCCCTTAACCAATAAGTTTTCAATACACAAAAATCACTAAGGGGCACTAGATGCACTTACAGGCTGTGGCCTGGGGAAGCCATGCCTGGAAGCTACTTCGGGCTGGTAAGGCGGCTGGTGGATGCATGTCCAAGGCTTGAAGTCGTCAAGCGCTCTGTATGCATCGAAGGTGCCCGTAGGGCCCTTGCCCGTGCTAAAGTGCACTAGGGCAAGATGGACGCTGAGAAGCTTGTGACAGACGGACCACCGTCGCGTAAGGAGCATCGCAAGCCCGAGATGTATTTTGAGAGCGTCCTGAAGGGTGCCCGCCGTATAGCGGATGAGTGCTCCAAAGATGTAATTTTCGAGTAAACTTGCATTTGTAATCCTGTACGCTGAAAACATATTTCATATGCGCTAAGCAACGCTTTTGAATTTAAAATATTACCTTCAATGTGACGTTTATCAAAATTGAGAGATGGCGAGTCGTCGCTTCGCCCCCATGCCGCGAAAGTCTTTGGGGTGTTCGGGATAAACTTGAGCGCTCTTTTTCCCATTATTGGGTCCTTCGAGGGAGGCGCTCAACACAATGAACAAGGCAATCAGACTATAATGCTTGAACACTCTCACTTAGCCATAGAATTCTATAATTTTAAATTTCGGCGAAGCCCCTAGTACTCGGAAGACCGAGTTCGGGGCGCTATCCACGCCTAGGCCGGACAAAGCCGACTCCTCGCTCTAAGCGGCATAAGTCTTTAGGGACTCGATAACCTCTCGAACAGCGACCAGCTCTCGCCCTATCATGATGGTGGTTTAGCTTTCTCCTTTGAGGTGCTCAGCCCGGCTCAACCGGGGCACAATCGCGATGGTTCTCCCGATGCATACCTTAGCCGATATAATGGAACGTAAGGTACCAAAACATGGGAGCAGGCAAACCCAACTATTGACCCAAGACATGATTCGGAGCCGATGCATATAATGCTATAAGTTTGGGGTGCCGCACTCATGAGAGTGTTCGGACTTCTCACACCATATTCTGGGGTGCGTAAGCCCCTGGTGTATTGGCCGTACCAAAGTGTACGGTTGCATAATGTCATAACTGAACATATTTTTAGTGCAATAATAGACAAAAGCTATGCATTGTTTATTTCGAAAAGTCTGCGGTAAAAGCAGAACGATACAAATAGTGCGATAAGCAAGAGATGGGACTATTTAACATGTCCCCCCTCCAGGGGCGAGCTGCGGGATTATATGTGAAACAAGTATACTGCTCGTTATAGAGACCACCTGGACACTCGACGTAGCTTTCTGCCTCCCTGGCTGTTGCATCGTGTGTTCGACGATTATGCTGCCGGACAGGCCTTCCGGAAAGTGGAGTCCTGAAAGGAAGAAAACAAAAAAAAAGAATGACAAAATCGGGAGCGCCTTGTGCGGTTGAGCCGTATTTTGGGCGTGCCGTGGTCGTGCCCCTCCCCCTATGCCCATGGTATTTCCAGAGCATAGTTATGTACGCGCAGTACTGGTTTCGCAATTTCGTGAGGGCTGGGGTTAGGGCCGCATTGCTACGCGTGCTCAGAAAGTGCCAGGCGGTCTTGTTGTAGGTTACTCCGGGCGCGCTTGACGGTGTCCGGACATTTAATGGCCGGACTGGAGAATTGCCTTGACAGGCTGCTTTGTACTTCCGCCGCGAGGGCGCCATATGCTCCTCCATCCGGAGAGAGCGTTCGGTGTTACCATTGACCGTAATGACTCCTCGAGGGCCTGGCATCTTGAGCTTGAGGTATGTGTAGTGCGGCGCTGCATTGAACTTTGCAAATGCGGTTCGTCCGGCGGTCGCGTGGTAGCCATCGCGGAGCAGGACTATGTCGAAGATTAACTCCTCGCTTGGAAATTATCCGGGATCCGAAGACCACCTCAAGTGTAACTGAGCCTGTCTGATTGGCCTCTACACAGGATGACGCCTTTAAAGGTCGTCTTTGTGGGTTTAATCCTTGAGGATCTATGCCCATTTTACGCCTTTGTATCCACGATAAAGCGAGTTCAGCTGCTGCCGCCGTCCATAAGGACTCTAGTGAGGTGAAATCCGTCAATGATTGGGTATAAAACCAATGCGCGAATCCGCCATGGCGGATGCTAGTGGGGTGGTCCTTCGATCAAAAGTGATCGGGCAAGAGGACCATGGGTTGAACTTTAGGCGTGGCTCCAACGCATATACGTCCACGAGTGCGCTTCTGCTCCCTTTTGGGTATGTGGGTTGCGTATATCATGTTCACCGTCCGCACTTGTGGGGAAACCCTTCATCCCCTATTGTTCGTGGCGGGGCTCCTCCTCGTCATCGCTATGCAGCCCCTTGTCATTGTTTTCGGCGTTTAACTTGCACTGCTTGAACACCCAACAATCCCTATTGGTGTGGTTGGCTGGTTTCTCGGGGTGCCGTGTATCCGCAACAGCGATCAGTATTCGGTCCAAATTGGGACGGGCGGAGTATTTCTTTTGAATGGCTTTTTCCGCTGACCGGTTTAGAGCCTCTGAATCCGGCATTAAGCGATGTATCCTCGGCATTGTCGCCGTTAATGCGGCGCTTTTTGCTTGTTGCGCCGACCTGCCCATGCTGTCCTTGGTATCCGAATTACGAGGATCTTGGTCATGTTATTACTACGAGCTAGCCAGCTGTCTTCTCCCGCGCAAAAGCGGGTCATGAGTGTCGTGAGGGCTGCCATGGATGTCGGCTTTTCCTGTCCTAGGTGCCTGGCAAGCCACTCGTCATGGATGTTATGCTTGAAGGCTCCAAGGGCCTCTGCGTCCGAACAGTCGACTATTTGATTTTTCTTCGTTAGGAACCGTGTCTAGAATTGCCTGGCTGATTCCTCTGGCTGCTGAATTATGTGGCTTAGGTCATCGGCGTATGGTGGTCGCACATAGGTGCCCTGGAAGTTGTCGAGGAATGCGGCTTCCAGGTCCTCCCAACAACCAATTGATTCTGCTGGCGAGCTGTTAAGACAATGTCGAGCTGGTCCTTTAAGCTTGAGTGGGAGGTATTTGATGGCGTGTAGATCATCACCGCGGGCCATGTGGATATGAAGTAGATAGTCCTCGATCCATACCGCAGGGTCTGTTGTGCCATCGTATGATTCAATGTTTACGGGTTTGAAACCCTCGGGGATTTGATGATCCATTACTTTATCTGTGAAGCATAGTGGGTGTCTTGGCGCCTCAGATTGGGCTATATCACGACGTAGCTCAAATGAGCTTTGTCTGCTGTGTTCGGCCCAGCCGGATTTACCATATCCGGCATGACGGTTATCGTCACGTGTCGTGGGGTGCCCACGCGATCCATAGATCGATCTTGTTTGCCTTGCCCTGTCCTCTAATATATCTCGCAGGTCTGGCGCATTTCCTCGTGCCTTGGTATTCTTTGAGCGGCGCCAGGGTGCGGCTTGAGTGAAGGGCCGAGAGGCCTCTCTGTCGTGGCCACGAGGTGGCCGGTTGGCCGTATCATGCGCTGGTGATGTAGGTCTAGGTGCTTCCTCCAATAATCGAGGTGGCAGCCTGCGTTTTGGGTAGCTCTTGGAGGGGCGTTCGAGTTCGTACTCTTCGGCCGCAAGGACATCAATCCATCTGTCGGCTAGCAAGTCTTGGTCAGCTCTAAGCTGTTGCTATTTTTTCTTGAGGCTGCTCGCCGTGGCCATGAGCCTACGTTTGAAACGCTCTAGTTCGACGGGATCCTCGGGCACGACAAATTCGTCGTCGTCGAGGCTTGCCTCGTCTTCGGAGGGAGGCATGTAATTATCGTCCTCTACCTTCTGTCTGCCGCTCTCTCATGAGGGCTGGCTTCTCCATCCTCCTGTGCTGAATCCTCGCCGGAGGGGTTGTCTTCAAAGACCTTGTGGGTGTTATTGTCTCCAGTGCCGAAATCGCCGTTTTTGCTGTGGCGGGATTTAGAGCGGCGCCGCTGACGCCGGCGCTTAGGCTGTTTCTTGGAGGGGTCATCCTCCGTTGTTCCGTCGTCGTTCCCTTCTTTTGGGGTGTCCACCATGTATATGTCATATGACGAGGTGGCCTTCCAGTGCCCTGTAGGCGCTGGTTCTTGTTCGTCTCCTGCATCGTCGTCCATACCGTCGATGTCTTCGGAGTCGAAGTCGAGCATGTCGGTTAAATCATCGGCAGTGGCTCACGAAGTGGGTGGTGGGTGGGCATTGAATTTCTTCGTCGTCCGCATCCCAACCTTGCCGACCATAGTCCGGCCAGGGCTCTCCGATAAAGAGAGACTTTAGTGAATTCAGAATGTCGCCAAAGGGCGAGTCTTTGAAAAAGATGTCCACGGCGGTGGACCCCATGATGGGCGCCTAATCGGATTCGATTGGCGGTATGAAGGTTCGAGTCCGAGAGGAGTCCGCACCTTGGAGTCACATGCTTCGCAAAGGACATGTATGGTGTTATTTCGATCGCCGTAGAGATTGCAGCCCCGAGGCGGTGTCCAGCCACCCGTCCTCGATAAGCGAAATCGGCTCTGAGCTAACGGTCGGGCGGACATCGCGGCCTCCGTGACACTGTTGGCGGCAGAGCTAGATCATGCCCATCGTAATAAAGGCGGGCGCGCTTGGCTGTGGCTCGAACCCGTCGAAGATCAAGTCTCTGCGGGCGTCGACCGTGTAGTTCAAACTTCCAAATCTGACCTGATCGCCAGGGGCATAGCTTTCAATCTGCTCCAGATGGACAAGCGAATTGGCCCGCAGTGCAAAGCCGCCCAGATATCTGAAGATCTGTCCGGGAGAAAAGTCTCACCACGGACCGCGTTGTTGTTGATGATCGGAAGGAGCCATCGGGCCTAAAGATGACGACACGGAGGAACTCTCAATGAAAGCACCAATGTCGGTGTCAAAACCGGCGGATCTCGGGTAGGGGGTCCCGAACTGTGCGTCTAGGCGGATGGTAACAGGAGACAAGGGACATGATGTTTTTACCCAGGTTCGGGCCCTCTCGATGGAGGTAAAACCCTACTCTTGCTTGATTAATATTGATGATATGGGTAGTACAAGAGTAGATCTACCACGAGATCAGAGAGGCTAAACCCTAGAAGCTAGCGTATGGTATGATTGTTGTTCGTCCTACGGACTAAAACCCTCCGGTTTATATAGACACCGGAGAGGGTTAGGGTTACACAGAGTCGGTTACAATGGCAGGAGATCTACATATCTGTATCGTCAAGCTTGCCTTCCACGCCAAGGAAAGTCCCATCCGGACACAGGACGAAGTCTTCAATCTTGTATCTTCATAGTCCAGGAGTCCGGCCAAAGGTCATAGTCCGGCCATCCGAACACCCCCTAATCCAGGACTCCCTCAGCATCCTCCCGGGCCCTCATCTCTTCCTCCTTCGCCTGGCGGCCGCGTGCTTCCTCCGCGTGTTGGTCGCGCAGATGCTTCAATTCGTCCTCCAGCTCGGAGGACGCCGCGGCCTGGTTCAACATCGCTCGAACCGCCGAGTCAGAGTGAAGCAAGCCGGAGGCCAGTTCTAGGCGCCCGGCTACCAGGCACGGGTCCGCGCCTAGAAGATCTTCCCGCAGCTGAGTCATCTCGGAAAGAACGCGCTCCAGGGTGGTGGAGGAAGCAGAAGAACCCTGGAGCCGTGGAGGCGCGGCGAAGGAGAAGCGATGTCGTTACCTGGGCATGGGAGATCAAGGCTCCAGAGCCTCTGGGACCTCATCAGCCGAGCCAGGTGCCGGCACTTCCAGAGCCAGTGGGGCCACGGGGGCTGACTCCTCCTGATGATGTCTCCCCTGGCCTCGCATGGGCGACCGGGCTGGGGTGGTGCGAGTGCTGCCACCTTCTTTCTCCACCGAGGGGGGCACGGCCGCCGTGTCCTCCTTCCGTTTCTTCGCCGAGGGCACCGGCTTGATCAACCAAGGGTGAACGTCAAGGAATAGCAAGTATAAGCAGAAGCAAGGCGAAGCTCGAAAAACTCACTGATCCACCACGGCGTATTCCACCCTCCTCTTGGGAAGCTTGAAGCCTGAAAGCCTCGAAGCTTGAGGTGTGAGTCCGCGGTCTCCGGGAGCAGAGGATGGCGCAGCAGAAGGGCCGGAGGTAGCTCCGAGCAGCGTCAAGGCAGAGGCAGCATCCCGAGGAATCAGTGACAACCTGCTCCTTGTCGGGATGACGGGCGGTTCTCCCTCCTCCAGGCGGGTGTCGACCTCGGCATCGTCAGGAAGGGCGCGGAGGATTTCAGCTTTGCTCAAGGGGGAGTTTTCCCCCATCTCTTCGAGGGTCGCCTCCGAGTCCCCCTCCTCTTCTTTTCCCTCACAGCACTCGTCAGAAGATAGCTCCACCGGCTTCGACGCCGCCGGGGCTCCGGAGAGCGCAGGCGGCACCAGCCCGTGCGCGTCAAAGGTCAGCCTAGAGGCCACGATTGGCTCCCAGTCCTTGCGGAGGAACAAAGGAGTGAAGGCACTCGGCGGGTACTCCTGGTTATCCCCAACTAGGAGGCGCATGACAGCTGCCAGTTCGTCATCAGGCAGGGCCCCGGCCTCAAGCGGGTCTTGTCTTCTTCATCTCCAAGCTTCCACAAGGGGCGCGCACGTGCCTGGAGCGGGGCGACGCGCAACATCAGAAATTCCCTCAGGAGCATGGCCCATGTGACCTTCGCCGCCTTCGCATTGCCCGGCTTCATGTCAGTCTATATCTACGCCAATACCGACGACGCTCGCTCGTCAGCGAGCTCTGCGCGAGGCCACCCCTTGTTAAACTGGGGCGCCTCCATTGGCAACGCCAAATGCGGGTGGACACACTTGGCATCCATCATGACCCACTCGGCCCGGATGTTGTCGGCTCTCTTCCCGGTGTTTGAGATCGAGTTGGCTTTGCCGGATGCGATGAAATTGGCACACCCGGAGACATGTCCAGCACTGACACGAAGGAAGAAGAGGTGGCGCAGAAGAGCCACGGATGGCAACATGCCTAGGTACACCTCACAATAGTAGGCGAAGATGGACAGGAGGAGGATAGAGTTGGGATGGAGATGCAACGCCTGCAGCCCGTAGTGGTCGAGGACCTCATAACAGAAATCGGAGAAGGGAGGAACCAACCCGGTGGAGATGTTGCTCGAGAAGAAGGGGAAGAAGGTGCTCCCCTCAGGCTCCGGCACGTCGGGGGCAAGCTGGAGCTCCGTCTTCCCCCATTCATTGCTCTCCCCGCCGTCAGCAAGCGCGTGGAGACGAGGCTTTTCTACATGATGTTGGGCGCTTCAAGGGCTGGCTCGTACCAAGTCAGCACCGAGGAGGGCTTAACCTTGCGCGGTGCCATTAGTCGCAGATGCGGAGCAAGATTGGAGTGGATCTGGAGGTATCGGTAGCGAGAAGCGAGAAAGGGGATCTGAGGCAAGGCGAAGAGGAATAGTGAAGGCGAGAGTTGTCTGCGCCAGCCTTTTGTCAAGTCAAGCAGTTGCCGAGGTAGCGTGGGGAAGCGAAGACACCCACGTCCAATCAATCGTCACGCGTTGACCAAGGCCGCAGGCTTTGGGGGCCCGGGGCGCTCCACGCTTGACCTTTAGCTTCGCCTCGAAGCCAAGCCCGAGTGCGCCTTTGGCCCGGGGGCTACTGTCGGTGTTCTGGGAATGGGGGTCCCCAGACTTGCGTGCCTGCGGCCCACGGCGTGGCTGTGATGCAGGCTTGTACGGCTCATCTTCATCGACAAGGCATCCAAGACCCCCGCGAGGGGCCAAGCCTCGCGAGGCGGACGACCCAAGACCTCCTCAGGAGCGGCATCATCAGGCTGCCTCGCGAGGAGCGGAGATATCAAGGCAGGGCGAACCTCACGAGGCTCTTGTGACGTGAGCCATGATGATCAAGACCAGGTGGGCGCCAGGTGAGCGCCAGCGCGTGCAGCATCCTTGTTTCGTCTTTGGTGCTAAGGAGGCAAGCGCAGGCGCGAAGTACCGAGGCATCAAGCAAAGGTTTCCATATCAGTGCAACAAGACCAAGACCAGTAGAACAGCAGGACGGAGGTCACCATGGAGCCCAAGACGGCGTCACCACCAGAGCCTTTTGCAGGCGAAGACCGCTTTTGTCAGGATAAGCTGTACTAGCTGTCCCCTTTCAAATTGGCCGTTGTTGGCTCCCTTCCTGCTCAATATTTGGGGAGAGGACCAGGGCCTATATAAGTAGAAGTATCCACCACAGTAGAGGAATCTGACCTGGATCGAATCCTCACTCACACAAGCTCACAGAGCACAAGAACACCTCAACCTCAGGAGGTTGTTCTTCCCCTTGTACTGTCCATCATCAGCCCAAGAGGCAATCCATCCACCACCACACTAGAGTAGGGTATTACACCACAACGTTGGCCCGAACCAGTATAATTCTTGTGTCTTTGTGTTGTGAGTTCTTCGAGTTCGTCCGCGAGATCTTTGCGAGCTAGGGCGTAGATCGGTTGGGAGGAAATCTCTGCGCGCCCCCCCAGTGTTCGGACCTTGAGGGTTTTGCCGGAACCCGAGATCTGACACTGTGCGTGCGCTAAGGCCGCTGTCACCGTCGGCGGCAGCGAGACCTGCGTGGATCGTGACGCGCTCCAACTTCTAACCACGTTAGAAGGAGCTCTATCACAGTCCTGCGGCTGCATGCCGTCTTCGCCAGCGCCTCGGTGAGCATGCTGGTCTTCTGCGTCCCGCGAACGGTGCACGAGACTCTTCCCGCAGCGGCGCCCGGGGTCATCAGCATGGCGACGCTGTTCACCATGCGCAGCCTGAGAGGAGCACGTTGTTGGCGCCGGCGTGGGCATCTTGGAGGTCGCCGCGCCGCCGTTGGAGGGCCTCGTGCCGCCTGCGGGGGGGTCCGGCTCCGTCTTTGGACTTGGTGGTGTGCGGCTCGTCGTTCTGTGCATGAACGACGCCGCTAGCCATGCTTTGACTGCTAGAGCGATGTGGGGGGTCATGGGCCACGCCTCGGCTTCCATCCGCGACCACCCCGTCGCCCGCCTACACTGGCACGGGCCGTTGAGCTCCAGATGAACCGATCACTGTGATCATCTTCTTCTTGGAAGCCATGGCGATGAAAAACTGTTGAACTGGCTGCTAAACCAGATTATCACAACTGGGGCCCCCTACCTGGCGCGCCAAAGATGTCGGGGAAACGACACCTGTGGGATCACTAGAATCCCTTCTACGGTTTGCGGGCACGGGGTTGTGAGAAGAGCAGGTTTAGGAGCTAGCACAAAGATCGTTTACCCAGGTTTGGGCCGCGAGGATACGTAATACTCTAGTCCTGCTTTGGTGTGTATTTTAGAGTGTTCTTGAGCTCTCGAACTAGCTACGGTGGTTGCGTAGTTCCAAAGAGCCGAATCCCCCTCCAGCATGCCTCGGGGCTCCTTTTATAGTCGAAAGGGGCCGCCACAGTGGCATACAGGAGGTGGAAAGGTCTACAGTATCGTGAGCTTCTCGCCCGTATTACAGGAGAAGACGTATTTAATGCGTCGCTTAGGTGTCCCCTTGCTTTATCGGGGACGGGAATGAGTCCCGTTCCGTCTGTCACCACCCCGCCTCACTTCAACACGGGCCCAGGCCAGCGATATGTGCTGTGCCTTGTAGGTAGGCAGGCTGCTGAGGTGGCGCGGTGGCAGAGCCTTCACGAAGATCTACATGCCACCACGCAGGTGCTTGCTGAGTTGGCCTGGAAGTCGCATGTTGCCACGCAGGTGCCTGCCCAACTGGTTAGGCTGGCATCTGCATGCGAACGACGGCGGAGTCTTGGTTGAGGCAGGCCTGGCTGTGGACCCGCAGGCGTCCTTGGCAAAGGTCTTGCCGGGGCCCCGGTGTCGGTGTCAAAACCGGCGGATCTCGGGTAGGGGGTCCCGAACTGTGTGTCTAGGTGGATGGTAACAGGAGACAAGGGACACGATGTTTTTACCCAGGTTCGGGCCCTCTCGATGGAGGTAATACCCTACTCCTGCTTGATTAATATTGATGATATGGGTAGTACAAGAGTAGATCTACCACGAGATCAAGGAGGCTAAACCCTAGAAGCTAGCCTATGGTATGATTGTTGTATATTGTATATGTGTCGACTAGCCTGGCCCTGGTTTATATAATGCACCAGAGGCCTAGGATAACAAGATTCCTAGCCGAATACGCCGGTGGGGGAGGAGTCCTTGTCTTGATCACCAAGTCTTGTGGAATCTTCCTTGTATGCGGCACCTGTCCGGACTGGCCCACGAGTATGCGGCCCTGGGGGTCCTCGACCCAATCTAACCGATTGGGGGACGACGTGGTGAGTACCCCCTAGTCGAGGACACCGTCAGTAGCCCCCTGAACTGGTCTTCAAGTTAGGGACGCTCCTCGATTCTTCCGAACTGTTCTTCATCTTCGGTTCCCGGTCTTGAAAACTGCTTCAACAAATCTGCTCATCTTCGATCTTGAGGATCGCCAAAATGCATTCGACGAGTTTACACGTCGGGTATCCGAGGAGCCCCTCTAAGTTTACGGCCTTTATCAATGCCTTGTTATTTTTATGCCATGCCTCAGGTTTGAAGTTATTCCCGGGAGGCAGTGTCCTCTTGCGTCCGAGCTCTAATGCCGGACTGCATTCGAGGTATCTTTTGCAGCCGAGCACCAACGCCGGACTGCTTCCCAGCTCTATCGCCGGACTATGTACCCGAGCTCCAACGCCGGATGGTATCCGAGCTCCAACGCCGGACTATGTATCCGAGCTCCAATGCCGGACTGTATCCGAGGTGTCGTAAATCACCTTGGTTCAAAGAAGTTTGAAGGAGTTTAGCCGAGCTTAATGCCGGAAATGCCCTCTATGGAGCCAGCCACTAGCGTCCGAGCTTTATGCCGGATTGCTTCCGAGGTGGTGCACCACCCCGAATGTGGGCCGATTTTTGTCAATATTTTTTGGATTGGTGCAATTTATTTTCTGCCGCGATACATAGCCAGTAGCCCTCAAGGTGGGTATCGGTCCAAAACCCAAGATGCACATGAAGGATGGCATAAGACCGCTGATCCGCGTAGCTGCTGAGACTCAGGTTGATTTGCAAAATCGGTCTGAGGATCAAGTCCAAGCTCGCGTAATACTTGAACAAAAAAGCGGCGTGTTTCACTCCTCAAGACTCGGGTTGGGTGCGGCCGACCAACCCGAGGATCAAAATCTCCTTGGAGACTATATTACACTTAAAATTTTCTACATTGGACAGTAATGCAAGAGCCCCCGAGACACCGGTCGGGTGGCAACACCGCATCGGGGATCGATGTGCCCTTTAATATTTGTAAATAATAAGCCCGAAACCCAGTAGCCCCGAGCCTTAATGCGGCACGGGTGGCCAATTAAGGATCGATATCCATAGTAAAATCACAAATTATGAGTAATGACTCAATGTATTCAAGTACTTTACGTCATTAATGCTCGGATCCGCATTGTACAAAACTTTGTTGACCGACCATCGGCTTCAACCTCCTCGACCAGTAGTCGAGGAGTGTTTGTCCTACTTTATAAAGCCTTTATGAGGGCAAAGATTTATGACAAACAAGGCAATCTGGCCATACAGTTTTATAAACAAAGCTACGGAGAGAGATATGTTATATTGCTGTTTAACATAGGAAATGTCTTCCAAAGAAAATAGTCCCTCTATCGGTTCCTTTCTTTGGGTTGTCATGCTAAGCATGACCATGAAACCTCAGCTCCAATGTAAGAGCAAAATATTGAGGATTTAGTTTGGGAGGCCAGTTACTAGCCCCCAGTAGTGTTCGGCGATAGTCGAGGTCAAGCCGGAAACACTTCGGCCAATTTTATGAATGGCCCGTCATTTAATATAGTCATCGGATCGCTGACCAGTTTACACCTATTGTGACAATCAGTTTTCGGCTTTCTCCACTGAGGTGCTTGACCATGCGAGCTGGAAGCACAATCGCAGTGGTTCTCCCTTTGCACACCTAGCCGAACAAAGCGGAACGTAGGAGGCAAGCGCGGGAGCCGCAACCCAACTATTGACCAAGACACAATTCAAACTGATGCATATATAGCAATATCCGAGAATGTTTTGCCGAATCTCTAAAGGTGTCCAGCGTTGCAGTGAGACTTGTGCTTTGAAAACACACAAATAGTTTAAAAGTGCCAAAAGCTTGAAACCAAAAAGCGTCGAAGAAACATGACGTCCGAACAAGATCAAGTGTTCGTGCCAATCCGAAAATTGGACTTTAGAGAGAAAAAGTGCTTATGTCGTGCTTTAACATGACACATCCTATCTCAAGACTTCAGCGGGTCAGCCTCTGACTTCAGTCTCCCATCCCGAAGGCGGAGTACTTCCCATTAGGCCAGTTTAGAAAACTAAACCCTAGCGGTTTTTAGAGAGAAATTAGGCTCCCCGGCTAGTGACCGCACACTCGTGTCAAAAAAAAGGAGTGATAAATAATAAAAACTTTGCAACGACTAAGGAGAAAAACACTTAGTATGGAACGGCTCAAATAAACATAAGAGCCCCCAAGTGACTTGGGTAAAAGTTGACTATATAATGTAAGGTGACATGTAAAATGCCTTCTAGCCGGATTGTAGATCATTTGTCGTAGCGGACCTTTTCGCTTCAACCTCTGGACCCAATAGTCCGGAGTGTGTACAAATACCCTCGCGGTTATAAAAACCGGGGCATGCGTGGAGACCAGGCGTAGGGGTCATTAGTGCTTTATCAGACAAGTGCCCAACTAGTTATGTTATATTACATGGTTAGTAAGTAACATCTTCCAGGGAGAATAGTTCCGTTAGGGGTTCCTTTCCACAGGAGGCATGCCCTAAAGTGCATGTCCGGACTGCGAAAAGAGCAGAAAAACATCTGGGGCAGGTAAATAAATAGGTAAGAAATCATCTTTTAGTTCACCGACCGAGTATTCCCTTAAGAACGCTTAGCTTTCGGCTTCACCCACCGAGGTACACATTCGCCCCGACCAGCAAGAATAATCGCAGAGGTGCTCCCTTTACCACCTAGCCGAACAATCGGGAACGTAGGGGTAAGCACGAAGCCGTGCAACCCAGCTTGGCCAAAACTTAAGTCACATCGATGCATATAATGGTGAATAAAAGGTACATGCGGAAGTGTGACACATGTGTTGGGCATAAAGCCCGTGATAATAAGCTTACGTTAAAGAAGCCCCCAGTATAATGGTAGCGGGTAGCGCGTCAAGTGTCATCTTGAACAAATTTTGGACAAGGAAAATTTTTACACGCAACTTTTTTCCAAAAAAGTATAATGCTTGGTCGAACCGAACATAAGTTAGAAATTTAAAACTTTGAGCATGAAGGCAACTTAGCTGGTTAATGTGTTCGGTATTGACGATGCGGTCCGAGCTTGATGCGGGACAAGGTTCCATCCCCCAAGCCGGTCCCGAGGTGGCGGAGCAAAGAGCTCAACACTCAAGTGGTGACATAGCATGGTCAATGCAGACGGCAGAGTGATGCCAAGTCCCTGGCATGGGGTAATGAAGTGTTGACGAAGCCCCCATCCAAACCGAGGTGACGCTAAAGGATATAGTCCGGTGGATCATTTTCCTGTGCACAAAAAATAGTGCAAACCAGAGATAATAGTAATAAAAATTGTTGCATAAATAATTTATGCAAAGTGAGTAATAAAAGAAATATGGCTGGCGCCAAGTCAATGTCGATGCAGGCGGCGGCGTGATGCGGTAAAGGCATGGCAAGGCCTGAATTCACATGTCGGTTCGAAGTTCGGATCTGGCGTCACGGACTATGTACGGAAACTGACCGAACCACCATGCAACCATCTTTAATGCGGCCACCATTTGATAGACCTGCGTACATATGATGGACAAACCAGAGTAATAATTCGTTGGGAAAAATGAACCCAAACAAGCAAAAAATACTAGGATTAATAGCACCTGGTTTATTTGTTGTAGCAATCAAGAAAGGTGATTCCCAGAATTGGGACTCGATCCGCGCACCCATTGCCTGATGGGCGATAAAACGACGGCATGGTAATGCTGGCAAAGGTTGGCTCGCCGAGGCAAAGCCCTCGGCCCAGCTAACGTGACGGAACTGGTCGGCTAGTGACGCCGAAGTGTCCGGAGTAGGTTGATGAAGAGATGGCAAAGCCCCCGGTCCAGCCGAGATGTCGAAGTAGGTCGGCGTGATGGACACCAGCTTGAAGAAGCAATAGTGCGGCCCTGCCGATGCAGGTCATGACGTGGTCGATGCCGGCCTGATGAGGCGACCGTGCGGCGATGCCGGTATGCCCGCTCTGTGTAATCGTGGGGCGGCGATGTTGGTGATGATTTATCCTTCGCGATGCTGGACTCTTGATCGGCTTGCTGAGATGATGATCCAAAGAAATTGAGCTCGGCTCAACAAAGTGACGACGTGTCTAGCGTAGGTCGGCAGTCGTGGAGCAATATTGCCGGACTGGTTTGACACCAGCATGATATTGAAGATCATGTTCAAAAGATTTTAAAGTTAGTGGGATGTGTTCGGGAACAGAACACAATACCCCATACAAAACTTCCTTCAAAGAGGATGTCTGAAATCCCGTTCATAAAAAAGACGAACTAGGGTCGGATTCGTTTTCGCGCAGAAACCAGATCCGAAAAGTGATGCACTAATCGGAAGGTTCCCGGAGTTTGGACGGTCGGATCGAGCTGAAATTTTGAGGGGTGGTAGATATTGGAATGCCGCAGCCGATCAACGGTTGGATCTTCCAAAGGAAGTCCGAGCTAGAAGCTGGACACCACGCCCTAAACTCGTCCGGATTCTCGTCCAGATTCAATGCGGCTCCGGTATACCGGAGATTGCTAGAGATTCCTCCATCGGAACTCGACGAAATTTTCCAGGGTTGTTGTAGACTCAATTCCGCACAATTCCACTGAAGCGATCGTTAAAACAACGCTTGAGGAGGCAGTGGCGGCGGACACAAGTCCGTTGTCCGTAAAAAACAGACGGTCGCCCGAGGGCAATGTTGACGTTGAGCCCCGGCTCCTGGATGATTCCTCCATGATCTTGACAGAGATCAGAGTTGATGTTGATGAAGGCCCTCATCCGAACATGACGATCGGAGGTAGGGCGCAGTCCTTGGTCGAACCAAGGTGACCAGTCGAGCTGGTGACGAAGATGCCGAAGTCGCAGTTGATCTGCACGCGCCATCGACCTTTTGCCGAACACACATCGGAACTCTCAATGAAAGCACCAATGTCGGTGTCAAAACCGGCGGATCTCGGGTAGGGGGTCCCGAACTGTGCGTCTAGGCGGATGGAAACAAGAGACAAGGGACGAGTTGTTTTTACCCAGGTTCGGGCCCTCTCGATGGAGGTAATACCCTACTCCTGCTTGATTAATATTGATGATATGGGTAGTACAAGAGTAGATCTACCACGAGATCAAGGAGGCTAAACCCTAGAAGCTAGCCTATGGTACGATTGTTGTATATTGTATATGTGTCGACTAGCCTGGCCCTGGTTTATATAATGCACGAGAGGGCTAGGATAACAAGAGTCCTAGCCGAATACGCCGGTGGGGGAGGAGTCCTTGTCTTGATCACCAAGTCTTGTGGAATCTTCCTTGTATGCGGCACCTGTCCGGACTGGCCCATGAGTATGCGGCCCTGGGGGTCCTCGGCCCAATCTAACCGATTGGGGGACGACGTGGTGAGTACCCCCTAGTCCAGGACACCGTCACCCGGCAAGGGTCATGCCGTGGCAGTGTGGTTGTCCCCGGCAAGGATCTCGCCGGGGGTCTTGTGGATTTCCTCGGCAAGGATCTTGCCGAGGATCATCATCTTCTAGTCCTCATCTGATCTTGTGTTCCTATGATCTTGACAAAGATCTGCATGCCACCATGGAGGCGCCTCCCGAGCCTTCGTCCCATCGTGGTTGGTTATGTTGGGAGCTGTGGGCTCAAGGGTGGCACGCCCCGCTGGTGTTGGGCGAGCTGCCCCGACAAGGCTCTTACCGGGCTCTTTGAGGCTGCCCGGCAACAAGGGTCTTGCCGGGGGAACCTGCTTCGTCCCTCTGCTCTTTGTGTTCTTGGTCATGGCGTTGTTTTTGTTAGCCTTGTGCTTCGGCCTCCCTCCCTCGCCATGTTAGGTGTGGCCGTAGGCGCAGCTCTGACTGCCCGTGCACAAGTAAGGGCTACAAAGGAGAGCCCCTATCTTTGTACACCGACACCAGGGCAACCTATAGTGTTGCACCTGAAGACATAGACAATGCCAGGGCAACTGCATCAGTTGCGCCTGAAGAAACTGCACCAAATTCCTCTGCTCCTCCTGCACCAACGACAAGTCCTATCCTTCCTTCTGCATCATAAGCGAAGAAAACCAAAGCTGCAGAGCGAGCAGCTGTGAAGAAAAGGAAAGCACCTGCCTCCTCGGAGTCCTCAGCTCCAAAAAAAGTGAAGACTTTGATGAGCTCCTATGAAAATCAAATAGATGTTGTTCCTGTATCAAGCATGCCATCAAAGGAGATTGTTCCCTTTGGTGAGGAATATGTGATTCCAAGTGAATTTGATGAAGAAGATCCTTCTGCTTCTATGTCAGAACAGTTGGATGAAGAAATTGAAGTTGACAACGTCACTTCAACTCCATTGGTATCATCGTCCATGCCTCGGTTCACAGCTGAAGAGGCAGGCATTGAGGAAATCGATGAAGAAGATGAAGATGTGAATATTGGGTGTTCAACGCCAATTCTGAATGATGACTTCTGGGAAAGTCATCACCCCAATTCACCTCTTTACACCCCCCTGCAACAGATTCCTCAGTCCCTGGTTCAAACTGAAGAAATTCACACGGGCTCTGAAGAACATCAAGCTTCTCTTCTCACTATTCATGAAGAAGTTCCAGCCACTAGTGCTGATGTAAATGTTGCTGAAGAAATGGAGACCTAGGCTGCTGCTGAAGACACCATTCCTGAAATTCCTCAGCATGCGGCTCCAGAGTCTGTGATTCAAGAGGTTGTGAAGACTTCGACTGACAATTCTCAGCCCAAGCCAAAGAATCCCTTCTCCAAGAAATAGAAGTTCAAAGCTGAAGATTTCTTCAATGAGCACATATTTTTCACTGACTACAATCCCTATGACTCTGCTCGTCTTTAACGAAAGCGTTTTTGGACTGCTAGCCAGATGAACTTCTATTCTTCTCTGCTATTCGATAAGCACAAGATCTTTGACCATGAGCAAATTCCTCATGTGGATATGGAGTCGCTGCCCTGGCTCACCCTAGTCCTCAGTGTTCTTCATGATGCTGGGCTGCTCAACTTCTGCACCGATATCTGCGACTGGAATGAAGGATTCATTCTTCAGTTCTATGCCATGCTGCACATCACAGGCAACGTCGAAGATGTGAATTCATGGGTGTTGGACTGGATGACTGAAAACACTCACTACAAAGCACCGACATCTGAATTACTTCATGCCATCCCAGTCAGTCCTTCCGTTGAAGGTGCAAGGCTCATCTATGCTGACCCTGAACTATCTGATCATTTGATGCAAGTGTTGATGAAGCCTCTGAAGCCAGGCCAAGCTTCAAGGACAAAATTCCTAGTCAAGGAATTGCTCTATGTGCCAAGAACTGTGTACAGGATATTGACCAAGACCCTCAGTCCAATCAAGGCCCACAACTCTGAGGAAGAAGAGGTTGTTGGCATCATGAAGAATCTACTTTTCAAGATCATACATGGTGTTCTTATCAACTACCATGATTTCTTCATG
Source organism: Aegilops bicornis (assembly GCA_021605145.1). NCBI lineage: Eukaryota > Viridiplantae > Streptophyta > Magnoliopsida > Poales > Poaceae > Aegilops > Aegilops bicornis. The sequence goes on along the minus strand of CM038671.1, from coordinate 401,850,824 downwards.
AGGACTTTGGCCAATGTCGCTCTTTCACCATTTGAATTGAAATCTTACGCTCCCTTGATCACGACATTCATCAGATCAAGGTCTTCAATCAACTACAAGGTTAACACTCTCAATCATGGCAGCTACTTGCCCCCAATTGAAGTCCTCAAACGAACTATTTCCTCAGCTGATGAGAAGGGCAAGGCTGCTGTTATTAATGAAGGCACTCGTCCATTGGATGGTCAGTTTCGCAAAGCAGCATCCTACTCCACCAATGATGACTCTGCCACTCATGACACTACCGCAAATGCTTCAAAGAAAAATCCTCAAGCCACTACTCTAAGGGGGATGACTGATCGTGAGCTTCTCCTCAGTCTTCATCAGAAGGTCGATCGCAATCACAAATGGGTCAAGCGACAGTTTGGTTCAATTCTTCAGAACATGACAATCACGCAGAACTCTGTAAAGAAGAACCATTACTATTTGCATGAAGTGTTTGATCGCACCTGGGTTGTATTGTCTCACCTCTGCGGTGAAGAAGATCTCAAGCAGATGGGCTTCAAGCAGGACTTTGACTGGTCTCAGCCACCTTCGAAGAAATTCAAGAAGGTCAAAGTTCCTCACTTGGTGGCCAGCTCATATTCTTCATTGCACGAGACTGATGAACATGAAGGCTTGGACGACACTATGGCGGGCCCTACATCAATGGACGACCCCAACAATGATGGCGCTCCTTCATTGACATCATGATGATATTCTTCAGGGGCGTTAGTCCTCATTTTCGTCCAATTTGGTCATTCTATGACAAAGGGGGATAAATTTGACGCAGTTAGTCTTCAAGCGGGTCTTTATATATGGGCGTTTCTTGCTAAGTTACAACTCTCGTTCTTCCAAAGTTTTTGTTGGATCGAGTTGTAAACTTAAGTACGATGGTGGTTTGATAATTTTCTTTGTTTTTCTGCATGTTATTTCCTCATATATGTGAATTCACGCATGCTGAATTACATCAGTCACCATATTTCATCATGCATTTCAAATTCTTCATATCATACGTTAAATGCGTGTATGAATTACAATATATAGGGGGAGATCTCCAGGATTCTACTCTACAATGTGCATTGCTATTCAAAGCAATTTCCTCACACATGCACATCTTCAGGGGGAGTTCTTCTATATCTTGCAATCAAATTCCTCAATATCAGTATTTATACTTCATATGTTTATCCCCGTTGAAAACTTAACCTATATTGTCATCAATCACAAAAAAGGGGGAGATTGTAAGTGCATCTAGTGCCCCTTAGTGATTTTGGTATATTGAAGACTTATAGGTTAAGGGACTAATGAATTTGTGAGTGTACACATGTCTATAAGTCTATGAGGAGTTTGATATTTACAGAGAAAGTCGATCCCTAAAAATGAATGTCTTCAAGTGAAGACTTTGGCTTTCTGAAGACTTTGAAAGTGAAGAAATTGTAGTGACCGTGAAGACTTAATATTCATGCGAGGAATATGAAGCGTGAAGACTTTTGTTTTCGTAGTTTCGTTTTGTCTTTCTTGAGTCATAGCAAACACCGTACTGTTAAAGGGGGTCGAGGTAAAACTAAGGAAAAGTTTCCAAGTGATGCTCATCTCAAAATCCAACACCTACCCAATCCTTTCGAGTGAAGCCATTGGAAATCTCATACAGTCCAGTCAATTTCTTTAGTGATAGAGACAAAGATCTTTTGGTCTCTGAGGAATTTTTTCTGACTAAGGAGTTAGGAATTTGCGAGTGTAGATTGCCTACAAGTGAGGAATATGATAGCCCTGAGGAATTTGAGAGCTCAAATTTCCGACCATTATTGAGCTACGCGCGAGCTGTCCCAAAATATCTACCCACCTAACAGTCACATCATTGAAGGGCATTTATGTCTTATCATGTCGGGCTGCTCCCTAGGCTATAAATAGCCGCCCCCTACAACCACTAGCTGGTTGGCTGCTCCAAGAGAAACTGACACTTTTCATTGAGAGCATCCCATCCTCCGAGGACTTTGAGCGAAAATCATCAAGTGAGGAAAACCCAAAACCAAACACCTACTAACCCAAAGTGATTGAGCATCACTGAAGAGATTGTTCCTGTGTGGGACCGACGCTTGTTACCTCTGAGGACTGTGCATCCTCTAGACGGTTAGGCGTCATGGTCTAGAGCATCCAAGAGGAAATTGTGGTTCGCCGAGTGACCGAGTCTGTGAAGGTTTGGAAGTCACCTGAAGACTTACCACGAGTGATTGGGCAAGGTCTGTGTGACCTTAGCTCAAGGAGAATACGGTGAGGACTGTGTGTCCTCAGGTTTAAATACCTAGCCGCTCCAACCAGACGTACGACTGTCACAACAGTTGGAACTGGTCCACCAAATCACTGCCTTCACCGAGCTACTGGTTCTATTTCCTCAACCCTTTCATTTCCTCATAACTGTGTTGTTGTACTTGATCGTTACGGTTTGAAGACTTTGATTGAAGACTTTCTCAATTTCCTCAATCCTATTTCTTCAGTCAGTTTGTCTTCAGCCTACTTATCATGTGTTTACGCTTCCTGTACTCATTTCTTGTTTTCATTTCATCATGATGACTATGCTACTGCTTTCTTATGCTTACATCTGAGACTTATTCCGCTGCTAGTTGTTCATGACTTAGGAATTTCCTCACCCTGAAATTCCTCAGTGACGAATTTGTAAAAATCACCTATTCACCCCCCTCTAGTCGATTTAACACACTTCCAGGGGGCAAATAGCTGAGATGATTTTGAAAATCAGCCTTGTAGTTGATTGAATACTTTGATTTGATGAATCTCATGATCCAGGGAGCGTAAGGCTTCAATTCAAACGGTGCCAGAGTTACATTGGCGAAAGTCCTCATGAAGAAATCATGGTAGTTGATAGGAATACCATGTATGATGTTGAAAAGCAGATTCTTCATGATGCCAACAACCTCTTCTTCATCAGAGTTGTGTCCCAAGATTGGACTAAGGGTTTTGGTCAATATCCTGTACACTATCCTTGGCACATAGATCAATTCCTTGACGTGGAATTTGGTCCTTGGAGCTTGGCCTGACTTCAAAGGCTTCATCAACACTTGCATCAGATGATCTAACAGTTCAGGTTCAGCATAGATGAGCCTTGCACCTTCAATGGGAGGACTGACTGGGATGGCATGAAGCAATTCAGAGGCCGGTATTTTGTAGTGAGTATTTTCTGTCATCCAGTCTAATACCCACGAATTCACATCTTCCACCTTGCCAGTGATGTGCAACATGGCATAGAACTGAAGAATGAGTTCTTCATTCCAGTCGCAGATGTCGGTGTAGAAGTTGAGAAGCCCAGCGTTATGAAGAACACTGGGGACTGGAGTGAAGCACGGTAGAGACTCCATGTCCACATGAGGAATTTGCTCATGGTCAAAGATCTTGTCTTTATCAAATAGCAGTGAGGAATGGAAGTTCATCTGGCTAGCAGTCCAATAGCGCTTGCGACGAAGTCGAGCAGCATCATAAGGATTGTAGTCAGTGAATAAAATATGCTCATTGAAGAAGTCTTCAGCCTTGAACTTATGCTTCTTTGAGTGAGGATTCTGTAGCTCAGACTGAAGATTAGCAGTTGAAGTCTTTACAGCCTCTTGAATCACGGTCTCTGGAGCCACAGGGTGAGGAATTTTAGGAGCAATGTCATCCGTAGAAGCCTTGACCTCCATTTCTTCAGCAACATGTACATCAACACTAGTGGCTGGAACTTCTTCAGGAATAGTGAGAAGAGAAGCTTGACGTTCTTCAGAGCCCGTGTGAATTTCTTCAGTTTGAACACGGGACTAAGGAATTTGTTGCGGAGGTGTGGTCAGTGGTGAATTGGGGTGATGACTTTCCCAGTAGTCATCATTCAGAATCGGTGTTGTACACCCAATATCCACATCTTCATCTTCGTCATCTATTTCTTCAACGCCTGCCTGTTCAGCTGTGAACTAAGGAATGGACGATGATACCAGTGGAGTCGAAGTGAGATTGTCCACTTCAATTTCTTCATCCAACTCCTCTGACGAAGCAGCAGAAGGATCTTCTTCATATGATTCACTTGGAATCACATATTCCTCACCGAAGGGAACAATCACCTTTGATGGCATGCTTGATATAGGAACAACATCTATGGGGTTTTCATAAGAGCTTGTCAAAGTATTCATTTTCTTTGGAGCTGAAGACTCTGAGGATGCAGATGCTTTTCTTTTCTTAATAGCTGATCGCTCTGCAACCTTGGTTTTCTTCGCTTCTGATGCAGAAGGAAGGTTAGAACTTGTCATCAGTGTAGGAGGAGCAGAGGAAATTGGTGCAGTTTCTTGGTATCGGCGCAGTCGATTGCCCTAGCATGCTTTCGATTTCTTGGTAGCGATGGCAGATGCTTCAACTGGCCTGGCTTGTTCTTCAGGCTCAACACTATAGGTTGCCCTGGTAGTTTCTTCAGCGGATGGAATATCTTCATCAACCCTGGTGCTTTCAGAATCATCAACAACCTGATGTTCATCAGTTGTGCTTGCATGTTCTTCAGTAGGTTGAGCAAATGCCTCAGCCTGAGGAATTTCATGTTGCGTTGAAGCTACAACATTTGAGGTAAATCCCTTCGCCAATATGAAGAATCTGACTTTGGCTCCCAGCCAATCTGCATGGTATGCCTCAAATTCATCAGTGAGTGGTTTGATCTCAGTTTGCATGGCCACAAGTTCGTCAGGAGTCATTTCGAAAACATTTTTCTTCAAAAAATGCTCCTTCTTGTACTGAGCTTTCTTCAGTTGCCCGGCCTTTTCGAACTTCCATTTTTCTTCGCCTATGAAGGCAGTCAACATATGACTTTGGCCAGGTGTAAGATTGAAATCAGGCATAGGAGTGTTGGGGTCCTTGTGCTAGAGGTCAATGAAGTCAAGGATCAACTTGGGATCCAGCAGAAGAGGCACATTGCTGTCTTTGGCTCTAGCGGCCCTTTGGTGTCTGTCTCTGATGATTTTAGCTAATTCTTCGTCATCAACTTCGTCTTCACTAGACGGTACTTGGAAGGCAACCTGCTTCTTGTGAGGACTTGGCTTTGTGCCTCGCCCAGCAGTGGCCTTTTTCCTCAGCAGAGTTGGGCCTGTTGAGGACTGAGGAGGAGTTGAAGAACTTGCAGATGCTCCTGAAGCAATAGAGATACCATTGGTCCTTTGGCAAGCGGCGAGATGCGCAAGTGCCAAGGACTTTGCAGCAGCAGCTAAAGGTTTTGCAATAGTGGGGACTTGAGCTGCTTGAGGAATATGCCTGAGGGCTTTGATGAGCTTGGCCGTGAGGGCATTGCTGAGGAATTGGGCTTGTGAGAAGGCTCCTTTGGCATAGCCTTCTTAGGCTTGCTAGCAGAGGCCTCAGTAGTGGCAGCAGCGGAATCTTCATTGAATTTCCTCACTGCTTCTTTGGCCATTTTGGCCAACTTGTCTTGTCGCTTGGCCCATTCTTGTGGAAAGTCCTCACCATGCTTGATGCTAGTGGGATCAGCAACTTGGCCAGGTGCCAATGGAGGTCTTGGGCAAGGAGGGTGTAAGGCGAATTTCTTCATGTATTTTGGAGTTACATATCTGTACTCCCTCCATTCCCGTGCCCATCTCCTTTCAATCCTCTGAATGCGCACCTTGCGCTTATTTTTGTTCTCCTTGCCATCTTTGGCTTCATCAGGAGTACAATATTCCTCATAAATGTCATCTGGGATCTCAAAAGCTGTATTCACTTCTGGTCTCTTGCGTCCCTTCTGAGCTCTCTTGCCATCAGCCATTTCCTTTAGTTGAGGATTTTGAACAATAGAATTCTCTTATGAGGTATGCAATTTGTCTTCAAGGAACGCCTTGACAAAGAACACGACGAACTAGGAGTAGGAGTTGAGAAGTTCATCCATTCAGATCTTCCACGCCCTAACTTGGCGGCGGCGGAGTGAAGATTTCCGCGACCGGCGCGAGTATGACGATGATGAGGTCGAGGCAGTGAAGCTCTTCCTCACCGGCAACGATGGAAGTAGCGGCAGTGCTAGGTCAGAGAGCTCGAGCGAGGGGAGTGAGGTCGAGCAGGGTAAATGCAGTCTGAGGAGGGTGAGGGGTATTTATAGCCCAGGTGAAAAACCGCTCGTCCGAGGAAAATGGATGAACGTGCCCTAGACCCTTCTCATCCTAGCGACATGTGCCACCTACGCACTGTTAACTGGAGATCGTGGGTGAATATAATAATCATATTGTGGGATGTGGAACGGTTTGAGCGACAAAAGCTGAAAATTCAGATAAGAATATTTTCAAGTTTCATTCTCAAATTCTTGGGCTGTCAAGGACACAGTGAAGATTTTGAATGGGTTTCAAATAGAACGCACATGAAGAATTTGTGAACGGACTGGGTTGAGTTTAGCATAGAAGGGGCCGGGTCCGATCACATTCACTTAGCAGAAAAGTCAGCTTGAAGAATTAGCAATAAGTGAATGTTGTAGAGGACAGGAAACTCAAATATATATAGAATCAATGAAGAACAAGGTCGGAAAGAGTGAAGACTTGCAAAGTTGAAGAATTTGAACAATTGAGAAATTTCAAAACTAAAGAAAAACTCAAATTGAAGATTTTCAGCTTTTGTTGGTGGTGTGACCCACCGTATAAGAATGATGATTTCAGACGCTGCATACAATTGTCATAGGGCTCTGAGAATCAAATTCTTCGTTAATTTCTTCACACTTAGAGTGTTAGTCTTCATTCATTGAAGAAAAACGTTACTTCGTGTGTTGCACATCTAAGTCATCAATTTTGCATAAGTTTTAGGATGTATGTCCTCTTCAAAGGACATTCGAAGATTCTACGATATTTAGCTCACACCACAACTTGCTAAATCTCTTCTCATCCTAGAGCTTTGTGAAGATATCGGCTAGCTGTTCTTCAATCTTCACGTGCTCGATAGAGATGTCGCCCTTCAACACATGATCTCAAAGAAAATGATGACGAATTTGGATGTGCTTTGTCTTCGAGTGCTGAACTGGGTTATGAGCAATCTTGATGGCACTCTCATTGTCACAGAAGAGTGGCACATTCTTCACAATGATGTCGTAGTCCTTGAGGGTTTTCTTCATCCATAGCAATTGAGCACAGGACGAACCAGCAACAATGTACTCAGCTTCAGTAGTAGAGAGTGATACGCAGTTCTGTTTCTTCGAGGACCAACATACCAAGGATCGTTTGAGGAAATGGCATGTGCCTGATATTGACTTGCGGTCCACACGATCACCAGCATAGTCAGAGTCAGAATATCCAATGAGATCAAAAGCCGAGCCCTTGGGGTACCATAATCCAAGTGTTGGAGTGTGAGCCAGATATCAAATAATATGCTTAAAAGCCTTATGGTGTGATTCCTTCGGTGTAGCTTGAAATCGGGCACACATGCAAACACTAAGCATAATATCTGGCCTAGATGCACATATATACAATAAAGAGCCAATCATGGAGCGGTATACCTTTTAATCAAAGTCAATACCATTTTCATCAGTGCATAGATGGCCATTTGTGGGCATAGGGATTTTGACGCCTTTGCAATCTCGCATGCCGAATTTCCTCAACACATCCTTGAGGTATTTATCCAGAGATATGAATATGCCGTTCCGCTGTTGATGAATTTTAAGATCTAAGATGAATTTCAATTCTCCCATCATAGACATTTGATATTCCTCACTCATCATATAGGCAAATTTGTCACCGTAACGTTCGTCAGTACATCCAAAGATAATATCATCAACACATATTTGGCACACGAATAATTCATCATCATAGGTTTTGGTGAAAAGAGTTGGGTCAATTGAACCGGGTTTGAAGCCTTTCTTCATGAGGAATTCCTTGAAAGTATCATACCACGCCCGAGGGGCCTGCTTTAGGCCATAGAGGGCCTTATTGAGTCTGAAGACTTTGTCAGGATGCTTTGTGTAACGCCCCGGATTCGATGCGCCAGGTGTCTGCCAGTTATTCGCCGTAGTTGCCATGTCATTTGCTGATGTGTTGCATTTTGCCATGTCATCATGTGCATTTCATTTTGCATACGTGTTCGTTTCTTGCATCCGAGCATTTTCCCAGTTGTCCGTTTTGCAACCCGGCACTCCTATGTCCTCTGGCGTCCCCCTTTTGTCTCCTGTTGTGAGCGGGTGTTATACTTTCTCGGAATGTACCGAGTCTTGCCAAGCGGCCTTGGTATAGCACCGGTAGACCGCCTGTCAAGTTTCGTGCCATTTGGAGACCGTTTGATACTCCAACGGTTAACCGGGTAACCGTAAAACCCCTCTCTCTTTGCAGCCCAACACCCCTCCAAAGTGGCCCAAAACCCATCTAAGTCACTTCCATGCTCTCGGTCGTTCGATCATGATCGTGTGGGCAAAAACCGCTCCTCATTTGGAGCCTCCTAGCTCCCTCTACCTATATATTTGTGCCTCCCCCCGAAAATCCCGGATGCACCCTAGCTAGCCCCTCTTCCTCCCCGCGCTGCCGGACAAAAATTCCACCGACGGACATGTCCGCCGCCTCCGTCCAGCTGCCGCCCCTCGGCGAATCGCGCGCCGCCACCTGTCCGCCGCCGCCCATGAGGCCAGGCAGCCGGCCCACAGCGTCGTCGCCCGCGCCCGCATAGCCGCCCGACGCCTTGGCCTCCTCCGCCTGGCGCCTCCCGCCGCCCAGCTTCCTCACGCCCGGCGCCCGCGCCGCCCGCCACCCAGCGCCGGCTCCCTCGCCCCACCGCCGATCCGCCTCCCCACCGGCCGGATCCGGCCCGATCCGGTCTGGGCCCGACTCTCCTTCGACTTCCCGACCTCCTCCGGCAACCTCTCCTTCCTCTCCGACGAACTCCGGCCGCCGTCACCTCAGATCCGTCGCCGCATCAATTTCTGTGCAAGGTTGACCCCCGAAATTTCCACCGTCCCTGATATTTTGACATCATGTGCCCATGTTCATCGCGTCATAACTCTGCATCTGTAGCTCCGTTTCATGCACATAATATATCAAAATGTTTACTGTGAGATGCTCTACATTTAATTCCATTTCACCATGTTCATTTGAGCTCATCTTGATGCCTGAATTATCGTTGCAAGAGTGCTATATGATGTTAATCTGCTGAAACTGATATACCTTGGTGATTTGTCATTTTTGTTGCATTTTGTGTGTGCATCCTATGAGGTTGATCTCTACATGTGTTTTGATTTACATCATGCCATATTTACAGGGGTGCCATGTATGTATTTGTTTGAGTTGTGTAGTGAGTGCATCAAGCTTGTTAGGTAGGGTACTTGCTGTTACTGTTTTGCTAGGCTGAATCTGTTATTTCGTGATGCTATGTGAACCTGCTGCTACAAGTCATTCAATGCATAATCTGGAGATATTCACTAAGTATGTTTTGTTATACATGTCATGCTCTATCCATCCAAGCCCTGGTTGCATTTATATCCTGCTGTAGCTTGTTGTAATCTTGCTCCAAAATTGCTAAATAATGTTGTTGTCACCCTGTTAACATTAAGTTCAGTTTTGCCATGAGCTTTGCTAGTGATCCATGCACCCTATGAACTTGTTCTTGCCATGCTTTGCTTTATAAATATGTCATCTTTCTGTTGGTTAACTTTTCCTGCCATGTATTGCTCTGTGGTGAGTGGTACAAGCTCATCGACATGCCTACTTATTGTTGTTCCTGCCATCTATGAATCTGTCGTATCACTTGCTATGTTTACATGGGCGCCATCATATCTTCTGGTCCTTTTTGGCTCATGGTCAGTAAAGGACTTCTGTTCCATGCAATTAGTAGATTCATTGCATGCCTTTGTTTGCCATGTTAAGTTCCTGTAACATGTTGTTTGATAGCTCTAAACATTGCAACTTGATGTTTTTTCTGCTAAGCCTGTACAAATGTTATTATGTGCAGTCTTGCCATGTGTGTTTTGAGCATGTTCTAGTGATTTATGGAGTTAGCTCAGTGTTCATGTTTTGTCATGCGTTACTTGTAAATCATGTCCATGCCTTTTGTCTTATTTTGAGATGCTGTATCATGTTGTTTTGGTGCTTGCAATATGCCTAGTTGTTGTTTTGGACAGCTTGTCCTTTAAACTTGTTTCATGTGTGTGTGTTGAACCGTTGCTTCGTTTTGAGTGTGCTCTATATGAAACTTGCTTGATTTTGCATGTAGTTTCATATTATAATTTTGCATCCTTGTTTTGGGAGTGTTTGCTTGATGTTAGTATGCATTTTGCATCAATGCCATGTTTGACTTGTTTTGCTCATATCTTCTAGGCCGTAGTTCCGAATTAAATGAACTTTATATGTAACTTGACTAGAATCTCGTGTAGATCATCTTGGTGCATCTTAACTTGCGGTTTAACAACTTGAACATGAGGTTTATTCAGATCTGGACCAACTTCGAAATTTGCATACGAGGACTTACCGGAATTGTTATATATTGTTTCCGGCCTCATTTAAACTTGCCTTGATGTGTTGCTATTGTTTTGCATCATCTTTTGCCATGAGTAGCTTCATGTAGCCTTGTCATGCATCATACTTGGTTGAGCATCATGCCTTGTTCATGTGTGGTGTGTTTACCATGTTGTTTGCTTCTTCTCGATAGTTCCGTTTACGCTTTGCGATCGTGAGGATTCGTTCGCTCACGCTTGGTTCGTCTTCGTGGCTTCATCTTCTTCATGGACTCGTTCTTCTTCCTTGCGGGATTTCAGGCAAGATGACCGTCACCCTAGATCTCATTACTATCATTGCTATGCTAGTTGCTTCGTTCTATCGCTTTGCTGCGCTACCTATCACTTGCTCCTCTAGCCTCCCAAATTGCCATGAACCTCTAACCTTTGTCAACCTTCCTAGCAAACCGTTGTTTGGCTATGTTACCGCTTTTGCTCAGCCCCTCTTATAGCGTTGCTAGTTGTAGGTAAAGATGAAGATTGCTCCATGTTGGATTATGTTTATGTTTATGTTGGGATATCACAATATCTCTTATATTATTAATGCATCTATATACTTGGTAAAGGGTGGAAGGCTCGGCCTTATGCACAGTGTTTTGTTCCACTCTTGCCGCCCTAGTTTCCGTCATATCGGTATTATGTTCCTGGATTTTGCGTCCCTAACTCGGTTGGGTGATTTATGGGACCCCCTTGATAGTTCGCTTTGAATAAAACTCCTCCAGCAAGGCCCAACCTTGGTTTTACATTTGCCTCACCTAGCCTTTTTTCCCTTGGGAGTCGCGCTCTCGAGGGTCATCTTATTTTACCTCCCCCCCCCCCCCCGGCCAGTGCTTGTCGTGAGTGCTGGTCCAACCTGTGAGCCGCCGGTGGCCACGAGAGGCAACTCTGGGCTCGCCTACCGGAAGTTTAGACAATCCGGTGTGCCCTCAGAACGAGATATGTGCAGCTCCTATCAGGATTTGTCGGCACATCCGGGCGGCTTTGCTGGTCTTGTTTTACCATTGTCGAAATGTCTTGTAAACCGGGATTCCGAGTCTGATCGGGTCTTCCTGGGAGAAGGTATATCCTTCGTTGATCGCGAGAGCTTATCATGGGTTAAGTTGGGACACCCCTGCAGGGTATAAACTTTCGAAAGCTGTTCCCACGGTTATGGGCAGATGGGAATTTGTTAATGTCCAGTTGTAGATAACTTGACACCAGATCCGAATTAAAACGCATCAACCGCGTGTGTAGCCGTGATGGTCTCTTTTCGGCGGAGTCCGGGAAGTGAACACGGTTTTTGGGTTATGTTTGACGTAAGTAGGAGTTCAGGATCACTTCTTGATCATTGCTAGCCTCACGACCGTTCCATTTGCTCTCTTCTCGCTCCTATTTGCGTATGTTAGCTACCATATATGCGTAGTCGCTGCTGCAACCTCACCACTTTACCCCTTCCTTTACCCATTAAGCTTTGCTAGTCTTGATACCCATGGTTATGGGATTGCTGAGTCCTCGTGGCTCATAGATTACTACACAACAGTTGCAGGTACAGGTTTTGCGATGATCATGACGCGAGAGCGATGTTTACTTGTTTGGAGTGCTTCTTCTGCTTCTTCTATGATCAGGGGATAGGTTCCAGGTCCGCAGCCTGGACTAGCAGGGTGGATGTCGTTTGAGTTTTTGTTTGTGTTTCATCCGTAGTCGGATGTTGCTCTTATGTATGATGATGTTGTATTTGCGTGGCATTCTATGCCTCTTGTATGTATCCCCATCTATTATGTAATGTTGATGTAATAATATCCACCTTGCAAAAGCGTTTCAATATGCGGTTCTATCCTTGGTGGGACCTTCGAGTCTCTTTAGGATAGTATCGCATATTGGGCGTGACAAATTGGTATCAGAGCCTCGACCGACCATAGGAGCCCCCTTGATTGTTGGCCATTGTCGAGTCTAGAAGAAAACTGTTTTCGGATTCTAGTTATATCGGAGAGTAGGAATTCTTTTTACTCCTCGGTCCCTTCATCGCTCTGGTGAGGAATCTTGACGTAGGTGTTTTGAATTACTCCTCTTCTCCTTCAAATTTTCTGTAGGATGACGCGGTTAGTTTTTTGATCGTTGGTTCTCAGCTCTTTTTATCCGGTGCATTTCTCGTCAAGTTGACTCGAGCCTCTTCATCTTTGCCAAGTTCAATCCTCGGTTGTCTTCTTTTCCCACCCACCCACCCTTCTTCTTCTCGAAACGGGAGTCCGTAATCGAGTATCCATCCTACTCGTGCGAAGCCTTTGCTTTTTCTCCTAAATTATTTCAACTGGTGCTTTTCTCTTCAAGATATTCGTCGATTCGTTGTTCAAGTTGCATGTGTTTTCCCGCCATCCCAACCCTTTTATTCACGGATTCTGAGCCTCTATTCGAGCATCAATTTCATTCGTGCGGAGTATATTCAATCTTTCCTCAATTGTCTCAACTGATAAATTCTCGTCGAGCTAATCATTGTTCGTCTCGTTTTTGTTCCGGTGGATCCAATTCAAGTTTTTCGTTATCAATCGTATTTTTCCCTCAGCTCAAATATTTCCCTTTGCTCGTTCGCCTCTCGCGATTCTATCATTCTGGAGTGATAAAGACATCTCAGAAGATTCGTGTTTGCATCCATTTAATTCGAGGTTGTCACCTCATTCAAATCTGTCAATCATTCAGGTGTATCATTTCTCTTTCAACAATCCTTTTCCAACGGTGTTTCTTTTTAGTGGGCCCTAACCCACAGGTCTTTTCCCAGGATCTTACCTGACTCTTCTAATTTTTCGGAGCTTTCCTCAAATCCTTTCTTTCGAAGTTTGGCATAAGTATGAATTTCATCAGTCAGATGTCTTCTCCAATATCGCTTTCAAATCCTCTCTTGCGCGGGTCAATGTTTCCTCTTTTCATTCTCCCGGAGTATCTAAACAATTCTACTGGTGTTCCTCGTCGTCATTCTCAACATTTGAAGACCGGTGTAGAGTTTCTCTTAAATCTTGTTAGTTCTCCCGGAGATTCGCGGTGCTAGCTCGATGTTATCCTATCTAGTTGTTTCTAGTTGTGCAATTCTTTTCATCCATCCGGAGTATTTCAGGAGTTGCTTTCTCTCTCGATCATCCGGAGGCCATCTTTTTGGAATATGTCTTCGTTCTAAGCTTTCAAATTTGTTCTCCAATTATTCTATACCCGTGCCCCTTCGTTCGTCTCAATATTCTTCCGGTGCTTTCGTTCAAGCATTCTTTAATCAGTTCGCGATCTCTTCGTTCTCTTGTCTCAAATTCTCTCAAATATCTTCATGCTTGCTCTAATTCTTACCGGTGATTCATTCTCTTTTCTTCGTTCACTTTTCATTTCTTACAGTGGTTCGTTGAAGGTTCCTTTTCCGTTCTCATCATATCAATTCATTCGTTCTTTCCTAATCCTACCGGTGGTTCATGAAGACTTTCTCAAGTTTTGTGCTATACCCCCCCTTAATCCTTTTTCAAGTATAATAAGTAGTATGCAAAATCCATTGCTTGTCATCAATTTAATTTGATGAAGGATAAGCATACAATAAATCTTATTCTTATTTCCTCCAAGTGAGTAATTTCTTCCTTCGGAGTTTGTTCTTGATGAATAAATTCTAGTTCCAAGTGTTTTCATCTTTTCTGTTCCAGAGTTCAAATTTCCTCGGCCATTTCTTCGAAACGGCCCATCTAAGTCATCGCAAGACTTTAATCTTATTCTTTCATCCTTCAATTTTATCTCGACATTCTTTTGTTACCGGAGTTCTTATGGTGGTTCGTCATGATCATTCCTCAAGTGTTCATCAAGGTTCTTATCGAAGGAGCTCAAGTATCTGTCCTTCTTGCTTTTCAAAGAGCAATTAATTCTCCGAATTCTTTTGAAGTGGAGTTTTGCATTTCTTCGTTCTTCTAAGCTATCCAATCATTTCCGTTTGTGGCCGGTTATCACCTTATGATCTTGAGATGTTACCTATAAGTCCACAACAAGCCTATTCTTTTCGTTGTTGATTTTCTCAACAACTTCGTTCAACCCTTCCTTCTAAATTCATTTCATTCCATTCTTTTAATTCTTCCGGAGGCATTGCGTTGTTTATCTCATCAAGTGCCATCCCGTCTTGTGAAGCTAGTGTTCTATTCCTCCATGTTTTAACCGGAGTGCTGAATAAATCCTTTCAGTCTTATTCGTTTTCTATCTTGTACTAATCGGAGTGATTTCAGAGTCTATCTTGTTTCCGCGAGCATTCAATTCTCGTCATATTCACCGTTCATCTTTTTTAACCGAGTGCTCTTGACTTTGTTCATCTTTTCTCTTGAGTTCTTGTTTCACCTCATCCCTTTTCCCTTCCTTCTCGGTCCTAAGATCTCGGGGCGAGATCTCTTGTTAGTGGAGGAGTGTTGTAACGCCCCGGATTCGATGCGCCAGGTGTCTGCCAGTTATTCGCCATAGTTGCCATGTCATTTTCTGATGTGTTGCATTTTGCCATGTCATCATGTGCATTTCATTTTGCATACGTGTTCGTTTCTTGCATCCGAGCATTTTCCCAGTTGTCCGTTTTGCAATCCGGCACTCCTATGTCCTCCGACGTCCCCTTTTTGTCTCCTGTTGTGAGCGGGTGTTAGACTTTCTCGGAATAGACCGAGTCTTGCCAAGCGGCCTTGGTATAGCACCGGTAGACCGCCTGTCAAGTTTCGTGCCATTTGGAGACCGTTTGATGCTCCAACGGTTAACCGGGTAACCGTAAATACCCCTCTCTCTTTGCAGCCCAACACCCCCCCCCCCCAAAGTGGCCCAAAAAACATCTAAGTCACTTCCATGCTCTCGGTCACTCAATCGCGATCGTGTGGGCGAAAACCGCTCCTCATTTGGAGCCTCCTAGCTCCCTCTACCTATATATTTGTGCCTCCCCCCGAAAATCCCGGATGAACCCTAGCCTCTTCCCCACACACGCGGACAAAAATTCCACCGGCGTACATGTCCGCCGCCTCCGTCCATTGCTGCCCCTCGGCGAATCACGCCGCCACACTGTCGCCGCCGCCGCCCGCCTCCGGGCCCATGAGGCCGAACAGTCACTTTGAGTCCGCGTCGCCCGCGCCCGCATCGCCGCCCGACGCCTTGGCCTCCTCGCCGTCGGCGCCTCCCGCCGCCCAGCTTCCTCACGCCCGGCCAGCGCCGCATGGCGCCGCCCCGCGCCCCGCCGTCTCCCTCGCCCCGCCGTCGATCCGCCACCCCACCAGCCGGATCCGGCCCGATCCGGTCCGGGCCCGACTCTCCTTCGACTCCCCGGCCTCCTCCGGTGACCTCTCCTTCCTCTCCGACGAACTCCGGCCGCCGTCGCCTCAGATCCGTCGCCGCATCAATTTCCGTGCAAGGTTGACCCCCGAAATTTCCAATTCCCTGATATTTTGACATTTTGTGCCCATGTTCATCATGTCATAACTCTGCATCCGTAGCTCCGTTTCATGCATATAATATATAAAACTGTTCAATGTGAGATGCTCTACATTTAATTTCATTGCACCATGTTCATTTGAGCTCATCCTGATGCCTGAATCATCGTTGCAAGAGTGCTATATGATGTTAATCTGTTGAAACTGATATAACTTAGTGATTTGTCATTTTTGTTGCATTTTGTGTGTCCATCCTATGAGGTTGATCTCTACATGTGTTTTGATCTACATCATTCCATATTTACAAGGGTGCCATGTATGTATTTTTTTAAGTTGTGTAGTGAGTGCATCAAGCTTTTTAAGTAGGGTACTTGCTGTTCCTGTTTTGCTAGGCTGAATCTGTTATTTCGTGATGCTATGTAAACCTGCTGCTACAAGTCATTCAATGCATAATCTGGAGATATTCACTAAGGATGTTTTGTTACAAATGTCATGCTCTATCAATCCATGCCCCTGGTTGCATTTATAGCCTGCTGTAGCTTGTTGTAATCTTGCTCCAAAATTGCTAAATAATGTTGCTGTCAGCCTATTAACATTAAGTTCCATTTTGCCATGAGCTTTGCTAGTGATCCATGCACCCTATGAACTTGTTCTTGCCATTCTTGGCTTCATAAATATGTCATATTGCTTCTGGTTACCTTTTCATGCCATGTATTGCTCTGTGGTGAGTGGTACAAGCTCACCAACATGCCTACTTATTGTTGTTCCTGCCATGTATGAATATATCGTATCAGTTGCTATGTTTACATGGGTGCCATCATATCTTCTGATCCTTTTTGGCTCATGGTCAGTAAAGGACTTTTGTTCCATGCAATTAGTAGATTCATAAAATGCCTTTTTTTGCCATTTTAAGTTCCTGTAACATGTTGTTTGATAGCTCTAAACATTGCAACCTGATGTTATTTCTGCTAAGCATGTAAACTATTATGATGTGCAGTTTTTCCATGTGTGTTTTGAGCATGTTCTAGTGATTTATGGAGATAGCTCAGTGTTCATGTTTTGTCATGCGTTACCTGTACATCATGTCCATGCCTTTTGTTCTTATGTTGAGATGCTGTAGCATGTTGTTTTGGTGCTTG
This sequence comes from Aegilops bicornis, assembly GCA_021605145.1. Lineage (NCBI taxonomy): Eukaryota > Viridiplantae > Streptophyta > Magnoliopsida > Poales > Poaceae > Aegilops > Aegilops bicornis. Next base: position 401,833,830 of record CM038671.1, on the reverse strand, counting down.
CAATATGCCTAGTTGCTGTTTTGGACAACTTGTCCTTTAAACTTGTTTCATGTGTGTGTGTTGAACCGTTGCTCCGTTTTGAGTGTGATCTATATGAAACTTGCTTGATTTTGCTTGTAGTTTCATATTATCATGTTGGATCCTTGTTTTGGGAGTGTTTTCTTGATGTTTGTATGCATTTTGCATCAATGCCATGTTTGACTTGTTTTGCTCATATCTTCTAGGCCGTAGCTCCGAATTAAATGAACTTTATATGTAACTTTACTAGAATCTCGTGTAGATCATCTTGGTGCATCTTAACTTGCGGTTTAACAACTTGAACATGAGGTTTATTCAGATCTGGACCAACTTCAAAATTTGCATATGAGGACTTACCGGAATTGTTATATGTTGTTTCCGGCCTCATTTAAACTTGCCTTGATGTGTTGCTCTTGTTTTGCATCATCTCTTGCCATGAGTAGCTTCATGTAGCCTTGTCATGCATCATACTTGGTTGAGCATCATGTCTTGCTCATGTGTGGTGTGTTTACCATGTTGTGTGCTTCTTCTCGATAGTTCACCTTACGTTCACGATCGTGAGGATTCGTTAAATCACGCTTGGTTCGTCTTCGTGGCTTCATCTTCTTCATGGACTTGTTCTTCTTCCTTGCGGAATTTTAGGCAAGATGACCTTCACCCTGGATCTCATTACTATCATTGCTATGCTAGTTGCTTCGTTCTATCGCTTTGCTGCGCTACCTATCACTTGCTCCTCAAGCCTCCTAAATTGACATGAACCTCTAACCTTTGTCACCCTTCCTAGCAAACTGTTGTTTGGCTATGTTACCGCTTTTGCTCAGCCCCTCTTATAGCGTTGCTAGTTGCAGGTGAAGATGAAGATTGCTCCATGTTGGATTATGTTTATGTTTATGTTGGGATATCACAATATCTCTTATATTATTAATGCATCTATATACTTGGTAAAGGGTGGAAGGCTCGGCCTTATGCCTGGTGTTTTGTTCCACTCCGCCCTAGTTTCCGTCATATCGGTATTATGTTCCTGGATTTTGCGTCCCTAACGCGGTTGGGTGATTTATGGGACCCCCTTGACAGTTCGCTTTTAATAAAACTCCTCCAGCAAGGCCCAACCTTGGTTTTACATTTGCCTCACCTAGCTTTTTTTTGCCTTGGGAGTCGAGCTCTCGAGGGTCATCTTATTTTACCCCCCCGGGCCAGTGCTCGTCCAACCTGTCAGCCGCCGGGGGCCACCAGTGGCAACTCTGGGCTCGCCTACCGGAAGTTTGGACAATCCGGTGTGCCGTGAGAACGAGATATGTGCAGCTCCTATCAGGATTTGTCGGCACATCCTGGCGGCTTTGTTGGTCTTTTTTACCATTGCCGAAATGTCTTGTAAAGCGGGATTCCGAGTCTGATCGGGTCTTCCTAGGAGAAGGTATATCCTTCATTGTTCGCGAGAGCTTATCATGGGCTAAGTTGGGACACCCCTGCAGGGTATAAACTATTGAAAGCCGTGCCCGCGGTTATGGGAAGATGGGAATTTGTTAATGTCCAGTTGTAGATAACTTGACACCAGATCCAAATTAAAACGCATCAACCGCGTGTGTAGCCGTGATGGTCTCTTTTCGGCGGAGTCCAGGAAGTGAACACGGTTTTTGGGTTATGTTTGACGTAAGTAGGAGTTCAGGATCACTTCTTGATCATTGCTAGCTTCACGACCGTTCCGTTTGCTCTCTTCTCGCTCTTATTTGCATATGTTAGCCACCATATATGCGTAGTCGCTGCTGCAACCTCACCACTTTACCCCTTCCTTTACCCATTAAGCTTTGCTAGTCTTGATACCCATGGTTATGGGATTGCTGAGTCCTCGTGGCTCACAGATTACTACACAACAGTTGTAGGTACAGGTTTTGCGATGATCATGACGCGAGAGCGATGTTTACTTGTTTGGAGTGCTTCTTCTGCTTCTTCTTCGATCAGGGGATAGGTTCCAGGTCGGCAGCCTGGGCTAGCAGGGTGGATGTCGTTTGAGTTTCTGTTTGTGTTTCATCCGTATTCGGATGTTACTCTTATGTATGATGATGTTGTATTCGTGTGGCATTCTATGCCTCTTGTATGTATCCCCATCTATCATGTAATGTTGATGTAATGATATCCACCTTGCAAAAGCGTTTCAATATGCGGTTCTATCCTTGGTGGGACCTTCGAGTCTCTTTAGGATAGTATCGCATATTGGGCGTGACACTTTGGATCTTCAAAACCTGGGGGTTGAGCAACATATACTTCTTCCTAAAGCTTACCATTGAGGAATGCACTTTTCACATCCATTTGATATAAGATGATATTATGATGGTTAGAATAAGCAAGCAATATGCGAATAGCCTCACGTCTAGCAACATGTGCAAAATTTTCATCGAAATCAATTCCTTCAACCTGTGTGTAGCCTTGAGCTACAAGTCGTGCCTTATTCCTCACCACAAGGCCATTTTCATCTTGCCTGTTGCGGTAGATCCATTTGGTGCCGATGATATTGTGCTTTTGTGGGTCTGGTCGCTTGAAAAGTTCCCAGACTTTGTTGAGCTCGAACTGATGTAATTCCTATTGCATCACTTGAATCCACTCAGGATCCAGAAATGCCTCATCTACTTTGGTGGGCTTTGTGATAGAGACAAAAGCAAAGTGCCCACAGAAGTTAGACAGATGTAAGGCCTTTGAGCATGTGAGAGGACCTGGTGCTTTGATGTCGTCGATGATTCTCTCAATCTGCACTTCATTTGCAACGCGAGGATGAGCGGGTTGACGATGTTGAGTAGGCTCGACATTTTCTTCAGAGCCATTTTCCTCAGGTGCACCAGCATGACATTCTTCATGTTCTGGAATGACTTCTTCAGCAGATTCTTTTGTAGGCATGACATCCTCAGTAGCCTTGAGCTTGATGAATTCCTCAGGTGACATTTCATCTAGCACAGGAGGTAGGTGCTCTCTTTGCGAGCCATTAGTTTCATCGAACCGCACATCTACAATTTCAACAACTTTGTGGTGAACGGTGTTGAAGACTCTGTAGGTGTACGAGTCCTTTCTGTAACCAAGCATAAAACCTTCATGTGCTTTCGATGCAAATTTACAATTGTGATGAGGATCTCTAATCCAACATTTAGCACCGAAGACTTTGAAATAACTCACATTAGGTTTCTTGTCTGTGAGGAGTTCATATGAGGTCTTTTTGAAGAATTTGTGAAGATATACCTGTCACATCCCTAGTTCTGCTATGACCTAGGCTAGCCTTCATGTTTGCATCATGTCTAAATTCTTTTTGAATTTGAATTGGGGACATGTGAAAGCCTCAGAAATCATTTTGAAAATGATCAAGATAAAAATTGCTTCAAATGGATCCAAGAAAATGTTCCTGTTCTCCCCTGGAAATATTGGACAGAGGTAAAATTCAAACCAATATTTTTAGGGGCTCAGAAACATTTATTTTGGGCATTTGAGTTAATACAATAATTATTTGCATTGGATATATATATATATATTATGAATGATATATATGTCCAAAAATTCTGGTTTCTGATGAGGGGCTTTGGAATAATCCTTTTAGCCCCTGCAAAAATTATCAGTGGGAAGCAAAATGGTTTAGTGCTTAATACTAAACCAAAACAAATAATGAGCAGAAAAATAGAAAACAGAAATAAAAGGAACTTACAGGCCACTTACATGCAGCGGACCTTTGTGCAGCCAAGCCCAACAGGCCCGGCCGATCGGGCAAGGCGATCGTCGTCTCCATCAACGCCAGAGGATGCCGAAACGCGCTCACCGCCAGCTGACCACGCGCTCGGCCACCGCCTGCCTCCCTACTTGCTCCGTGACCCCTTGCATCGTCGCCACACAACCCCCCGACTCCCCTCGCTCTCAGCCGTGCTCATCCCCGCCGTCCCCTCGCCCCTCCGTCCAGTCCACAAGCTCCACGCTGTCGCCTGCTACCTCTCCGTCGAGCCACGTGACGCGGGAAGCCCTCGAGAGCCGCCATCGCCATCGTCTTCACCTTCGGCCGCCGGAGATCGCCTTCAACGCCCTGACGCCGTCCGTCCTTCCCCGAGCCCACCGAGCACACCCGAATAACCGCCGTGAGCTCTCCTCTGTTTCCCCTCCTTCCACATGCTCGATTCTGCACCATAGCATCGCCCGCAAGTGCCCGTGAGCTCATCACCGGCGACCATGGCGTCGTCGTCATTTTTAGCATGCGTTAGTGGCGCCCGATCACTCAGTCATGCTCCTTGTGACGCCAGGAGGCCGTAGCACCCCTCCGCTCGCTCTCCCGTGCACTGCAGCACCCCGCCCGCTCGAGGCCGAACTCCGGCCGCAGCCGCGATCTCCGCTCCGACGAGCTCCGGCCTCCCCAGCTCCTCCCACCTACCCCACTAGATGCGGGAGAGCACGGGCTACGCCCCGGTGCTCCCAGCCGCCGCCCCCGTGCCCTGCAGCGTGGAGACCGTCGCGACCAGAGGTCACCGCCGACGACCTAGCCAGCCTAACATGCGGGCCCGGCCTGCCAGGTGATTAGCTTAAGGCTAATCACCATTTAACTAAGCCCCTGACACTGACCAGTGGGCCCCAGCGCCACTAACCCTGTAACTAGGATATGTTAAACCCCCCTGTTTAACCTGTGACACTGACGTGTGGAACCCACACGTCAGGTTTAACCGTGGTCAGCGCCGCTGACCCGCTGACATCATGCTGTCATCAGCATGACGCAATTATTCATTTTCTGGTATTAAAATAAAACAGGAAATTCCAGAAAATGTTCAAAACTTCAAAAATTCATATAACTTCAACCGTAGCTCAGATTGAAATAATTTATATATGAAAAATCATCAGAAAAATTCAATCTATCTATATGTACTAGTTTCATGCATGAATAACCAACTTATACCTGCTGTACAAGTGAAAACACATAAATGGCATTTATAAGAGCTTATCTTGGAGTTGCATTTGAATCTTTGGTTCAAATGGACTTCAACCAAATGAATGCTAGTTGCATTAGCTCAAACAACATCATATCTTCATGCCATGTTCATGCATCATATTGTTGCATATGCTTGTGTATTGATTGTCGACACCGCTCCTTCTCGATAGGTTCTGCTCCGGAGAGTGTTCCAGAGTACCTGTCAGAGGAGCAGTGCCCCCTGTTGGTCTACCAGGCAAGCAAACCCCCTTGTTCATTTTGATACAATCCCACTCTCTCGCTCCTGCTCTCTGTTATTGCATTAGGACAACAACGATTCAAGAGCTACTTTATGCTGCGGTAGTTGAACCCATTCCTCTGCATGACCTGTCATTGCCACAGTAAATAGTTGAAACCCACTAGCATGTGTAGGAGTTGATTGAGCCATGTTGTGTTCCTACCATGCCATGCCTGCTATTGCTTAGAGTTGTGTCAGGTCTGATTCATTGGGAATGGATTGCAGTGCAGTGCTATGTTCTGATGTTGAGAGTTAAGTGTGTGAACACGTTTTGGTAAAGGTAGTGGTGAGAGGCCATGTAGGAGTACATGGTGGGTTGTCTCACTGGAACCGTCCTTAAGCACTGAGTTCTGTGTATGTTGTCCGATTACTAGATACTACCACACATTGGGTTCCGGTAACTCGGCCCCTCTCGGCTTATTAATCACCTCGATCTCTGTCCAGGAGTTGCAACTAGTTTTTGGTGTTTGTAGGTAGTGCTATTTTTCTACCGAGTGGCACCAGGCAGGGTGGACTTGGGACAGACTAGGCACACTGGCTCGGTGTACCAAGTGGCACCCGGATGGTGGGCTCGGGAACCCTGCACACATCGTTTGGGGCCGTGTGTGAAACCTCGGCCGGATCTCCTTGCGGACGGAACCCGAATAGGCGATAAACCTGGACTAGAGTCTTGTGTGGTTAGTTAGGTCGAGGCCGACACCCTCGCCAGGCTTCTGCTTGAAGGTTGCCGAGATACATGACGTGTACATGGTGATAAGTGGTGAGAGCGTGTGTGAAGAAGTACACCCATGCATGGTTATCATGATCTATTCGAATAGCCGTGTCCTCGGTTATGGACTTCTTGGATGCTTACGTGGTACATAGACAACTTGAAGTGGATACTCTAAAATGCTCAAGATAAGTGTGAGTGCTATGGATGGCTTCTCGTGAGAGACGGAGATGAATCCATAGTAGTGTATTGATGTGGTGATTAGTGGACTCGTGTGCGCTGCCTCACCTCAAAGAAGTTTCTCGTAGTCGTAGAACAGGATAGCCACTGAGTCAAAACTGGCTTGCTACAACTAAACCCCACATTATCTTCTTGATACAAATGCATGTATGATAGGATCTGATGTAAGTCTTCCTGAGTACCTTTGTACTCACGTTTTCTTTATTTATGTTTTGCAGATGAGACATCTGTATCACTAGTAGTTCCGCTTGGACTTTGACGAGTAGCTTGTTACCTCAGCTACGATCTTGTACCCTCAGGAGGGTCCTATAGATAGTCAAGCTTCTCAGCCTTTTTATTTTGTAGTTATGCATGCGGACATGTAATGCTTCCGTTGCTTGTATGCTCTGAATGATGGGTCATGAGACCCCTGTTTGTATTAAATGCTATGTGGCTCTTCTGGGCCTTTATCTATATGAGTTTGCGTTATGTTGTGATGCCATGTTATACAACACATACTTGCATGTTATGCGTACGTGTAACGTGTATTGCTATGTGTGGAATCCGACAACCTAGTTGCCTATCCTTGGTAGCCTCTCTTATGGGGAAATGTAGTCTAGTGCTTCCAACGAGCCATGGTAGTCCGCTACAGCCCGGTTTACCGAGTCCTGCTAGCCCAAAGACTCTTGCTCCGAACACTTAGACTAGCGGCATGTGATTCACTTCGTTCACGTATACATCCCTTGAAATGTCACGCGGTGACATCCGGAGTCCCGCTAAGCTCTGCTACAGCCCGGGTTCCCGGAGTCCTGTTAGCCCAGTTGCTACAGCCCGTATTCACACCCTGCTGACCGACATGCTCGATGTTGTTTCATGTATGCCTGTCCTCGTAAGTTAGTGCCACTTTGGGTTCACGACTAGTCATGTCGGCCCGGGTTCTCTGTCATATGGATGCTAGCAACACTATCATATACGTGAGTCAAAAGGCGCAAACGGTCCCGGGCCATGGTAAGGCGACACCTGTGGGAATACCGTGCGTGAGGCCGCAAAGTGATATGAGGTGTTACATTCTAGATCGGTGTGACTTAGAATCGGGGTCCCGACAGCTTTGGTATCAGAGCCTGACTACCTGTAGGATTTCCAAGCCAACCTGGTCGAAGTTGAGTCTAGAAATTCTTTAGTTATATAAGGGAATTGATTGTGGAAGGGAACGTAAGGCTCTCTTTACTCCTTATACCTCATGCCCTTCTGATCTGAGTCATCCTATCTTTCCTACGGGGTTAAGGAACTAGGCTTTCTCTTCCGTCTATCAGGATCACGAGTTACTACTCCATAGTCTCTTAGGATTGGTTGATCAGAGTCATATTCCAGTTTTCAAGTACTTCCGGTGTAGTTTGTTTAGTAATATCTCAGAACCTTGAGTGATGATGTTGAGTATGGTGCTACCCCGTCTTTTGCATAATGTCCCATTTTGAGCATTTTACTGTTGTTATGCTGCCGGAATGGTCCTAGGAGTTCGAGAGATACTAATTTCTTGTGCTACCTTCTGCATCCTATAGTTGATACTGAATCCATTCTTGTTTTCCTTGGTTTCGTTCTTCAGGATGTTGCCGGTTAACCAAAGTTTTGTTGCTCGTAGCCGGAACCACGGAGATGGTAGGGAAGAGAATCCTCCCGACCAGTCTTCGTTGGCAGAGTTCATGTTAGAGATGGAGAGGAACAAGCATGAGTCTAACCGCTTGCTAGCACGTATCGAGGAGAACACCGCACTCCCAAAGGCAAAGAGTCGGCGACCATCTATGATTTCATTGATGCGAAACCACCTACCTTCCATCATTCCATTGAACCACCGATGCGATGATGGCTCCGTAGTATCACACACAAGTTGCGTTACTGCGACGTGGTGAAAGGTGACAAGGTCACCTATGCTGCATATCACACGGAAGGTCTGCTAGTCTTTGGTGGCGTAACTATGAGGCTATGCTTCCGGTGGCGGAATACCTACACAGAGAGATTTCACCGAGGCTTTTCACGAGCATCACATTCCTATGGCTCTCATTGACCGCCAAGAGAAGAGTTACATAGCTTCACCGAGGGTAAGATGGCTGTTGATGCTTCTGATGAGAGAGTTTGAGAACCTCGCCCGCTATGCTCTGCAGGAGGTGCCCATAGACGCCAAGAAGCGAGCTAGGTTAGGAAGGGTATCAACCCCAAGTTGCGTCGTGATCTCCACTTGCACCATTGCAATACATTCCAGGCTCTTGTGAACAAGGCCATTAATGCAGAGACAGCTCAGCTCACTTACGAGGAGTCTCATAAGCACACCCGTGATTTGGGTTCTTCCTCCGGGTCTAGTTCCCAGAAGCGCCGGATTTGTGTTCCGAACTCCGCTCTTCCACTCGGATATTCACCGAGGCCATCTTATGTGGCACCTCACCCAATTCAGTCATATGCTACACCCAGACCTATTGGTAGACCGCCTGTCAATGCGGGTCCGCGTCCAACTTCAGGGACTTGCTTCACATGCGGAGAGCCAGGACACTATGCACGTGACTGCTCTCAAGCCAGTTATGCTCCACCCCAGCCCGAGAAGCCTATTGGCCGTGGTAAGCCACCATGCAAGATGATCAGTGTCAAGTCAGCTCCCATTGAACATGGACGTGTGCATCACGTCTCAGCTAAAGACGCTCATGATGATCCGGATGTCGTTCTTGGTACACTCCTTGTCAACTGTCATCCAGCTTCGGTTCTATTTGATACCGGAGCATCTCACTCCTTCATCTCTGAAGGCTATGCTCGTTTGCATGACATGTCATTTTGTGATATGCCAACTCCACTTGAAATCCAAACTCTAGGGTCTAGATGGCAAACTACCAGAATAAGCCTTGGTAATGAAATCCTTGTTGACAGACTTGTATTCCTTGCATCACTTGTAGCCCTCAAGTCTTCAGATATTAACATCATCTTGGTATGGACTGGATGACAGCTCATCATGCCAAGACTGATTGTTTCACCAGGTCTGTTCAGCTTACACACCCATCTGGCAAGATAGTCACTGTCTCCACCAGAGTTGCAAAGCGCCAACTCTATTCTCTTAATCCCAGCGCTCTCCCAGACCTTGAAGATATCCCGGTAGTCCGTGACTTTCCGGATGTCTTTCCAGAGGAACTGCCAGGAATTCCAGCTGACAGAGATGTAGAGTTTGTCATAGATCTTATCCCAGGAACCGCTCCAATCTCTAGGAGACCTTACAAGATGGCACCCTTAGAACTAGCTGAGCTTAAGAAACAACTTGATGAGTCCTTGCAAAAGGGTTTCATCCGTCCTAGTTCTTCTCCTTGGGCTTGTCTCGTCCTCTTTGTCAAGAAGAAGGATGGTACGGATCGGATGGTTGTAGATTATCGTCCCGTTAATTTGGTCATGATAAAGAACAAGTATCCGCTCCCCAGGATCAACGATCTGTACGATCAACTTGCTGGATTCTCGGTCTTTTCCAAGATGGATTTGAGGTTAGGCTACCACCAAATCAAGATCAGAAATGGGGACATTCCTAAGACGGCTTTCGTCACTCGTTATGGCCAATATGAGTACACCGTCATGTCCTTTGGTCTAACCAACGCTCCAGCTACATTCTCCTGCTTGATGAACTCGATCTTCATGGAGTATTTAGATAAGTTCATCATGGTTTACCTCAATGATATCCTTATTTACTCGAAGAACGAGGAAGAGCATGCTGAACATCTTAGACTTGTGCTAGAAAAACTCAGAGAGCACCGCCTTTATGCCAAGTTCTCCAAGTGTGAATTTTGGTTGCCGGAAGTGACCTATCTGGGCCACGTGATCTCTGGTAAGGGCATTGCTGTCAATCCCGAGAGAGTTCAGGCCGTCCTTGATTGGACTCCACATGAAACAGTTAAACAAGTTAGGAGTTTCCTTGGTCTAGCCAGTTATTGTTGCCGCTTCATTGAAAACTTCTCCAAAGTGGCCAAACCTCTCACGGAACTTCTCACGAAAGATAAAAAGTTTGAGTGGTCCCCACAGTGTGAGTACAGTTTTCAGGAACTAAAAAGACGCCTCACTTCTGCTCCCATACTTGTGCCACCGGATTTCACTAAGGACTTTGTTATCTATTGTGATGCCTCACGACAGGGACTAGGTTGCATTCTTATGCAGGATCGTCATGTGATTGCCTATGCATCTTGACAGTTGCATCCACATGAGGATAATTATCCTACACATGATTTAGAGCTTGAAGCCGTAGTCTATGCACTTAAGACATGGCGACATTACCTTCTCGGTAAACGTTGCGAGATTTACACCGATCACCAGAGTCTCAAGTATATCTTCACCCAACCAGATTTGAACCTTAGGCAAAGATGTTGGTTGGATTTGATCTCAGATTACGACTTAGGGATTACGTACACCCCAGGCAAGGGCAATGTCATGGCTGATGCGCTAAGTCGTAAGTCCTATTGCGACAATCTTATGTTGCAGCAGGGCCAACCACTTCTCCATGAGGAATTCTGTAAGCTTAATCTTCACATTGCTCCTCGCAGATTCCTTTCTACCTTGGTGGCAAAGCCTACTATTGTGGATCATATCATAGAAGTCCAGAAGCATGATACGGGAATCTCCCGAATCAAGAGAAATATCTCCAAGGGAGTAGCTGGTTGTTTCTCTATGGATGAACCAGGTGTTGTTTACTTTGGGAACCGCTTGGTGGTTCCCAAGAGTCAGCAGATGCAGCAATTGGTCCTTAAGGAGGCTCATGAATCTCCTCTCACGATTCATCCCGGTAGTACTAAGATGTATCAGGACCTACGCCAGAGGTTTTGGTGGACTAGGATGAAGAGAGAAATCGCCGACTTCGTTGCTAATTGTGACGTTTGTCGTCGCGTTAAGGCAGAGCATCAAAGGCCCTCGGCACCCTTGACCTTTAGCCATTCCTGAGTGGAAATGGGATAAAGTTGGTATGGACTTCATCACCGGCTTTCCCAGGACCAAGAAAGGGAATAACGCTATCTTCATAGTCATTGATCGTCTTTCCAAAGTGGCTCACTTCCTACATTAGGAGAGTATCACGCTAGTCATTTCGGGACTTATATATTTCTCGAATAGTATCACTTCATGGTGTCCCACTAGAGATCAATTCAGACCGTGGTATTCTTTCACTTCTCATTTAAGGAGAGTTTCCAAAGCGCCATGGGCACCCATCTTTCCTTGATGCAGCTTTCCACCCTCGGTCGGTGGTCGGTGGAGCAGGTCAACCAAATTCTCGAAGACATGCTTAGAGCTTGCGTTATCTCATTCGGTATGGATTGGGAGAAGTGTCTTCCTTTCACCGAGTTTGCTTATAACAATAGCTACCAATCCAGTCTCAAGAAAGCTCCTTTCGAGATTCTGTATGGACGAAGATGTCGAACACCTTTGAACTGGTCAGAAATCGGTGAAAGACAATTCTTTGGACCGGACATGATCCAGGAGGCAGAAGAGCAAGTTCGCATCATTCGTGAGAATTTAAAAACAGCCCAATCTCGTCAAAAGAGCTAGTATGACCGTCGTCATAAGGAAGTTGCTTGTGAAGTTGGCGACAAGGCTTACCTTCGGGTTACTCCTTTGAAGGGTACCCATCGTTTCGGTATCAAGGGCAAGTTGGCTCCTCGTTACATTGGTCCTTTTCGCATTCTCGCTAAATGAGGAGAGGTTGCCTACCAGTTGGAACTACCCCCACATCTTTCTCGAGTCCATGATGTCTTCCACATCTCTCAACTCACGCGTTGCTTCTTAGATCCCATCCGCGGAGTGGACCACGAAACGCTTGATCTCCAAGATAACCTCACATATCGAGAGTACCCTGTTCGCATTCTTGATCAAGCAGAGCGTGTTACCCGATGCCAGAACATCAAGTTTCTCAAGGTTCAGTGGTCTCATCACTCTGAGAGAGAAGCTACCTGGGAGCGAGAAGATCGTCTTCGACTTGAGTACCCCACTTTCATTCCGCCGACTCCTGAATCTCGGGACGAGATTCTTTCGAGTGGGGGCGAGTTGTCACATCCCTAGTTCTGGTATGATCTAGGCTAGCCTTCATGTTTGCATCATGTCTAAATTCTTTTTGAATTTGAATTGGGGACATGTGAAAAACCTCAGAAATCATTTTAAAAATGATCAAGATAAAAATTGCTTCAAATGGATCCAAGAAAATGTTCCTGTTCTCCCCTGGAAATATTGGACAGAGGTAAAATTCAAACCAATATTTTTAGGAGCTCAGAAATATTTATTTTGGGCATTTGAGTTAATACAATAATTATTTGCATTGGATATATATATGTTATGAATGATATATATGACCAAAAGTTCTGGTTTTTGATGAGGGGCTTTGGAATAATCCTTTTAGCCCCTACAAAAATTATCAGTGGGAAGCAAAATGGTTTAGTGCTTAAAACTAAACCAAAACAAATAATGAAACAGAAAAATAGAAAACAGAAATAAAAGGAACTTCATTGGGCCACTTACATGCGGTAGGGCCTTTATGCAGCCTAAGCGGCCCAACAGGCCCGGCCAGTAGCGCTGCCGATCGTCGTCTCCACCGCGCCACGAGGACGCCGAGCACGCGCCACGAGGACGCCGAGCACGCGCTCACCGCACGCGGCCATCCGCCCGGCGACCTCCTGCCTTCCTGCTAGCTCCGCGACCCCTTGCAGCGTCGCCACGCAACCCCCCGGCTCCCCTCGCTCTCAGCCGTGCTCATCCCCTCCCCTTTCTCTCTCTCGCGAGCACCACCGAACGAGCCGTCGCCGCAGCTCACCGCCAACGCGCTCCCCGCCGTCCCCTCGCCCCTCCATCGAGTCCACAAGCTCCGAGCCGTCGCCTGCTACCTCTCCGTCGAGCCACGTGACGCGGGAAGTCCTCGAGAGCCGCCATCGCCGTCGTCTTCACCTCCGGCCATCGGAGATCGCCTTCAACGCCCTGACGCCGTTCGTCCTTCCCCGAGCCCACCGAGCACACCCGAATAACCGTCGTGAGCTCTCCTCTATTTCCCCTCCTTCCTCGCGCTCGATTCTGCACCGTAGCATCGCCCGCAAGTGCCCGTGAGATCATCGTCGGCGACCATGGCGCCGTCATTTTTAGCTTGCGTTAGTGGCGCCCGATCACTCAGTCACGCTCCTGGTGATGCCAGGAGGCCGTAGCGCCCCTCCGCTCGCTCTCCCATGCACTGCAGCACCCCTCCCGCTCGAGCCGAACTCCGGCCGCCGCCGCGAGCTCCGCTCCGGCGAGCTCCGGCCTCCCCAGCTCCTCCCACCTACCCCACTAGATGCGGGAGAGCAGGGGCTACTCCCCGGTGCTCCCAGCCGCCACCCCCGTGCCCTGCAGCGTTCACACCGCCGCGACCAGAGGTCACCGCCGACGACCTTACCGGCCTGACGTGCGGGCTCGGCCTGCCAGGTGATTAGCTTAAGGCTAATCACCATTTAACTAAGCCCCTGACACTGACCAGTGGGCCCCAGCGCCACTAACCCTGTAATTAGGCTAAGTTAAACCCCCATGTTTAACCTGTGACACTGATGTGTGGACCCCACACATCAGGTTTGACCCTGGTCAGCGCTGTTGACCCGCTGACATCATGCTGTCATCAGCATGACGCAATTATTCATTTTCTGGTATTAAAATAAAATAGGAAATTCCAGAAAATGTTCAAAACTTCAAAAATTCATATAAATTCAACCGTAGCTCAGATTGAAATAATTTATATATGAAAAATCATCAGAAAAATTCAATCTATCCATCTGTAATAGTTTCATGCATGACTAGACAACTTATACCTGCTGTATAAGTGAAAACACATAAATGGCATTTATAAGAGCTTATCTTGGAGTTGCATTTGAATCTTTGGTTCAAATGGACTTCGACCAAATGAAAGCTAGTTGGATTAGTTCAAACAACATCACATCTTCATACCATGTTCATGCATCATATTGTTGCATATGCTTGTGTATTGATTGTCGACACCGTTCCTTCTCGATAGGTCCTGCTCTGGAGAGTGTTCCAGAGTACCTGTCAGAGGAGCGGTGCCCCCCTGTTGATCTTCCAGGCAAGCAAACCTCCTTGTTCATTCCGATACAATCCAACTCTCTCGCTCCTGCTCTCTGTTATTGCATTAGGACAACAACGATTCAACTGCTACTTTATGCTGCGGTAGTTGAACCCATTCCTCTGCATGACCTGTCATTGCCACAGTAAATAGTTGAAACCCACTAGCATGTGTAGGAGTTGGTTGAGCCATGTTGTGTTCCTACCATGCCATGCCTGCTATTGTTTAGAGTTGTGTCAGGTCTGATTCATTGGGAATGGATTGCAGTGCAGTGCTATGTTCTGATGTTGAGAGTTAAGTGTGTGAACACATTTTGGTAAAGGTAGTGGTGAGAGGCCATGTAGGAGTACATGGTGGGTTGTCTCACTGGAACCGTCCTTAAGCACTGAGTTCTGTGTATGTTGTCCGATGACTAGATACTACCACACATTGGGTTCCGGTAACTCGGCCCCTCTCGGCTTATTAATCACCTCGATCTCGGTCCAGGAGTTGCAACTAGTTTCTGGTGTTTGTAGGTAGTGCTATTTTTCTACCGAGTGGCACCAGGCAGGGTGGACTTGGGACAGACTAGGCACACGTGGCTCGGTGTACCAAGTGGCACCCGGATGGTGGGCACGGGAACCCTGCACACATCGTTTGGGGCTGTGAGTGAAACCCCGGCCGGATCTCCTTGCGGATGGAACCCGAATAGGCGATAAACCTGGACTAGAGTCTTCTGTGGTTAGTTAGGTCGAGGCCGACACCCTCGCCAGGCTTCTGCTTGAAAGTTGCCGAGATACATGACGTGTACATGGTGATAAGTGGTGAGATCGTGTGTGAAGAAGTACACCCATGCATGGTTATCATGATCTATTCGAATAGCCGTGTCCTCGGTTATGGACTTCTTGGATGCTTACGTGGTACATAGACAACTTGAAGTGGATACTCTAAAATGCTCAAGATAAGTGTGAGTGCTATGGATGGCTTCTCGTAGAGAGACGGAGATGAATCCATAGTAGTGTATTGATGTGGTGATTAGTGGACTCGTGTGCGCTGCCTCACCTCAAAGAAGTTTCTCGTAGTCGTAGAACAGGATAGCCACTGAGTCAAAGCTGGCTTGCTGCAACTAAACCCCACATTACCTTCTTGATACAAATGCATGTATGATAGGATCTGATGTAAGTCTTGCTGAGTACCTTTGTACTCACATTTTGTTTATTTATGTTTTGTAGATGAGACATTTGTCTCACTATTAGTTCCGCTTGGACTTCGACGAGTAGCTTGTTACCTCAGCTATGATCTTGTACCCTCGGGAGGGTCCTGTAGATAGTCAGGCTTCTCAGCCTTTTTCTTTTGTAGTTGTCTGTACCCAAACATGTAATGCTTCCGTTGCTTGTATGATCTAAATGATGGGTCATGAGACCCCTGTTTATATTAAATGCTATGTGGCTCTTCTAGGCCTTTATCTATATGAGTTTGCTTTATGTTGTGATGCCATGTTATACATAACATACTTGCATGTTATGCGTATGTGTAACGTGTATTGCTATGTGTGGGATCCGACAACCTAGTTGTCTATCCTTGGTACCCTCTCTTATGGGGAAATGTAGTCTAGTGCTTCCACCGAGCCATGGTAGTCCGCTACAGCCGGTTTATCGAGTCTGCTAGCCCAAAGACTCTTTGCTCGGAACACTTAGACTAGCCGGCATGTGATTCACTTCGTTCATGTATACATCCCTTCGAAATGTCACGCGGTGACATCCAGTCCTGCCTAGCTTTACTACAGCCCGGATTCCCGGAGTCTTGTTAGCCAGTTGCTACAGCCCGGATTCACACCTGGCCGACCGACATGCTCGATGTTGTTTCATGTATGCTGTCCCGTAAGTTAGTGCCACTTTGGGTTCACGACTAGTCATGTCGGCCCGGGTTCTTTGTCATGTGGATGCTAGCGACACTATCATATACGTGAGCCAAAAGGCGCAAACGGTCCAGGGCCATGGTAAGGTGACACCCGTGGGAATACCGTGCGTGTTGCCACAAAGTGATATGAGGTGTTACATGCTAGATCGGTGTGACTTAGAATCGGGGTCCCGACAATACCCTGTTGATGATGTGGCACGCAGTATCAATTGCCTCAGGCCAAAAGTGTCAAGGCGTCTTGTATTCATCAAGCATAGTGCAAGCCATCTCAACAAGAGTCATGTTCTTGCGCTCCACGACGCCAATCTGCTGAGGAGTATAAGGAGCAGATAACTCGTGAGTAATACCAAGTTCATCAAGATAGTCATCAAGACCAATATTCTTGAACTCGGTTCCATTGTCACTTCTAATGTGCTTGATCTTCACCCCGAAGTTTGTTGAAGCCCTCGAGGAAAATCATTTGAAGACTTCCTGCACTTCAGTTTTGTAAGTGATGATATGCACCCATGTGTAATGAGAATAGTCATTAACAATAACAAAGCCATATAAAGATGCAAAATTGGTGAATGTGGCATAATGAGTAGGGCCAAAGGGATCCATGTGAAGCAATTCAAATGGACGAGTGGTAGTCATGATAGTCTTTGAGGGATGCTTGGCCTTGGTCATCTTTCCAGCTTCACAAGCTCCACACAGATGATCCTTTGTATGTTGGTCCTCGACGAAGCAGAAATGCATATCACTCTCTACTGCTGAAGCTGAGTACATTGCTGCTTGTTCATGTTGTGCTCAATTGCTATGGATGAAGCAAACCCTCAAGGACTACGACATCAATGTGAAGAATGTGCCACTCTTCTGTGACAATGAGAGTGCCATCAAGATTGCTCATAACCCAGTTCAGCACTCGAAGACAAAGCACATCCAGATTCGTCATCGTTTTCTTCAAGATCATATATTGAAGGGCGACATCTCTATGGAGCATGTGAAGACTGAAGAACAACTAGTCGATATCTTCACAAAGCCCTTGGATGATAAGAGATTTAGCAAGTTGTGGTGTGAGCTAAATATCTTAGAATCTTCGAATGTTCTTTGAAAAGGACACACATACTAATTGAAAGTGCGTTATATCAACTAGAAGGGGGGTGAATAGGCGATTTTTACAAAATCATCACTGAGGAATTTCAAGGTGAGGAAATTCCTAAGTCACGAACAACTAGCCGCGGAATAAGTACTCAGATGCAAGCATAACAGAGCAGTAGCACAGACATCATGATGAAATGAAAACAAGCACAGAGTACAGGTAGCATGAACACAGGATAAGCAGGCTGAAGACACAGTGACTGAAGAATTAAGACTGACTAAATTGAGAAAGTCTTCAATCAAAGTCTTTAAATAGTAACAATCAAGTATAACAGTTTATGAATGAGGAAGTGGAAGGCTTGAGGAAATGGAACTAGTACCTCGGTGAAACAGTGATTTGGTAGACCAACTCCAACTACTGTGACAGTCGTACGTTTGGTTGGAGCAGCTAGGTATTTAAACCTGAGGACACATAGTCCTCACCGTGTTCTCCTTGAGCTAAGGTCACACAGACCACGCCCAATCACTCGTCGTAAGTCTTAAGGTGACTTCCAAACCTTCACAGACTCGGTCACTCGGTGATCCACAATTTCCTCTTGGATACTCTAGACCATGACGCCTAACTGTCTGGAGGATACACAGTCCTCAAAGGTAACAAGCATCGGTTCCACACAGGAACAATCTCTTCAGTGATGCTCAATCACTTTGGGTTTGTAGGTGTTTGGGTTTGGGTTTTCCTCACTTGATGATTTTCGCTCAAAGTCCTCGGAGGATGGGATGCTCTCAATGACAAGTGTTAGTTTCTCTTGGAGCAGCCAACCAGCTAGTGGTTGTAGGGGGGAGATATTTTATATCCTAGGGAGCAACCCGACATGATAAGACATAAATGCCCTTCAATGATATGACCGTTAGGTGCGAAGATATTTTGGTACAGCTGGGCATAGCACAGCAACGGTCGGATACTTGAGTATCAAATTCCTCAGGGCTATCATGTTCCTCACTTGTAGGAAATCCGCACTGGCGAATTCCTAACTCCTCAGTCAGAACAAATTCCTCAGAGAACAGAAGATTTTCGTCTCTGTCACTGAAGAAATTGACGGGACTGTATGAGATTTCCAATGGCTTCACTCGAAAGGACTGGGTAGGTGTAGGATTTTGAGATGTGCATCACTTGGAAACATTTCCTTTGTTTTAACTCGACCCCCTTTAACAGTACGGTGTTTCCTATTACTCAAGAAAGAGAAAAACGAAACTACGAAAACTAAAGTCTTCACGCTTCGTATTCCTCGCATGAATATCAAGTCTTCACGGTCACACCAATTTGTTCACTTTCAAAGTCTTCAGAAAGCCAAAGTCTTCAGTTAAAGAGATTCATTTTTAGGGGTCGACTCTCTCTATAAATATCAAACTCCGCATAGACTTATAGACATGTGTACACTCACAAACGCATTAGTCCCTTAACCTATAAGTCTCCAATACACCAAAATCACTAAGGGGCACTATATGCACCTACACTAACACTTATGCAAATTGATGACTTAGATGACACACGAAGTAACATTTTCTTCAATTAGTGAAGACTAACCCTCTAAGTGTGAATCAATGAAGAATTTGATTCTCAGATCCCTACGACAACTGTATGCGGTGTCTGAAATCAGCATTCTTATACGACGGGTCACGCCACCAACAAAAGTTGAGAATATCCATTTTCAACTTATTCTTTGATTTTTGAAATTCCTCAGTTGTTCAAATTCTTCAACTTTGCTAGTCTTCACTCTTTCCGATTGTGTTCTTCATTGACTATATATATATTTGAGTTTTTCAGTCCTCTATAGCATTCACTTATTGCTAATTCTTCAAGATGATTTTTCTGCTAAGTGAATTTGATCGGACCCTCCCCCCTCTATGCTAAAATCAACCCAGCATGTTCACAAATTCTTCATGTCCGTTCTATTTGAAACCCGTTCAAAATCTTCACTATGTCCTTGCCAGCTGAAGAATTTGTGAACGAAATATTAAAATTTTCGTATCTCAAACCGTTCCACGATGAGATTAGTCTATTCACCAAGATCTAACACGATCTCCACTTCATAGTACGTGGTCAACACATTTCGCTAGGATAAGAAGGGTCAGGGGCATGTTCGTCCATTTTCCTCGGACGAGCGGTTTTTTCACCTCGGCCATAAATACCCCTCACCCTCCTCAGACCTCATTTACCCCACTCGACCTCACTTCCCATGCTCGAGCTCTCGACCTAGCGCCGCCGCTACCTTCCATCGTCGCCGATGAGGAAGACCTTCATTGCCTCGACCTCGTCGCTATCGTACTTTCGCCGGCCGCAGAAATCTTCACTCCGCCGCCGCCGTAGCTGTCTTCTGGCACGAAGTTAGGGTGTGGAAGATCTGAATGGACGGAATTCTCAACTTCAACTCCCAGTTCGTTGTGTTCTTTGCCAAGGTTAAATAAAATCTATTTTCACTGCCCTTGTTGATTCTGATGATTTCCACAAAATCCTCAAAAGGTGCTTATTCTTCAGCTTCCACACTCTTAAACACCACACTTGCATATGTTCTTGATTTGTTTCTCTAAGCAACGTTTTCCTCAAGATTCCTCTATTGTGTGGATTTCAATCTATACAACTCTGGAACCTAAGTCAAAGACCGCTTAGTGAAATTCCTCAAGACACCCCTGGTCCAATTCCTCTGCCGGATTTCGGGTTCCGGCAAAACCCTGAAGGTTCGAACACTGGGGTGTGCACGAAGATCTCTCCCTTCCCTAGCTCACCCACTCACCTCGATCTCAAGGCTTAGCATGTCAAACTCGAAGAACAAGGGACACAGGGTTTATACTGGTTCGGGCCACCGATGTGGTGTAATACCCTACTCCAGTGTGGTGTGGTGGATTGCCTCGTAGGCTAAGCATGAACACGTACAAGGGAAGAACATCCTCCTGAGGAGAGGTGTTCTTGAGCTCGGTGAGCTTGTGTGGTTGATGGTGATCTAGATCCTCCCTCCTACTAAAGTGGTGGCTAGTCCTATTTATAGAGGCCCGGGTCCTCTCCCCAAATGTTAGGCGGGAAGGGATCCCACAACGGCCAATTTGAAGGGGGACAGCTAGTACAAGTTATCCTGACAAAAGGTGGTCTTCGCCTGCCAAAGGCTCTGGTGGTGACGCCATCGTGGGCTCCGCGATGACCTCCGTCCTGCCGTCCTGCTGGTCTTGGTCTCGTTGCACCGATATGGAAACCTTTGCCTGATGCCTCGGGACTCCTTGCCTGCGCTTGCCCCTTTAAAACCAAAGAGGCAACGGGTACTCTGCGTCCACTGGCGCCCGCCTTGCCTTGGTCGTCACGGCTCTCGTCACAGGAACCTCACGAGGTGCCCCTCGCCTTGATCTCTACGCCCCTCGTGAGCCAGCCTAGTGAGGCCTCCCCTGATGAGGTCTCGTTGTCGGATCTCGGGTTCCGGCAAAACCCTTAAGGTTCAAACTCTGGGGTGCGCGCGAAGTTCTTTCCCTCCTACTGACCCATGCCCTAGCTCACTAAGATCTCACGGATGAACTAGACAAACTCGCAACACAGAAACACACGAGATTTATACTGGTTCGGGCCACCGTTGTGGTGTAATACCCTACTCCAGTGTGTGGTGGTGGATTGCCTCTTGGGTTGATGATGAACGGTATAAGGGGAAGAACAGCCTCCTGAGGTTGAGGTGTTCTTGTGCTTGGTGAACTGGTGGATGAGAACTTGGTCAGTTCAACCTGTCCTTATTGTGGTGGCTAGCTCTACTTATATAGGCCCTGGTCCTCTCCCCAAATATTGAGCGGGAAGGGAGCCAACATCGGCGGGCAAATTTGAAAGGGGACAGCTAGTACAAGCTATCCTGACAAAAGCGGTCTTCGCCTGCAAAAGTCTCTGGTGATGACGCCGTGTTGGGCTCCATGGTGACCTCTGTCTTGACGTCCTGCTGGTCTTGGTCTTGTTGCACCGATATGGAAACCTTTGCTTGACGCCTCGGTACTCCGCGCCTGCACCTGCTTCTTTAGCACCAAAGGGGAAACAAGGACGCTGCACGCCCCTGCGCCCGCCTGGTGTCGATCGTCATGGCTCACGTCACTTGAGCCTCGCGAGGTTTGCCCCGCCTTGATATCTCTGCTCTTCGTGAGCCTGCCTGGATAGGACGCTCCTGAGGAGGTCTTGCGTCATCCTCCTTGCGAGGCTTGGCCCCTCGCGAAGGTCTTGATTGCCTTGTTGATGAAGATGGGCCGTACGGCCTGCTAAACAACCACTCCGTGGGCTGCGAGCGAGCAAGTCCGGGACCCCGTTTCGAAGCGGCGGTAGCCACCGGGCCCAAGGCGCGCCCAGGCTTGGCTTCGTGGCGAAGCCAAGGGTCAAGTACGGAGCGCCGCGGGCCCCAAAAGCCCGCGGCCTCGGTCGACGTGTTGCGGTTGATTGGACCTGGGCGTCTCCACTTCCCACGCTGCCTCGGCAACTGCTCGACTTGACAAGTCCATGTAAGATGCAAGGAAAACCATCATTACCTGTGATCGTGGGAGGCGCCGGTTGGCCTTCTTCCGCTATAAACGGGGAGGGGGGAGGAGCCCCCCGTCGCCCATCTCTTCCTTGCTCGCTTGCTTCTTCCTCCTCGCTCCATTGCGAGCAACGCCACCCATGGCGCCATGAAGGAAGTTCTCTGCCGCCGAGAAGGGGAAAACCCCTCGCGAAGGACCCGGCTCCCCGGCGCCCAAGCGCGGACGCGGCCGTCCGTGCAAGCATGTCTTGACCCCCGCCACGGCCCGCGGAGGGGGTCGTCTCAGCCATGGCGGACCAGTTGACGAAGGGAGGCGCGCCATGGTGGCGCGGCCTCCGCGCCCACGCTCCCATTCGGTGGAAGTGTCGCCAGAGTTTGTCGTCTGGTCGAAGAACCCGACCGGCAACTGGCTCCAGCTTCTGCGCTTCTTCGTCGATGAACTACCGGCCTCTAGTCCAGGCGGGCTCTGGTTGCAGGCGGATGGCTGCTGCAGCAAGGCCTCTTGGGTTGCAGTCGAGACTTCCACCGCGGGCAACATAACCCTTGCCCGCGGCTGGCAGACGTTCGCCCACGCGCGCGGCTTGGGCGGGCGGCGCTCCCTCCATTTCAAGTATGATGGTGGGACGACCCTCTACGTGAGGGTGTTCGGGGAAGATGGTCGCCGCGCAGGGTGCTGCCCCGAGGCGAACGACGGCGAGGAGGTGCTCGGCCTTGGTGACGGCCACGGCGAGGATGAGGGCGAGCCCGCCCTTGGTGGCGACCGTGTCTCGTCCAGCTACAGCGGCTCTTCCTATGGCGACAGCTCCAGCAGCGATGGGTGCGACCAGCCGCCGTGCCCGCTTCGAAGGCGGCAGCGGGTCGTCTCGTCGCCGCACCTCCTTGAAGCGCGAGGAGGGGTTTAGCTAAGCTCGGGACACTGCTAGGGGCCTGCCTCCGCGGATCACTGCAACGTTGCTTTTGTTTTGCTCCTTTTCCTGCATCAAAGATGAAACCAGTATGGGCCCAGAGGGGCGTGTATCGAACTATGGTTCCTTGGTTATTGCACTATGCGTGTTGTTCCTGTGTCGTGTTGTTATTTTGCGCAAAGATAACTTAACCTGGTGCGTTCAGGATGCCCTCTTCCTTACGAGGTGTTTGTTTCCTCGTGTCCATCTTGACCTGCTTGCTCACGAATTGCGAAAATTCGTTAGAAGGTACGCTAGGAGATTTGCCGTTCACCCGAGCTTGACCTGGCGCTTGTATCGCGGTACCCGAGGGGCACGGACTAGGAGAGATGCGCCAGTTTTTGGGCTCAAACGAGGGTGGCTCGCGAGAAGGCAGAGAGGAGAAAAATGCTCGCGAGGTATGCGAGAGAGAGAGAACACGAGAGAACCAGAGCAGGAAAATGCAGTAAGAGGCGA
This sequence comes from Aegilops bicornis, assembly GCA_021605145.1. NCBI lineage: Eukaryota > Viridiplantae > Streptophyta > Magnoliopsida > Poales > Poaceae > Aegilops > Aegilops bicornis. The sequence goes on along the minus strand of CM038671.1, from coordinate 401,810,671 downwards.
GGGAATCGAATCAGCAAGGAACACCAAAGGAAAACTTTGATTAAGGAAGAACGAGCCAACTACAGAAAGCAAATGGAAAGCCGCGTCCGGCACCTAGTCTAGTCTTCAAGTCTTCTCACCAGCGCGGAGCTAAGTGCTTCCACTAGGCTTGGGAGGGAGCCCCAGGACCTGAGGCCGGCGCTCCTGAGACTCCGGGGCGTGTACAGCCCCACTCATTATTACGTGAGAATGTCACGGGCGGCGATTCTTCACAGGCTCCGGGCCTTCTTCACAAGCTCTGGGCCTTTCTTCACAGGCTCTGGGCCTTGCTTCATGGGTAGAACTTCTGGAGGTGCTGGATGTTCCAGGCATTCTGGATAGGTATTATGTCCTGCGTCTCCAGGCGCGCGGCGCCAGGCCTGGAGACATGGACGACCCTGAACGGGCCCTCCCACATGGTTGAAATCTTGTGCAGCCCTTCCTTGGAAAGGACCCGCCTTAGGACGAGGTCGCCTACCTCGAGTGTCCTGGAACGGATGCTGCGGCAGTGGTATCGCCGCAGCGCTTGCTGGTACCTTGCCGCCCTCAGTGCGGCTTCGCGACGTTGTTCCTCCCCCAGCACGAGGTCCATCCCCCGCGTGGCATCTTGCTACGCTTTATCGAACGCCAAGACCCATGCGGAGCGATGCTTGACCTCGTGAGGGAGGACCGCTTCAGCTCCGTAAACAAGGAAGAATGGGGTCTCGCCCGTTGGCTTGGTGGCAGTGGTGCGGATGGACCACAGCATGGACTGGAGCTCGTCGTACCAGCCCCTGCCACAGGCCTCGAGCTTCTTCTTGAAGGTCCTGGTCTTGAGGCCCCTCAGGACCTCCGCGTTGGCGCGTTCGGCCTGACCATTGCTCCTGGGGTGCGCCACCAAAGCGTAGCAGATGTGCGTTCCAAGGTTAGCACAGTAGGTTTTGAAGAGGTTACTAGTAAACTGCGAGCCGTTATCTGTGATGATGCGGTTGGGGACCCAAAACTGCTCATGAGGCCCTTGATGAACTTGACAACAGAGCCGGCTGGGATGGTGCGGACACCTTCCACTTCCGTCCACTTGGTGAACTTGTTGATAGCGACGTAGAGGTAAAGGTAGCCCCCAGGCGCTCGAGGGAACGGGCCCAGGATGTCCAGCCCCCAGACCGCGAACGACCACGTGAGTGGAATAGTTTGGAGGCCCTGAGCCGACTGATGAATTTGCTTGGTGTGGAACTGGCAGGCTTCGCAGGACTTCACCAGCTCAGCTGCGTCGTTGAGCGCAGTGGGCCAGTAGAACCCACTTCGGAATGATTTGCCGACGAGGGTCCGCGATGACGAATGGTTCCCGCAGTCACCACCGTGTATGTCAGTTAGCAGCTCCTTCCCTTGTCCCTGGAAATGCAGCGCAAGGAAACATCATTGGGCCGCTTCCTGTACAACTCGCCATCCCTGATGCAGTATGCTGTTGCTTGCCGTACCACACGCTCTGCATCCTCCTCCTTCTCTGGCAGCGCCCCTTGCATCAGATACTCCTTGAATTCCTGGGTCCAACATCCCTCCTGAGGTTCAAGCGCCAAGAGCAAGCGAGCTCCTGAGGTCGGGCCACAGGTCGGGGCTCCTGAGACGGGAGGTTGTGGAAGCTCCTCCCGAGGCTGAGCTGTGCTTGAAAGTGGTGGTGCAGGTGATGGCTTGAAGAGCCATTCCTCAAAGACGTCGGGCTCTTGCGGCTGCCACTTGGATGCTCTCCTGGCGATGTCGTCGTTTTCCTTGTTGGTTCCCTGGGGCACGTGCTGCAGCTCCAGGCCCAAGAACTGCTTCTCCATCTTACGCACCTCCGCGAGGTATGCCTCCATATGCTCGTCCTTTGGCTCGTATACCTTGTTGGAGTAGTTGACGAGGAGTTGCGAGTCGCCTCTGACTGTAAGGCGCTTCACCCCCAGAGCTGCCGCGGCCTTCAGGCCAGCTATGAGGCCTTCGTATTCTGCGATATTGTTGGAGACCTTCTCGCCGTGCTGAAAGCAGATTTGCTCAACATAGTAGAGCTTGTCCTGAGTGGGCGAGATGAGCACTGCTCCAGCCCCCGCGCCCTGGTGCGCGAAGGCGCCATCGAAGTACATGACCCAGCCGTCTGGTGCCTCGCTCCCTGGTGAGGTGGATCGGTCTTCGCCTTCTTCAAGTGTCGGGGCATCCGTCCATTCCGCCACAAAATCAGCGAGCGCGGCCCCCTTGATGACCCTGGTAGTGCTGAACTCCAACTGGAATGCTTGCAGCTCGATGTTCCACTCAGCGACCCTTCCAGCTGAGTTGGGGCTCCTGAGCACCCTCTCCAATGGGTAGGCCGAGACGACCTTAATGGGGTGGCCCTGGAACTAGTGCCGCAGCTTGCGTGAGGCCACCAAGAGTGCGAGCAGGAGCTTCTGAGGCATGGGTTAGCGTGCCCTTGCGTCCTGCAACACGATGCTGACAAAGTACACCGGGTGTTCGACGAGGGCTGGCACACTGTCGAGGCTCGGGTCCTGCGGAGATTGGGGCATCTCCTGAGGTGGAGGGGTTCCGGAGACCTGACTGTCTTCGGCAGTTTCGGCGGCGGCGCCCTGCCGAGCTTGGCCTTCTGCTGCTGAGGCCTTTGCTGCGCCTTCCTGACCCTGCACTACTTCAGCTGCGGCTTGGCACAGCGCGCCCTTGGCTTGGCGCTCCTCCCGAACCGCCACCAGCGCCGCGCTGGCGGAGTACGGGGTGGCGGCAAGGTAAAGCACTAAGGGTTCGAGAGGTCGTGGTGCCACCATCACCGGAGGGCTGGTCAGGTATTTCTTGAGGTCTTGGAAGGCTCGGTCGGCCTCTGGTGTCCACTCGAACGGGCCCTTCTTCTTCATGAGCTTGAAGAAGGGTAAGGTGCGCTCTCCCAGCTTGGAGATGAAACGCCCCAATGCAGTCACTCGTCCCGCCAGCTTCTGCATCTCTCTGAGGGTCTGCGGCAGGCTCATGTCCTCGATGGCCTTGATCTTCTTCGGGTTCGCCTCGATCCCTCTGTGGGATATGAGGAATCCCAGCAGCTTGCCGGAAGGGACACCAAACACACACTTCTCTGGGTTAAGCCGCAAGTTCACCTAGCGCAGGCTCTCGAAGGTCTCCTCCAGGTCTTGAATCAAGGTTCTCGCCTCCCGAGACTTCACCACTATGTCGTCGACATAGGCCTCCGTGTTTCTCCCGAGCTGCCTCCCCAAGGCGATATGCATCAGCCGCTGAAAGGTCGTGTCTACGTTGCGCAGCCCGAAGGGCATGCAGGTGTAGTAGTACACCCCACACGGGGTCAGGAAGGCTATCTTCTCTATGTCTTCCACCGCCATCTTGATCTGGTGATACCCTGAGAATGCATCCAGGAAGCACAGCAGGTCGCACTCGGCGGTGGAGTCGACAATTTGATCGATGCGAGAGTGCAGGAACGGATCTTGGGGGTAGGCCTTATTAAGGTTAGTGAAATCGACGCACATCCATTCCTTCCCGCCTTTCTTCGGCACTACGGCGGGGTTCGCCAGCCATGTGGGGTACCGAACCTCGCGAATGGCACCCGCTGCCTCCAGCTTGCGGGTCTCCTGGACGATGAAGGCTTGTTTCTCTGTGGATTGTCGCCTCGCTCGTTGCTAGACAGGGCGCATGTTGGGGCACACCCTTAAGTGATGCTGAATCACCTCTCTTGGAACCCCCACTAGCTGATTGGGCTCCCATGTGAATTCCTTGTTTGTGCGCAAGAACCTCACCAATGCTTCCTCTTGACCTGGGTCGAGGCCGGCTCCTATGGTAAAGGTGGCCCCTGAGAATCCGTCCTTATTGACCGGCACCTGCTTGGTTTCTGCCTTGTCTTGGGTGAACAGCTGCTTCTTCTTGGTGGGCGTGGCCTCCTTGGCCTCGGGGGTACCGGCGCTCGTGGGTTGTGCTGCCGCCGCGGTCTTGAAGGCAAGCCTGAGTGCCGTTATGGCTTCCTTGGTGTCCCCCTTGATGGTGAGGATGCCTCTGCTCCCAGGCATCTTCATGAGGTTGTACGCCGGGTGAGTCGCTGCCATGAACTGAGCGAGAGCTGGGTACCCGAGGATGGCGTTGTACGGGAGACCGATGGGCGATGTCGAAGTCAACCAGCTCAGTGCGGTAGTTGTCGCGTGTGCCCTAGAGAGTGAGCACCGCCACCACCAACTCCTGAGAAGGGCTAGCTGAGGCCAAGCCGCTCGAGCGGTACGTGAAGAAGGCTGAAGGCCTCTATGGAGAGCAAGTTGAGGCCAGCGCCGCCGTCAATGAGGGTCTTGGTAACAGCCACGTTGCAAATGGTGGGCGTGCAGAGCATCGGGAGCATGCCCGAGCCGGATGTGGAGTCGGGGTGGTCTTCTGAGCCGAAAGTGAGGTCGGCCTCTGGCGCAGCCTAACCCGGTGGAGCCCCGCGCTTAGGCGGCCCCAATCGGCGGAGGAACTGTTTGGCGTGGCGATCTGAAGGCGGTGCTCGAGAGCCGCCAACAGGGCGTGGATCGTGTGGTGCGCCCGGCACAGCGTAGCAGTGAGGAGGTCGCGGAGCTCCCCCCAGGACGCCACCGTGGATCCAGGGAGGTTGAGCAGCCAGGCGCGTGGCTTGCCGGCGAGTGCCATAGGGAACCAGTTAGCCATGACCTTGTCATCACCCCCGGCCTTGAGGACAGCCTCCTCGTACGCCAGTAGGAACGGCGACGGGTCCGCAGCGCCGTCATAGCGCGGCGGCATCTCCGACCTGAACTTGGGTGGCCATTGCAACCGTCGCAGGGCGGGGGCTAGGGCTCGGAGCCCCCTGGCCCCATCGTCACCACCAGCCGCAGGAGCGGATGGCGGGGCACCTGCCATGGAGGCGAAGTGCGGCGGCGCGGGGCGTAGGCTGGGGGAGAGAAGCTACAGCGCACCCCCTACCTGGCGCGCCAAATGTCGGATCTCGGGTTCTGGCAAAACCCTTAAGGATCGAACTCTGGGGTGCACGCGAAGTTCTTTCCCTCCTATCGTTCCACGCCCTAGCTCACTAAGATCTCACGGATGAAATCGACGAACTCGCAACATAGAAAGACATGAGATTTATACTGGTTCGGACCACCGTTGTTGTGTAATACCCTACTCCAGTGTGTGGTGGTGGATTGCCTCCTGGGCTGATGATGAACAGTACAAGGGGAAGAACAGCCTCCAGAGGTTGAGGTGTTCTTGTGCTTGGTGAACTGGTGGATGAGAACTCGGTCAGCTCAACCTGTCCTTACTGTGGTGGCTAGCTCTACTTATATAGGCCCTGGCCCTCTCCCCAAATATTGAGCGGGAAGGGAGCCAACAACGGTGGGCAAATTTGAAAGGGGACTGCTAGTACGAGCTATCCTGACAAAAGCGGTCTTCGCCTGCAAAAGGCTCTGGTGATGACGCCGTGTTGGGCTCCATGGTGACCTCTGTCTTGACGTCCTGCTGGTCTTGGTCTTGTTGCACCGATATGGAAACCTTTGCTTGGCCGCCTCGGTACTCAGCGCTTTGCTGCTTCTTTAGCACCAAAGGGGAAACAAGGACGCTGCGCGCCCCTACGCCCGCCTGGTGTCGATCGTCATGGCTCACGTCACTTGAGCCTCGCGAGGTTTGCCCCGCCTTGATATCTCCGCTCTTCGTGAGCCTGCCTGGCTAGGCCGCTCCTAAGGAGGTCTTGCGTCGTCTGCCTCGCGAGGGTCTTGATTGCCTTGTTGATGAAGATGGGTCGTACGGCCCGCTAGCTTAGTCATGCCGTGGGCCGCAGGCAGGCAAGTCTGGGGACCCCCGTTTCCAGAACGCCGACACTCGTGTCGTCCACCTCACGAGGCTTGGCCCCTCGCGGGGGTCTTGAGTGTTTGCTGGTGAATACGGGCCATACAGGGCCGCTGGTGGAGCCATGCCATGGGCTGTAGGCAGGCAAGTCCGGGGACCCCCGTTCCCAGAACGCCGACAGTAGCCCGTGGGCCCAAGGCGCGCTCGAACTTGGCTTCGAGGCGAAGCCAAAGGGCAAGTGCAGAGCGCCGCGGGCCCCAACCACCTGCGGCCTTGATTGACGCGTTGCGACTAACAAGACGTGCGCGTCTCCGCTTCCCCATGCGGCCTCGGCAACTGCCCGACTGACAGAAAGGCTGGTGCGGGCTGCGCTGCCTTCATTGCGCTCCTTCGCCTTGCTCCAGATCCCCTTTCTTGCTCTTCGCTTCCAAATACTCCAGATTCACCCACATCCTCCTTCAAGCCTGCCGCCAATGGCACCCAACAAAGCTCGGCCTGCTCCTCTGCCTTCCTAGTACGAGCCGGCGCTCAGTGCGCCGAGCGTTTCGGAGAAGAACCTCGCCGTCGTGCTCCTAATGATGGCGGAGGGCGATGAGAAGAGGAAGACTATGCTCCGGGCCGGCTCCGCTGAGCCGGAGGCCTCGAGTAGTACTTTCTACCCCTTCTTCATGAGCAGCATCATCGCAGGGTTGGTTCCCCCCTTCTCCGACTTATTCTATTCTGTCCTCAGCCATTACAAGATTCTCGCCCTCCATCTTCATCCCAACTCCATCCTCCTCCTATCGATCTTTGCCTTCCACTGCGAGGTGTATCTCGGGGTGATGTCATTCGTGGCACTGCTGCGCCACTTCTTCTTCCTCCGGATCAAGGAGGGCCACTGCTCGGGTTCTGTTGGCTTCGTTGCGGCCAACAAGACCAAAGCAATCTCGAAGGCCGGGAAGAAGGCCGAGGGCTTCAGGGGCAAGTGGGTCTGGATGGACGCCAAGTGCTCCCACCCCCGGCTGGAGCTGCCAACGGAGATGCCCGTGTCCCAAGAGGGGTGGCTTCGCGCGAAGCTCACCGAGCCCTGGGCCGTGCAGGTGCTGGAGAGGATGACCGCCGACCTGAGGCCTGGTGACTCAAGGGCGGTGAAGCTGACGCGGGCCATGATCGTCAAAGAATTCATGACACAGCACAAAGCTCCCCTCCAGGCGCGCTCGCGCCACTTGTGGAAGCTCGGAGATGAAGGAGACGACCTCCGCCTGAGTCTGGAGGCCCTTTCTACTGAGGAGCTGGGCTCGGCCCTCTGCTCCTTGGTTGGGGATGACCAAGGATACTCGCGGGACTCCTTTGTTTCCTTGTATCGCCGCTCGGATGGGGCGGAGGTCGCTGCCGCCATGCCCGTCTTTGATGGGCACGGGCTCGTGCCGCCTGCGCCCTCTGATGCCCTGGTGACGACGACTCCGATGGTGGTGTCCTCCGATGAGGAGGAGGAGCAGGACTCGGCGGCCACCCTGGAAGGGTCTGGAGAGACCTCCCCTCCACGCAAGGCTGATCTTCTTCACACCTTGCCCGACGACGCCGACGCCGACGGCCACCTGGTGAAGTAAGTCCCGCCTTCCGCTAGGGTTACGATGAGGTCCAGGGTCTCCCCCTGAGGGAAGTCGACGTCCGGCGTCCTGACGAAGAGCAGATCATCACTGATCTCTCGGGGTGACACCCCCACTTCGCCGCCTCCCAGGGCCACCGCGGCCTCGCAGACTCCCGGGGACAGCGCGCCTGCGCCCCAAGCCACGAGGCCTCTAAGCTTTGCACTTCTAAAGAGGCGTCGGGACTACACCACCGTGGACTAGTGAGTTTCCAGCCCTGACCTTGCCCCTGTTCCTGCTCCTGTTGCAGCCTCTTGATGCTTCTTCACTGATCTTCTAGGCCGACATCATCGTCGAAGAAGAAGAAGGGAGGGGCGGCCACACCCTCGGGGCCCCAACAGCCTGGCGCGGCCGCACCTCCTTCGGTGCAGAAGGGCGGCGATGGCGCTCGCATTTCTCCAGCCTGATCGTCCTCTCGAGGCCCAGAAGAGCGCCCCCAGGAGAGGGCACCCGCCAAGGCCTCGCCAGCTCCTGAGGCGCTCATCCCCAGCCTGTCGGCCGAGGCTCCAAAGGCTCCCGAGCTTCTGGCTTCTTCCTCCACCGCTATCAGCCTACAGGTCTTGGTGATGACACTGCTCCTTCTTCTGCCTTACCTTCAGCTCACAATCCTTCTGCTTCGCCTGACGTCATGGAGCACGCTCTCTCTGCGTTGACCCTGCTGCGGGAGGATCTTCAAGGCCCCGACCGTCTCCTGGTGGCCGGGCTCCAGGAGCTGATCTCTGGCTGGCTCCACTCCGATGCGTCCATTCCGGAGGCGCTAAGCCAGGCCGTGGCAGCATCCGAGAAGGACAATCAGGCTACCACCCAAGCTGCGGCTGCCCACGAGGTGGCGCTGAAGGACGCCGGGGCTGCCCAGGATCACTGCTGGTCGCTGGAGACCGAGCGCAACGAGCATGCGGCCGAGGCTCGAGGCCGCCAGGCGGAGGAGGAGAAGATGAAGGCCCGAGAGGATGCCGTCAGGGGTCGCGACGCCGAGCTGGAGCAATTGGCGAAGGCGCAGGACACAGAGCGCAGCCGGCTGGAGAAGTTGGAGCAGGAGATTAAGGCAGAGAAGGCCGAGCTGGAAGCCAAGGCGAAGGTCCTGGCTGAGGACCGCGTGGCTTTCAAGTCCCTTGAGGAGAAATCCCACGTGGCGCCGCGGGCACTCTACGAGAAGGGCTTGGAGGAGCCACTAGCGACTGACGACGAGGGCCCCGCCCAGCTGCTTCCTCATCTGGTTGAGGCGCTTGAGGGCGTCGTGGACGGAATCGGCCCCTTGGTGGAGGGGGAGGCCCGCGCGCTCTCCTCAACTGCACTGATGCACGTCTTCAGCCACCTCCATCTTCGCGATCCTGATGCCGACCTTGACGAGCTGCTCGAACCCGTGGACAACGAGTGATGCACAACTGCTGCCGAAGCTGTGAAGAGCTAGGTGGAGACCTTGCTGAAGAAGTTCCGCGCCTTCGATCCTGCGCCCTCAACTAGCGGTGCTGCCGAACCTGCAACTCCAGCGGGCGGTGCAGGTGAGGGCAACGCTACTGTGGAAGGAGCATCCCTTGCGAGTGACGGTGGCGTCCAGGGATGACGAGATGGCTTGCTGGCGGCTCCTTTCTTATTTGGCTTCTGCAATATGCACCATGCCTCGTGGAGGCGTTTAAACTTGTGTTTGGTACTGTAAGAACAATATGTCTTGTAATATTTGTTTGAGATTTTGCGATTTCCTTCCCATTTTCTTGGTGTTCTGCATCGGCAGGGCCGACCCCGCTCATACCTCAGCCGCCGTTGGGTCATCCGGATCACCAGGACGAGACCAAGGGGTGAAGGGCTACGTGGCTAGTTCGGCTCCTGAGTTGCGATGCTCAGGAGTCCCCCTTGACGCGCAAACAGCTTACAGGAAGAACGTGCAGGAGTAGGCCTAGTGTTATACGTCGGCAGGGCCCGACCCCGCGCATACCTCAGCCGCCGTTGGGTCGTCCGGATCACCAGGACGAGACCAAGGGGTGAGGGGCTACGTGGCCAGTTAGGCTCATGAGTCGCGATGCTCAGGAGTCCCCCTTGACGTCCAAACGACCTTCATACCTTGGCTCGGCTCGGGAGGGCGCATGACGACCAGGTCCGAGAGACCTGGCAGGGCGGCGTACGCTTTGGGCATGACCCGAGTGCAACCCCCATGCCCAGCCCCTTCGCGCAGCTCTCCCGAGGGGAAAGCGTTGTGGTGAGGCTGGACACCGAGCCGGGTGTCTCCCTGAGGTTGGTACAGCCAGGGGGCCGCCCTCAGTTGTTTATCACCAGCGCGGAGCATAGCGCTTCTGCACTTGCACGGGCATAGCCGCTCCTCGATCGTGTCGGCTGCCCGCGCGGAGCATGGTGCTTCCACTGGTGTGTGGGTGAGGGCTCCCTCTGAGTGGAGCCCCAGGCGTGTCTGAGCCCATACGACACGTGGCTTGCATGGCAGGGCTGGACGAGGTGTGTCTGGGCACTCATGAGCCAGCGCGGGAGTCACGAGGCCCTACCTCAAGGCGGGTTGCGCCTGGTCTTGATTCCTGACGGCCATGACGGTCCTGCGAGATGGTTAGGAAACTTGCGTCGGGCGAATCTCCTGAGGCGATCACATGAGAAGGCCAGACACCAACGACCCCAGGAGGTGACATGAGCGGGGCTGGCCCGCTAGACAGAGCTCAATCGTTGGGTTTATCGGTGCTGCAGGGACGGACCCGAGCACAGACACCGTGCCTAGTCTTCTCATGCGAAGTATCCTGAAAAAAGACGATCGGCGCGCGGCTCCCGCGGTGGGTGACAATCAAGCAGGTGATAACCATGGATAACTCATGAGATGGAACAAGCTAGCTTAGATAGATGCGAGAACGATACATGCCACTGGGACGGACCCGAGCGGCCTGGGGATGATACAACCCGAGGGGCGCCCCCAGTAGAGTAAGCTAAAGATGCAAAAGGATACATGCCGCAGGGACAGGCCCGTGCGACCTGGGAATCGTGCAGCCCGAGGGGCGCTCCCAGCTGAGTAAACTTGGAAAATGTCACCTGGTTCCGTTGGTGAAGGAGTCTTGAGGTAGACGAAGGCGCGCAATGAAGGGGTCGCTCCTCATGAGCCACCAAGACCCTGAGCCTCGGGAGGCTCTGGGGGCTCAGGTGGCTCTTTGAGGACCATTGCCACCTCCGCCAGGACTGCGTGATGCCTGGCTTCTTGAGCTGCCAGGGTGCTCAGTAGATGACGCTGGTAGGCGGCCACCACGTTCGGCAAGCCAAATGGCATGCGGACATAGCTGTGAGGTGGACCCTCGCAGCGCCCGACGCGTGAAGGCTAGAAGCGCTCCTGAGACGCAGCTCTGTTGAGCCCTAGAATGTCGATGCAGACGCACAGCCCACCATCCTCGCCAGGATGGGGAGCTGCGCCTGGTGGGCGGCGGTCGCCGCGCATGGTCCTTGCTTCTTGAAGCTCATGGGTGGCCTTAACGATGAACTCTTGACCGCCGGGCGCTCCTCGCCCAGTGCCCTCCTGAGGGAAACGTGCCGCAAAGCACGCCTCCACGTGGTGCCCGAGCGCCTCCCTCGTGATGTTGGCTAGGTCTGAGACCCTCCAGAAGAGATCCCCCGAGCCTCGCCTGAGGAGGGCGCCAGGCGCACCTCCCTATGCGAGGGAGGGAGGCGCCCCAGGTGCGGGCGCTGATCCTGAGGCGGCGCTGCTGGAGACGCCGCTCTCGTGAGGCCCTGTGCGGAGTAGTTGCTTCTTCTTCTTGGAGATGGCCTTAGGAGGGTACTGGACGCCCTCGCTATCGGGGTCTTCGATTGCTGCGGCTTGGAAGGCGCGCTCCAGGGAGCACACCGCATCTCTTTCTTCACAGGGGACTGTGATGATTCCGTCGCTTCCTGGCATCTTGAGGACGTTGTAGCTGTGGTGGGTCATTGCCATGAACTTGGTCAATGTCGGATACCCAAGGATGGCATTGTACGGCAGACATATGTGGGCGACGTCGAAGTCGATGAGCTCGGTGCGGTAGTTGTCGCGCTGGCCGAAGGTGATAGGGAGGAGGATATGCCCTATCGGGGTGGTGGAGCCGTCGGTCACTCCTGAGAAGGGCTTGGTAGGGTGTAGCTGATCATATAGCACTTGGAGGCTGTCAAATGTCTCATCGGACAAGACATTGAGCCCTGCGCCGCCGTCGATGAGGGTCTTAGTGACTTGGACATTGCTGATGGCAGGCGAGGAAAGCATCGGGAGGGCGCCGACGGTCGCCGCACACTTGAGCTGGTCTGACGAGCTGAAGATGATGGCGCACTTGGACCACCGGAGCAGGCGCGTGGCCTTGAGCCTGGGAAGAGCCACGTTCACCTCGCGAGCAAACTTCTTTAAGACGCGCTGGGATGCTGGGGCCTGAGCTCCGCCCAAGATCCAGGCGATAGCGCATGGTTCCTGGAAGCCCCCAGCCCCCTCGTCCTGATGGTGGCCTGAGCTCCGCCCAAGAAGCATTTATCTATCTCTATCAGATCTCACTTTTGCAAGTAATCGTGAAGGGATTGACAACCCCTTTATCGCGTTGGGTGAAAGTTGTTTGATTGTTTGTGCAGGTATTCGGTGATTTGTGCGTTGTCTCCTACTGGATTGATACCTTGGTTCTCAAACTGAGGGAAATACTTATCTCTACTTTGTTGTGTCACCCTTTCCTCTTCAAGAGAAAAACCAACGCAAGCTCAAGAAGTAGCAGGAACAATTTCTGGCGACGTTGCCTGGGAGATCTATGCCAAGTCAAGCCATACCAAGTACCCATCATAAACTCTCATCTCTGGCATTACATTATTCGCCACTCGCCTCTCGTTTTCCTCGTCCCCACTTCTAAAACGATTTTCGGAAAGATTTGCCATTTATCTCGCCGTGCCCTTGTTTGCCCAAGTCTGTCTTCCTATCACCATGGACGGCCGCAAAAGGGCTAAGGGATTTCTCCCAAATTTCAATACCTTGGATAGCCCCTCTATTCTTTGTAATCTCATAAATAGTGATGTTAAGGAAAGGCCTTCCGAGGTTGTTAAGAAAAATCTAAACAATTTTGATGAAGATGACCCCGGAATTTTTCGTTTCTTGCTTGATGAATCTTTAAAAGATGCTTGGTATAGACTATTGAGGATTCGATCTAGCCATGTGCCTCAATATCATATTAATATATACTTGAGAAGCTTTTATGCTGGTTTGCCGCTTTCCTTTAAACAAGTTTTGGACTCTATATTTGAAAATGGTTTTCTTGGAGGAGATGCATTTGATACTTATGAAAACATGAAAACCATATTTGGGCACTCCAAAGGTGAAGTGTTGAATCATCTGCTCTTATGTGCTTTTATCAAAATGAAACAATCAAAGAGATGAAAGCTAGTTTAGATGCAAATTTTCATAGTGTGCTTCATCTTTCTTCTACTATTAATGGCCATGTGCTTCCGCAAAATAGAAAGATAAGTTCTATGGATAAGAAATTCTCTCTTTGCTTCCAAAAGGGGGAAGATGAAAATACCTAGATGCTAATGGCAATAAATAACTCATCTAGCCTCTGGTTAGATGTGGTTTTGTGTTTTAGTTAGTGTTTGTGCCAAGTAAGACCTTTGGGATAGCTTACGGTGATAGTTGATTTGATCTTGCTGAAAAAGAGAAACTTTTGCGCCCAGGAAAATAATTTTTATTTTTTCATAGAAACGTGCTTTTGATTTGATTCTTTTTGCAGAAGATTAATAAAATAATTGCTTAGGTCGTCCTAATCTTTCTGAAATTTTGGAGTTATAGAAGTATTCGAGGTTTACAGATTACTATAGACTGTTCTGTTTTTGACAGATTATCTTTTCCTTGTGTTGTTTGCTTACTTTGATGATTCTATGGGTAGTATCGGGGTATGAACCATGGAAAAGTTGGAATACAGTAGAAATTACACCAATATAAATAAAGATTGCGTTCACAACAGTACCAAAAGTGGTGATTTATTTTCTTATACTAACGAAGCATACGAGATTTTCTGTTGAGTTTTGTGTTGTGAAGTTTTCAAGTTTTGGGTAAGGATTTGATGGACTATGGAATAAGGAGTGGCAAGAGCCTAAGCTTGGGGCTACTCACTTATATATTTTTAGAGCACGGCGATGGTTTTATTTTATAGAAATTATTGATCTCTCATGCTTCACTTATATTATTTTGAGAGTCTTTAAACAGCATGGTAATTTGCTTTGGTTATAAATTTAGTCCTAATATGATAGGCACCCAAGAAGGATATAATTAAAACTTTCATATAAAGTGCATTGAATACTATGAGAAATTTGATTCCTTATGATTCTTTTGAGATATAAAGATGGTGATATTAGAGTCATGCTAGTGAGTAATTGTGGATTGTAGAAATACTTGTGTTAAAGTTTGTGATTCCCGTAGCATGCACGTATGGTGAACCGTTATGTGATGAAGTTGGATCATGACTTATTTATTGATTGTCTTCCTTATGAGTGGCGGTCGGGGACGATCGATGGTCTTTTCCTACGAATTTATCCCCCTAGGAGCATGCGCGTAGTACTTCATTTCGATAACTAATAGATTTTTGCAATAAGTATGTGAGTTCTTTATGACTAATGTTGAGTCCATGGATTATACGCACTCTCACCCTTCCACCGTTGCTAGCCTCTCTAGTGCCGCACAACTTTCGCCGGTACCATAAACCCACCATATATCTTCCTCAAAACAGCCACCATACATACCTATTATGCCATTTTCTTAGCCATTCTGAGATATATTGCCATGCAACTTTCCACCGTTCCATTTATTATGACACGTTCCATCATTGCCATATTGCTTTGCATGATCATGTAGTTGACATCGTATTTGTGGCAAAGCCACCGTTCATAATTCTTTCATACATGTCACTCTTGATTCATTGCACATCCCAGTACACCGCCGGAGGCATTCATATAGAGTCATATTTTGTTCTAAGTATCGAGTTGTAATTCTTGAGTTGTAAGTAAATAAAAGTGTGATGATCTTCATTATTAGAGCATTGTTCCATGTGTGGAAAGGATGATGGAGGCTATGATTCCCCCACAAGTAGGGATGAGACTCCGGACGAAAAAAAAAGAGGCCAAAAATGAGAGAAGGCCCAAAAATAGAGAGAAAAGAGAGAAGGGACAAAGTTACTATCCTTTTACCACATTTGTGCTTCAAAGTAGCACCATGATCTTCATGATAGAGAGTCTCCTATGTTGTCACTTTCATATACTAGTGGGAATTTTTCATTATAGAACTTGGCTTGTATATTCCATTGATGGGCTTCCTCAAATTGCCCTAGGTCTTCGTGAGCAAGGGAGTTGGATGCACACCCACTTAGTTTCTTTTTGAGCTTTCATAAACTTATAGCTCTAGTGCATCCATTGCATGGCAATCCCTACTCACTCACATTGATATCTATTGATGGGCATCTCCATAGCCCGTTGATACGCCTAGTTGATGTGAGACTATCTCCCTCTTTTTGTCTTCTCACAACCACCTTCTATTCCACCTACAGTGTTATGTCCATGGCTCACGCTCATGTATTGCGTGAAAGTTGAAGAAGTTTGAGAACATCAAAAGTATGTAACAATTGCTTTGCTTGTCATCGTGGTTTTGCACGATTTAAATATTTTGTGTGATGAAGATGGAGCATAGCCAGACTATATGATTTTGCAGGGATAAGCTTTCTTTGGCCATGTTATTTTGAGAAGACATAATTAACTTCTTAGTATGCTTGAAGTATTATAATTAAACTTTTGTTTTGAATAATATGGATCTGAACATTTATGCCACAATAAAGAGAATTACACGAATAAATATGTTAGGTGGCATTCCACATCAAATTTTTTGTTTTTATCATTTACCTACTCGAGGACGAGCAGAAATTAAGCTTGGGGATGCTTGATATGTCTCCAACGTATCTATGATTTTTGATTGTTCCATGCTATATTATATTATGTATTAGATGTTTATTGGGCTTTATTATACACTTTTATATTATTTTTGGGACTAACCTATTAACCGAAGGCCCAGCCCAAATTGCTGGGTTTTTTTCCTATTTCAGTGTTTCGAAGGAAAAGGATATCAAACAGAGTCCAAACGGAATGAAACCTTCGGGAACATGATTTTCGGAACAAACGTGATCCAGATGACTTGGAGTCTTCGTAAAGTAATCAATGAGGAAGGCACGAGGCAGGGGGCGCGCCTACCCCCCCAAAGCGCCTCCACCCTCATGGGCCCCTCGTTGCTCCACCTGGACGTACTTCTTCCTCCTATATATACCCATGTACCACAGAAACATCATATACGGATCCAAAACCCTATTTCCACCGCCGCAACCTTCATGCCCGTGAGATCCCATCTTGGGGCCTTTTTCCTGCTCCACCGGAGGGGGCATTGATCACGGAGGGCTTCTACATCAACACCATAGCCTCTCCGATGATGTGTGAGTAGTTTACCTCAGACCTTCGGGTCCATAATTATTAGCTAGATGGCTTCTTCTCACTCTTTGGATGTCAATACAAAGTTCTCCTCGATCTTCTTGGAGATCTATTTGATGTAATCTTCTTTTGCGGTGTGTTTGTCGAGACCCGATGAATTGTGGGTTTATGATCAAGTTTATCTATGAACAATATTTGAATCTCCTCTGAATTCTTTTTTGTATGATTGGTTATCTTTGCAAGTCTCTTCGAATTATCAATTTGGTTTGGCCTACTAGATTGATCTTTCTTGCAATGGGAGAAGTGATTAGCTTTGGGTTCAATCTTGCGGTGTCCTTTCCCGATGTTAGGGCAGCAAGGCACGCATTGTATTGTTGCCATCGAGGATAAAAAGATGTGGTTTATATCATATTGCACGAGTTTATCCCTCTACATCATGTCATCTTACTTAAAGCATTACTCTGTTCTTATGAACTTAATACTCTAGATGCATGCTAGATAGCGGTCGATGTGCGGAGTAATAGTAATAGATGCAGAATCGTTTCGGTCAACTAGTTGCGGAGGTGATGCCTATATACATGATCATACCTAAATATTCTCATAACTATGCTCAATTCTATCAATTGCTCGACAGTAATTCGTTTACCCACCATAATACTTATGCTCTTGAGAGAAGCCACTAGTGAAACCTATGGCCCACGGGTCTATTTTCTATCATATTAATCTTCCAACACTTAGTTATTTCTGGCACCGTTTATTTTACAATCTTTACTTTTACTCTTTATCATAAAAATATCAAAAATATTATCTTATCATATCTATCAGATCTCACTCTCGTAAGTGACCGTGAAGGGATTGACAACCCCGTTATCGCGTTGGTTGCGAGGTTCTTATTTGTTTGTGTAGGTGCGTGGGACTGTGGCGTGGTCTCCTATTTGATTGATACCTTGGTTCTCAAAAACTGAGGGAAATACTTACGCTACTTTACTGCATCACCCTTTCCTCTTCAAGGGAAAACCAACGCAGTGCTCAAGAGGTAGCAAGAAGGATTTCTGGCGCCGTTGCCAGGGAGTCTACGCACAAGTCAAGACATACCAAGTACCCATCACAAACTCTTATCCCTCGCATTACATTATTTGCCATTTGCCTCTCGTTTTCCACTCCCCCACTTCACCCTTGCCGTTTTATTTGCCCTCTTTTTTTTCGTTTTTCTGTTTTCGCTTGCTTCTTATTTGCTTGTGTGTTGGATTGCTTACTTGTCACGATGGCTCAAGACAATACTAAATTGTGTGACTTTACCAATACCAACAACAATGATTTTCTTAGCACTCCAATTGCTCCTCTTACCGATGCTGAATCTTGTGAAATTAATGCTGCTTTGTTGAATCTTGTCATGAAAGATCAATTCGCCGGCCTTCCTAGTGAAGATGTCGCTACCCATCTAAATAGCTTCGTTGATTTGTGTGATATGCAAAATAAGAAAGATGTGGACAATGCTATTTTTAATGAAGCTATTTCCTTTTTCGCTCAGAGATCGTGCTAAAGCTTGGTTTTCGTCTTTGCCTAGAAATAGTATTGATTCATGGAATAAGTGCAAAGATGCTTTTATCTCCAAGTATTTTCCTCCCGCTAAAATCATCTCTCTTAGAAACGATATCATGAATTTTAAGCAACTTGATCATGAACATGTCGCACAAGCTTGGGAGAGGATGAAATTAATGATACATAATTGCCCTACACATGGTTTGAATCTTTGGATGATTATAAAAAAAATTATGCCGGATTGAATTTTGCTTCTAGAAATCTTTTAGATTAAATGCTGGAGGCACTTTTATGGAAATCACTTTAGGAGAAGCTACTAAACTCCTAGATAATATTATGGTTAATTATTCTCAATGGCACACCAAAAGATCTACTAATAAAAAAGTGCATGCGATAGAAGAAATTAATGTTCTGAGTGGAAAGATGGATGAACTTATGAAATTATTTGCTACTAAAAGTGTTTCTTCTGATCCTAATGATATACCTTTGTCTACTTTGATTGAGAATAATAATGAATCTATGGATGTGAATTTTGTTGGTAGGAATAATTTTGGTAACAACGTGTATAGAGGAAACTTTAATCCTAGGCCGTTCCCTAGTAATTCCTCTAATAATTATGGTAATTCCTACAACAATTCTTATGGAAATTGTAATAATATGCCCTCTGAATCTGATACTAGTGTTAAGGAGTTTATGAATTCGCAAAAGAATTTCAATGTTTTGCTTGAAGAAAAATTGCTTAAGGTTGATGAATTGGCTAGGAACGTTGACAGAATTTCTCTTGATGTTGATTTTTTGAAACTTAGATCTATTCCACCTAAGCATGATATCAATGAGTCTCTCAAAGCCATGAGAATTTACATTGATGAGTGAGGATGCGTGCTAAGAAAGATTGTTTTGTGAAAGCATGTTATTCTAATTTTTGTGAAAATAAAGATGAAGATCTAAAAGTTATTGATGTGTCTCCTATTAAATATTTGTTTTGCAATATGAATCTTGATAATGATGGGACTGGAGATGAGTTACCTTTACCTAGAAGGCGTCCCAAAAATTCAGAGTTTTTAGATCTTGATACGAATTTTGGTAAAAGTGGGATTGAAGAAGTCAAAACTTTAGATATCAATGAACCCACTATTTTGGGTTTCAAGGAATTTAATTATGATAATTGCTCTTTGATAGATTGTATTCCCTTGTTGCAATCCATGCTAAATTCTCCTCATGCTTACAGTCAAAATAAAGCTTTTACTAAACATATCCTTGATGCTTTGATGCAATCTTATGAAGAAAAACTTGAGTTGGAAGTTTCTATCCCTAGAAAGCTTTATGATGAGTGGGAACCTACTATTAAAATTAAAATAAAAAATCATGAATGTTATGCTTTGTGTGATTTGGGTGCTAGTGTTTCCACGATTCCAAAAACTTTGTGTGATTTGCTAGGATTCCATGAATTTGATGATTGTTCTTTAAACTTGCACCTTGCGGATTCCACGATTAAACAACGTATGTGAAGAATTAATGATGTTCTTATTGTTGCAAATAGGAACTATGTGCCCGTAGATTTCATTGTTCTTGACATAGATTGCAATCCTTCATGTCCTATTATTCTTGGTAGACCTTTCCTTAGAACGATTGATGCAATTATTGATATGAAAGAAGGGAATATTAGATTCCAAATTCCATTAAGGAAAGGCATGGAACACTTTCCTAGAAAGAAAACAAAATTACCTTATGAATCTATTATGAGAGCCACTTATGGATTGCCCATCAAAGATGGCAATACTTAGATCAACCCTTGTTTTTATGCCTAGCTAGGGGCGTTAAACGATAGCGCTTGTTGGGAGGCAACCCAATTTTATTTTAGTTTTTTGCCTTTTGCTTCTGTTTAGGAATAGATATTTGATCTAACCTCTGGTTAGATTTGTTTTTATGTTTTAATTAGTGTTTGTGCCAAGTTAAACCTATAGGATCTTCTTGGATGATAGTTATTTGATCTTGCTGAAAATTCCAGAAACTTTCTGTTCATCAAAACAATTCTTAAAAATCACCAGAACGTGATAAAATATTGATTCCAATTGCAGTACATCAATAAACAAATTTTTTAGGTATTCCTATTTTGATAAATTTTTCTGAGTTCCAGAAGTTTGCGTTAGTTACAGATTACTACAGACTGTTCTGTTTTTGACAGATTCTGTTTTTCATGTGTTGTTTGCTTATTTTGATGAATCTATGACTAGTAAAGTAGTTTATAAACCATAGAGAAGTTGGAATACAATAGGTTTAACACCAATATAAATAAAGAATGAGTTCAATACAGTACCTTGAAGTGGTGTTTTGTTTTCTTTTGCTAGCGGAGCTCACGAGATTTTCTGTTGAGTTTTGCGTTGTGAAGTTTTCAAGTTTTGGGTAAGGATTTGATGGATTATGGAACAAGGAGTGGCAAGAGCCTAAGCTTGGGGATGCCCATGGCATCCCAAGATAATCTAGGGACACCAAAAAGCCAAAGCTTGGGGTTGCCCCGGAAGGCATCCCCTCTTTCGTCTTCATCCATCGGTAACTTTACTTGGAGCTATATTTTTATTCACCACATGATATGTGTTTTGCTTGGAGCATCTTGTATGATTTGAGTCTTTGTTTTTTTATTTTACCACAATCATCCTTGCTGGACACCTTTTTAGAGAGACACACATGATTCGGAATTTATTAGAATACTCTATGTGCTTCACTTATATCTTTTGAGCTATATAGTTTTTGCTCTAGTGCTTCACTTATATATTTTAGAGCACGGTGGTGGATTTGTTTTATAGAAACTATTGTTCTCTCATGCTTCACTTATATTATTTTGAGAGTCCTACAAAACATCATGGTAATTTGCTTTAATTGTGAAATTAGTCCTAATATGCGAGGTATTCAAGATTAGTAAAAACTTTCTTATGAGTGTGTTGAATACTAAGAGAAGTTTGATGCTTGATAATTGTTTTGAGATATGGAGGTACTGATATTAAAGTTGTGCTAGTTGAGTAGTTGTGAATTTTAGAAATACTTGTGTTGAAGTTTGCAAATCCCGTAGCATGCACATATGGTAAACGCTATGTAACAAATTTGAAACATGAGGTGTTCTTTGATTGCCCTCCTTATGAGTGGCGGTCGGGGACGAGCGATGGTCTTTTCCTACCAATCTATCCCCCTAGGAGCATGCGCATAGTGCTTGGTATTTGATGACTTGTAGATTTTTGCAATAAGTATGTGAGTTCTTTATGACTAATGTTGAGTCCATGGATTCTACGCACTCTCAACCTTCCATCATTGCTAGCCTCTTCGATACCCTGCATTGCCCTTTCTCACCTTGAGAGTTGGTGCAAACTTCGCCGGTGCATCCAAACCACGTGATACGATACGCTCTATCACACATAAACCTCCTTATATCTTCCTCAGAACAGCCACCATACCTACTGCTTCTGCCACTCCTTGAAAGTCTCCACAAAAGTGCCTGTGGGCCAAGTGACGTTGGGCATCTTGCTCACCATGGCACCTCCGCACTCTGCATGCTGACCATCCACCACCTTCGGCTTCATGTTGAAGACCTTGAGCCATAGGCCGAAGTGGGGATGGATGCGGAGGAAGGCCTAACACACGACAATAAATGCCGAGATGTTGAGGAAGTGAGGGAGGAAAACTACCCTCTCAGTAGGCTTCGAGGTGGGGATGACTTGCCCCTTGGAGGTCAGACGGTGGGCGATTCCTTTCGCCAGATACCCGGCCGCCCGAAGCTGGGCGATGTCCTTCTCCTTGACGGAGGAGACCATCCACTTACCTTGGACTCCGGATCCGGACATGATTGAGTGCTTCCTTGAGAAGGAGAATATGGGAACTTGGGCGCTGGAGCTCGAGAATGGAAGGACAGAGAGGAAGAGAAGGCGTGGGTGAAGAAAAGGGATTCTTATCTCCTTATAAAGGCAGTGAATATTGAACGCCTCCCCACTCGCCATAAAACTCGCATGTTCCCAAGGGTTGTGTAAACGACACATTTGGGTTACCCACGCTCGTATTGATGAGAATCCCACAATAAGGGGACACGATCTCTGCTTCGACAAGACGTGCCAATGGCAACCGCGGCTCGAAACGTGGAGCAGCAGATGAAAAACGGTTCGAAATTATGACCGGGTGGGCGTGATGTCATGTTGCAAAAAGTTGTTAGCGGATTGGACTTGTGGAATATTATATTCTCTACGGTTGTGTGTGGTGTGTGTGTGTTAGAGGTCCCGACACGATCGATACGTCCGAGGGCTATCTTGGAGTTCGGAAGGAGGAACCCGCCTTGCAATGCCGAAAACAGATCTACGCACCGAATACCTTGTCATTGAAGCCAGGTTCAGGGGCTACTGAGGGAGTCCTGGACTAAGGGGTCCTCGGGTGTCCGTCCTCTTAGCCATGGGCCGGAAGATACAAAGACCGATGACTTTACCCGTGTCCGGATGGGACTCTCCTTGGCGTGGAAGGCAAGCTTGGCGATCAAATGTGTAGATTCCTTTTTTTGTAACCAACCTTGTGTAACCCTAGATCCTCCCGGTGTCCATATAAGCCGGAGGACTTAGTCCGGAGGGGGAGACATTCATTACCATAGTCATACAGGCTAGACTTTTAGGGTTTAGCCATTACGATCTCGTGGTAGATCAACTCTTGTAATACTCATATTCATCAAGATCAACCAAGCAGGAAGTAGGGTATTACCTCCATAGAGAGGGCCCGAACACAGGTAAACATTGTGTCCCCTGTCTCCTGTTACCATCGACCTTAGGCGCGAGTTCGGGACCCCTACCGAGATCCATGTTACGACACGGCAAGAGGGAAAACAAATATATTAACACAACCTAGGCTGACCATAGATTTTCTTTTGTTCTTTTCTAACCTTATCTGTAAAGAACATGAATAGGCACCGATAAGTGAGCACCTTAAAAAATAGTGAGGGACCTAGTACCTACGCACGGGGCGGATGCTGCCAAACAACAATCTCTTGGCTCACTCATGGTCGGATTCAATTAGTTACCACTGAAAATAAGTTTGTCTCTTTCCATTTGAGATATTGTAGTTGAACAAAGATAGAAGGTCAAAATATGTCCTTGGGTGACAGATGTGGAATAAAAACAGAGAATGCGTGTGCAAGTGGCGCAAGTAGCCGAAGCAAAACAAGCATTAAAACCATTATACTTAGATGTCATATTTATCCATCCTGATAACATTATGGTTCAGGCATACCAACACAAGGAGATACTTAGATGGTGTCTTTATACATAACTCGCTCAGGCATATCCAGCCTAATAATACCATGGGTAACACGATAGACTAACAACATCAACTTACATCAAAGAAAGCTATGAAAGCAGTTTGCGATAGCTTATTTACACCGACTTCTTAAAGCAAACTACATAGCCAACATATAAACAGAAGTTGAACTAACTATATAGGTTTAGGAATATAGTGCAAGTCAATGATAAGGGGAGCTTACATTTCCTTACTATAGTACACATCAGTGTCTCATCTAGCACAAAGGCCTGAACCACTGTGACGCTTAACATATTTTTGAACATCTAATTTAAAGGAGCAAAAAAATGAAATGTATGTGAAAATAAGATCAATGCTTGACAAACAGTACCATATATGACAGTTTGATAGAAAAAAGAAACAAAAAAATAGAACAGATTAAAAAACAATGATGTTTATAAAAAGACAAAAGGTAATCGATGAACTAAAGCTTGTGTCAAGCTCATCACTAATGTGAAGTATCAGTAGGCAATAGCAGCCTTATTACATTAGAAAGAAGTAAACTATGAGAACCTGCCCTGTTTTGCTTAACTACAGGGAAAAGGTACAAATATCTCTACCTATTTATGTGCAGAGAAGTTATAAATCAGCATGTTCATCTGAGGACTAATGAAACTGAAACACTGAAATTAGTAGCATAGTACAACTATTAAACCAGTAAAAAAACAGTCTTACATTACAGGTAAAAAAAAGCCAAATCTGTAACACGTGCATCCCACAGAGATAAATAATTCACAGGTTTGAAGCAATACATCGTGTAGGTACTATACATGGCCATATCCAGTGCATCTTATTTTGTAGTTAACCATAAGCATTCGAATAGAAAAAGGGGGGCACCATTGATATCGACATCAAAATTAAATATTTATGCCTACTAACAGAGACATCATGAGGTAGAAGGTGCAACAGGTTTAATGTGACACTAAATTATACAAAGGTAACGAACTCATTTCCAAACCAATTTAGCATCCGATCTACACATAGAATCTAAACCATTTGCTCATCAAACAAATCAGGATACAGTAGCCATATACCAACAGAATAGAAGAAACTGTATAAGATCAAGCCATCTAAAGGGGGCTCATGTTGTAGATGCAACCAATAGATGGAGCAGCACCTGCAGCAAGATAGAGAAGTTACATCAAACAGAGACCGAGGACATGACCTGGATGGAACACAAAGCAACCAGCAAGGCAAATTAAGAGGGGCGTGATGTTTTATAGTACAGATATATAAAATATGCATTTATATTTGACTATACATGTATTCATTCCATCTATCTATTATCCTGGTTATTTAGGACATTGTTGTTCAAACTGTCAACAAAGAATTTTCTAAAATATTATGGACCACAAGATGCTATATAAATGAATATACGTATCGCCATAATTAGCAAGAACCATGGAAAGAAAACTGGAAGATGTTGGACATCAAATCTGAAGTAGAAGCACTATGGATAACAAATCAATGATTTGTATATGGAGCAGAAACAACCTAAGGTCCTTACATGGAGGAAAAGCATGGAAATTGAAGATGGTTCCAGGCCTAGAAAAGAGTATAAGTCAAGGTGAAGAAACCGACAGATAAAAGGTTGACCTGGACTTGGGAAGACGACGGCCATGGAGAAATGACCTAGTGGATGCAGCGAGACCTCGACACTTGCTCTTCCTCGCCTTCTGCGAATAGTATAATGGCTAAAACAGTAAGAAAATGCAAACACACAAGAACAACAGATATATAGAAATATAAAACACGAGACCTGGAAATTTTAATATAGAAGGGTGTGATATGTGAAGCACCATTTTCCAATAGTAGTGAAGGAGTCCAGCAATCACTACAAAAAATACACTTCCGTGATGATACGTGTTTGTCACAGTAGGTCACGTTTTCTGTCATGCATGTACATCCATGACAAATTTATGACAGAATCAAGATAGTCATACATGTCTTTGTCGTAGAAGTGTTCCATGACATTACCAAAATTATCATCACGGAAGTATCCACTTCCATGACGATAAATCCCGCGTCACAGAAGTGCTTTCGTCAAGGGTGACCGACACGTGGCATCCACCGTAACGGAACACCGTTAAGCTATCGGGTCCGGTTTTGAATCCGATAACCCGTTAACAGCCCCGACCAATGGGGATTTTCCACGTGTAAAATCATCATTGGCTGGAGGAAACACGTGTCGGCTCACCGTTGGAACAGATGTCATCCACTCATTGGACCCAAAGCGCCTATGATACATCGACACGTGGCACGGCCCAACAGAGGCCCATTCCTATGAAAAGTCCTGCCCATTTGACTTGGCCAAACGGTGGCGGACCGGCCCACGGCAAGCCTGTTAACGACATGTTCGCATATAGCCCATTTACAGCCCGCTAACCCAGGGCCCGTTTACGGCCTATCCGAATTAGGCCCAGTAGCGTCATTTGGGCCGTCCAATATAATTCCAGCCCGTTTTAACTTCCGGCCCATGTATGGCCCATGACGTCTTTTGGCCCATATGAGGCCCTTAGTAACCCTCGGCCCATTAATGGCCCGTGGTAAAACTGGCCCGTAATGAACAGTGTATCACTTTATACCCATTAACGGCCCATTATTCCGTTGGGCCGTTTCCAACCCATGTTATCTTTCGGCCTTCTTAGGGCCCATTTATTCTTGGGCTCATTTCCAGCATTCGTTTACTTTCGGCCCGTTACTGTCATTTTCTGCTTGTGGGCCAAATACAGCCCGTGGTTACAGTCGGCTCGTTTGTGGCCCGTTAATACGTTGGGCCGTTTTCATAGCGTCATCAAATATGGCCTATTAACGACGGCCCGTTATGGTCGGCCTATGAACGGACGATTTCAACTCTAGCCCATTTACGGCCATAATGTGGTATGTTATTGGCCCATGTTTGGCCAACCGATCATACGGCCCGTAGAAGGCCCATTGATGATACGGCCCGTAGAAGTCCCATTGTGTCTACGCCCCGTAGAAGGCCCATTGTTTCTACGGCCCATAAGAGGCCCATGTTAACTACAGTAAATATGTAGCCCATTGTTAATGTGGCCTAGTTTTCAAAAAATAGTTTATTCCGGCCACTAGCAAACCGCGGAAAAAGAACTGAACTGACTACAAGAAAACAAATAAACAAGACAACGGAAATAAATAAGCAAGTAACTTACGCTAGGCTATCACGGCTATTACACATATTACATCCATCGGGCATCAAAGTTACGCCACAAATGCAAATATAGGGAACAAAGCAGCATATAAACGCCATGACAAAACAAGTCCAGAATCGAAACCACTTTAAGAGCTCAAGAAACAATATCACAGGTACCCATAATGCTGGCAAAATGCTTAGCAAGCTTATTAAGTTTCTCTTGTTTGGCGCTTAAATCCTCCAGCACTTGCTGTTGCACCAGAAAGTATGCATCTGAATTCTGCAGGGACTTCCTCAGTCCTTCGACTTCCCGTCGCATAACATCTGATCGATGTCTTTAAACTTGAAGTTGAGACTCAATAAGCCGAACTGATTCAGGCAGAGCTGGTGCCAGCAGTAGTAGCCAGTAACTCGAACACTACATCAAGACAGGACTTTGGGGTTGTCTCAGTGTCTTCAATATATTTTTTATCAGCTTTCTTGGAGAACAACAGGGATGTCTCACTATCTTGAACCTGATCTGCATTACTTCCTTTACCATTGCATAACGGGGTACTCTTCTCCAATATTTTATCCACGTTCTAAAGGAGAAACAAAAAAACACGTAACAGGTTTACAATGTAGTATATGAAACTCATTTTGGTAAACCAGTTCAGTAGTAAGGTGGACAGGATAACAGCATGAAACAAACATATATCTATGTAGTATGGTCATTGTATGGTCTATATCATTCTAGTTTATGTTGCCAAATCAAGATAGATACAGTTCGAATCATATCTATTTAAGACAAAGCAGCATAGACAGAATATAAGTGTGGGAAACTACACAATAACAACACTTGTAATGTGCATGGCATGAGAACATAACTGTTTATTCAATTGAAACTGAAATCAACATAGAGCAAGTTACAACAGAAAACACGTTAAAGAAACAGGTTTAAAACATACCTATTGCGCCATTGGAGTTTCAATTGCATCCTTCAAATTTGAAATTAGTTGGTATTAGTAAATAAAGAGATGCAAGAGCAAAGTAGTATGAACCATAGCTACGGAACCTGACCTGAGAACAATTCTTCTTCTGCTTTAAGAGTTGACTTGGGGTTTGGAGTGGTGGTCCTCGTGCTTTGGGCACTGCAGTTGCCTTACTAACTGCTCATGTTTGGGTGCTCTGTGGTGGAGACGATGTTGTGTCAACGGGAACTGGGTTACTATCTGCTGGGGTTGGGGTTAGAAGGGGTGTAGCTGGTTCTCATCCATTTGGGTCGGGGAACAATCTGCGTGAGTCTAGGTTATGTGTGGTGGGGCTGGTTCTTGGGCAAGTACAACCGTGGTTCTATCTCCATCGACAGGTAGCACGATCTTTTCTGAAGACCGTGTTTTTACTCCCACATATACTGCCATCACCCCCTCCAATTGAAATGGCTGATAAACAAGAAAAGTAATTGAATGTACAGACATTGTAAGATAGACAGGTGCAATGGATAGTAGGGAAGAAAACGGGGCATGAACTAATTCACATTTATGTTGTCTAACCAAACAGAATTGCAGGACATAATTTCAAATATATGATGGCTAAATAAACAGGATAGCATGACACAATTTCACATGTATGATGGCTAACTAAACAAGATAAAATGACATACTTCAAAATATGATGACTATGTAAACATGATGACATGATATAACTATACGATGTGTATATTAAAGTGGTTGGCATGCCATAAATCACAAACATGTCGTCGATGGAAACATGATGGCATGATATAATTCACGGATAGAATGGCATAATTCAAAATATGATGACTATGTGAACAGGATGAGATGATATAACTATATTATGTCTTTATAAAATGGGTTGGCATGCCATAATTCAGATACATGCTGTCTATGTAAACATCATGGCATGATATAATTCAAATATATGATTTATATACTAAGGAAGTGAGCGGAGGGCAATCGCATATATGATGTGTCAACTAAGGAGATGTCATTCAATATTGTGTATATGATGTAAAAACTAAGCATTGCAATACAACATATGCATGATATGAGTAATATAACCCTGCCAAGTTTGAGCATACACCTCATGGAGATAATAGGACTGGTCATCTGCCTCTGAATCCTCTCTGAAGAGCTATCTGTAACCAGCAACATATCTGCTTCACCTGGTAGCATTGTCTGCTCTGAAGACCTTGTTTTCACTCCAGATTTCTCCATCACCAATTCAAATGGCTGATGCACAGGAAGAGCAGTTGAATATACAAAAATTGTCGACAAAAGCAATGAGAAATACAAAAAAAGGACGGCATGATATAATTCACATATATGGCGCTTGGCTAAACAGCATGGCATTGCATAATTCACATATATAATGCCTTGCAACAAGATAGCATTGCATAATTCACATATATAATGTCTTGCAAAAATATGGCATTGCATAATTCACATATATGGTAATTAGACACTAAACAGGTGGCATTCACACAAATCATGTCTAAACTAAGCAAATGACATAGCAATGCAAGATACCATACGCATGATATGAGCAACATAACCACCTGCCAAGTTAGAGCATGCACCTTGGGGGATAGGACTGGTCATCTGTCTGCAGATCCTCCTCTGAGGAGCTATCCGTAACCAGTGAGATATGCGCTTCGTCAGATAGCATAGTCTGCTCTGAAGACCTTGTTTTCACTCCAGAATTTTCCATCACCGTGTCAAATGGCTGATGCACACGAAGAGTAGTTGAATGTACTAACATTGTTGACAAATGTAATATGTAACGAAAAAAAGGATGGCCTGATATAATTCACATATAAGATGACTGGCTAAGCAGGATGGCATTGCAAAATTCACATATATGATGCCTGGCTAAACAAGATGGCATTGCATAATTCACATAAGCGATGAATAAACTAAACAGATGGCATTCACACAAAGCATGTCTAAACTAAGCAGTTGACATATTTGATGTATAAAGTAAGCAATGCAAGGCACCATATGCATGATATAACCAACATCAGCATGCCAAGTTAGAGCGAAGACCTCATGGGGTAAATAGGAGTGATCTTCTGCTTCTGAATCCCCCTCAGAACAGTTATCTTCCTCTTGATTAAAATCTGAAATGGGTGGAGGGGGGCTGCCTTTGCGCCACCATGGAGCAATGTCTGCATGAAATTTTATTGCCACGCAAGGCTCGTCTCTTTTGCTCTACATGTTCAGTTCCATTGTGTACAATAACTGACATGCATAGGAATAAAACATAGCGAGATTATGTACGGAGTGCATGCACAAATCCAGAGTGATGGTAGCAAACTGTGGATAGACACAAAACCAATGATAGCAGGCAGATAATAGCTTTAGTTAAAAAATACAGATAATGGCTCCTTTAATGTTTGTTTGCACCCAACATGAAACTCATAGTAGACACCCGAGATTAACCGGATAGTAGGCAGATAGTAATGATTGCTGCCCCAATATGTACCCCACAACCATTTAAAAACTCAAGTTTCAAAGATAAGTTTGGACCTGAGTCGGAGTCTAATAGGTGAACACGACGATAAAGTAGCATGTCATCATATTAAGCGATGCATAACGTGGCGGAACCACGGAAGAGTGCGACCCCATCTTGCGGACCCGTGTAGTCCTCAAGGTCATCTGCTCGATTGATGATGGTAATGCGGTTATCGTGGCTGCGGCGGGGAAGAAGATACGAGGCGGTGAAGAGCAGATCTGGAGGCGGATCCCTGCTGTGGTGAACCCTTCCGTCGTTGGAGCAGCTGAGCTGGGTGGAACACAGACACCGCAGGAAGCGGGACAAACGACACAAGGTTTTCTTTGACACATATCACATGTGAAGTACTTGTGTAAGGGCTTGTTTGAATTTGAGGATTCTAACAATGCGGGGATAGGAAATAGACAGAATAGTATAGGAATGCATGTGCAAAGCAGAGAATTTAAAAACACAGGATTTCTACCAATCTGGGTGTTTGGTTCACAAGAATTGGAAGATCACAGGATGCAAAGAAGCATGGTGAGATTAAGTCAAACCACAAGAAGTGTACAACCTCTTTGGCGAAGCCATGTCGATCTCAACGTGATTGGGTTGGCCGGTGAGGATGCTCCGGCTGACTTGGCTGTCGGAGAAGGGGAAGAAGATCTTAGGCGTCTGGAGATGGAGCCCGAGGTACTGCTCCGCTGTGATGGAGGGTTTTGTCGTTGGAGCAGCTCCGACGAGTTGTACGACGCCGAGGCTGAAGCGGGACAAGAGAGACAACGTTAACCTGAGTGGAATTCTAATAGCATCTCCAATAGATGACGTAAAATACATAACCACAAAGTGCTAGATGTATACATCAGCCGCTCATCTCTGAACTTAAGCGCCGAAACTGAATTTAAGCTATCAAAACTGAACTTAACTGTCGAAACTGAATTTTGCTATCAAAACTGAATTTTACTGTCGAAACTGAACGCACTAGAGGTGAGGCTACAAGTCAGCCGACTGACTTTTTCATCTCTGGTCAGTCGATTTTGCAGCCGTTGGATACGAAATCAAGGGCCTGCGGTTCATCTTCAACCTCCACCCCCCTGAGCCGTCAGCCACCACCGGCCAAACAGCCGCCCCCCGCCCCCCGTGGCCGGCGGTGCACCGCCCCGCCTTCCCCGAAAACACTCCCCACCGTCGGTCCGCCGCCGCCCCGGCCATCCCTCTAACCCCCCCCCCCCGTGTCGAGCTTTTTCTTCGGCGATCCCCACGCCACTGCCCCACCACCACCGGCGACCACCGCCCCCACCCTGAACCCTAAGATAGATTGTGGGGTACTTCTCGTGAGCCCCTCCCTTCTTGGTGGATCTTCCTTAACTCGTGAGCCCCCCCCCCCACAATCGACTCACCCAAAAGTTGATTCATCGATCAAGTGTAGCTAAATCGGAGTAGCATCGCAAGCAAGAGCAAGAGCGAGAGCAAAGAAAGCAAGAGCAAGAGCAAACGGGGGACTGAGAGCAAGAGCAGAGTAGCAGCGCGAGCGAGAGCTAAAGTAGCAACAGCTCCTACTGATGTGGACGTCGACGCCGAGGGAGCGACACCGTGGAGGAAGTGGCCGGCGATGCCGCGGTGGATGGAGTCGCGCTGTGTCAGCTCAGGACCGAGCGCCGGCAGCACCGTGAGATCGAATCAATAAGAAAATGCGGTGATTAGTGTACAACCTCTTTGGTGGCGCCGATTAGGCCGCAGCTTCATCCGATGAAACAGTGATGCTGATGCTCTTCCGGTGGTGTAGGTGAAGACGGAGGTGTGGGAATGGAGGTGGCGCGAAAGACGAGGGGAACGTCGGGGTAGCTCCTTGGAGGTGGAGGACGGGGTGGCTGAACCGGCGGGACGACCAGATCGACGACGGATCCTCATCCGGTATGGTGGATGAGGGACGTCGAGGTGTTGCTGTGGACGACGTCGTCGGGGAAGAGGCTCCCGCAGGGTGGCGGACGGAGGAGGGTGTGGGGCTTCGCGGTTTTCCCGGCCTCGGTGTATGAATGGGTGAGCGGATGGGATGGGAGTGGGGAACCATGGCTTAGGGACGCGCTTGTCCAAAATGTGGGGTAAGTTACGAAAGTACCCCCACCTATTTGAGGCGGTTCTTTCGGTTCGGGGTATCCACGGGCATTTCAGCGTGTCGGTATTTCCACAGAGGTGGGAGTTTTTCGCGTTGTAATTTTGGAATAGCAAGGCGCGGATTGAGATGGAGGGAGTTGTCAGAGCACAATGAGACAAAGATATATCTTAAATATTTCAGGCTAACAAGGGGCGGGTTGAAATTTTCGGACAAGCCTAACGTGTACTGTACCAAATCAATTCGCACAAGAAATGTCATTCAAAACTTTGAATTCATGTTATGTTCAATTAAAATATATTGCTACGTGTATAATGCATGCAACCTAGTACTCAAATGAATGTTTTAGTGCATTCCAAACGTGTATACTACCGCTTCAATATGAACTAAATTTGAATTCGTTTCTCTATTAGAATAAGATCTACAATAATGATTATTGTGAAGTCAAAGCGTTTGAATTCGTTTCTCTGTTTTAATAAGATCTACAATCGTCATTATTGTCAAGTTAAACCATCGTTTGTGTATTATCTTCGCAGCACACCACATGATTAGTCGTGAGTTACATATGAACTATGTGTACTATATGAACTCAAACTCGATTTTTTGAATCCACTTTATGTTGATTTCAAATCATAGTACATTTCAAGCTCTAGCTATATCTTCACAAACTAAACCATGTCTCATATGTACAATGTGTTTATCACATTATGTATGGTGTCCGCCCCTCGCCTACAAGTATTTAGATGTGAGTTGCAAACACCACACATTACCACAAATTCAAATAAAATGTGAGAATGTTCGATATATAGTATTGTTTAGATTGTTAGATATTTAGTTGTAAGCTGCAAACGCCACAGATTATCACAAATTCAAATAAAATGTGAGATTGTTCGATGTATAGTACGGTTTAGATTGTTCGGCATTTAGCTGTGAGTTGCAAACGCCATGCATTATCACATTATGGTATAACATGTGCAAAATCACAACACACGTATCACCGCTATATTCATGCATGCATATGTTTAAAACACTATGATCTCCTATTCAAATATATGAATCCACTTTCATATCAAATTATGATCTTTGTTAGTCTCTTACACCCACACAATCCTCTAACCTTTGTAGCTACCACTGACTTTCTCTCATGCATGCACACGCCCTCCTCGCCCTCCCCCTCCCTCAGCATTCTATACATCGCGCACATTCATTTTTTTTTTCTTTAGGTCGATCTCCCACAGTCTCCACAACTCCTTTCCGACACCCACCGATCGATAAACCTCTCCAGCGATGTCTGCCTACAACATACACACGCACCTTCAATCTCCTCCTTTATGTGTCCTTACCTCGTGTCTCTCATACGGTCCCACTCACGTGTAAACTCTCGCCCCTCTTTTCATCGATCTCACAACCGCACACTCCTCCCTCTATATAGCTAGTAGCTGGGCCTCTCGCACCACCTCCTAGCTCCATTCTCTCTGTCTATCTGTCTCGTCGGGCCTTATTTGCCTCTAACAAATGGACGTACACCGACCGATCTCCCGCTATACATATAGCTAGCTAGGTCCTCATATCGTTTTTCCTCACGCGTCGATCCTCCGACAAACAACAATTGATCTACCGATCTAGTTAGGTTTGCTTACCAAACACATGGTTCCCCTTCATCATCCATGGATGTGTCCCGACAGATCTATCACGCACAGGCACACACAGAAACACATCCCCACTCTTATTGATAACATTGCAGTTCCACCCTCAGTTTTTCTAGTAGGCCTCTCCCACCATCTTCGAGAAGCAACTCCATCACCCATCCAGCACTCTACCCCTCTCCCTCCCTCTTTCTCTCTCTCTCTCTCTCTCTCTCTCTCTCTGTCCCATCCTATTTCCCATCCTTCAGTTATTTATGGATGTCGACCAATCTCCCTCAAGACATAGCTGGGTCTCTCCTTCTCAACACATATACAATTCGTTCTACCTCTATAGTTAGGCCTCTGCCTACCCCTCCCCCCGCCCCCTCGCACACACACACACACACACACACACACACACACACACACACACACACACACACACACACACACACCGATACATCGAGCGCTCTAGACATGTCTCCCAGCCACACACACAAACATGACCTGAGCCCTCCGGCGTTCAGTAGCTAGGTCACGCCCTATATCTTTGACTTGCACACATACACAATTTCAATGGCTCTCTTCATCAATCTCGCACCCACCCACTTGATCCTCTCTTTGACTCTATCGATATCTATGACTCCTCCCTCTCTTCTCGTGGATCGCCCGACCCTCTATATATGATATGGATAGGCCTCCATTTCACACACATTGCATGCAAAATTTTGTTTGAGATGTCATCGACACATATTCCCACAAATACATTCATGAAATCAACCCCCCCCCAAAAAAAACAAAAAACACTCACGAACGCACAAGCCATTTGTCTAGGTTTGTATCTCACACACACACACACGTAGGTGGGGGACGTGCACGAAGAGAAGAGGTGCACACATGGCGCACGTACTCCCGTCTCTTTCCCAACCACACCCACGCGGGTACATGGTGGAGCTCATTTCTGTACGAAAAGGCAGCCCACGTGGTAACTTGACACGTGTACTGGTTGTCCACTAGATGGAGGGAGGATCGTCTACCACGGGTGAACAAACAAATTGCGACTTGATGCGTTATGTTAAAAAGAGGCAAACCATGTGGGGCCTACCTTAGAGGCAAGGCTCTATACACTAGAGTACTTTTGATGTGTCCCGTCAACTCATGAGCGAGGAGAAGCTTGCTTAGTACACCGTCTTCCCGCCCACATGCGGTGGCTCGCGAGGATGAGGTGAAGCTTGCTTACCTCGCCTTCGCTCCCTACCTCGCCCACTGTGATGGCTCGCATGATGAGGAGAAAATTTTACTAGTACTCCCTCCGTTTACTCCTCGTCCCTACAACCTTGGTTAGAGAGATTATCATATTGTTTGGAATATATGTCCTTTAGTAGATTTCAATATGAACTACTAGTACATACTCGAAACACTGATGTATATAGACGTATTTTAGAGTGTAGATTCACTCATTTTGCTCCATATGTAGTCCATATTGAAACGGACGTAATAGTACGCACTCTCCCTCACCCCTCGACCCTCGCCACGTGGTGGACGTGCAGCAATTCATTCGGTCTCATATAGCCAGAACGATATATACTGCAGTACCATTATTGCTCGACTTCCCGAAGAGGCGAAGAGCCAATCGCAAGGTTAATAGTTTGGAGATGCCAAGCGCAAGGTTTATAGGAGAACGAGTAGTAGGTGCCGCGTCATTTATAAATAAAGTTTTTTTCTTAAGTGGCACATATGCAATATAAATAGGTTTATATGGAGAGAAAAGGAAACTCCACTATATACATAGGCAGGACGAGCCTACACGGTTGCTTGATGGGGTTGCTCTCTTCAGTTTTCACACTCTCTCGCACAAAACCACTGTGGCCACATCTCTAACATCCCGGCGGATCACGTCTGCCGGGGGAAGGGGTGGCTGCTTAGTGTAGATGCGTTCACCGTCGCCGACGGCAAAAACCCACTGTCGGCACGTCCAGATCAGGGGTCCCCGCCATTCTCTCTCACAAAGCCGGTGAGGTTTCCTTCGTCCATTGCTCACTTCTGCGACGTGGGTAGTTGCCTCCTCCCGTCGCCCTCCTCTAGTTTGAGCTACGTCCCGACATCCCTCAGGTACAACTCCCTTTACAGCCGGCTTGCACCACTGCTCCAGCTGCCCACATCACTCCATGTGGATATTTCTCTACTTCTTTGCCCGCACATACCTCTCTTGGCTTCTACGTCTTTGTATTTGTGACGAGTTTATGTCTCATCAACTAGTCCCAGTAATCTTATTCTAATCACGCTTCTTCAATTTCTTTGCCACAGGGATGCGCATCTCGATTTTGGTGAAGCTGCACAAAATGATCCGATGGTCAAAGGGTTGCAAACTTCATTTCTTAGGAAGTGCCGATGTTGCCAGCAAATTAACGCCTGGTTAGGGTTTACGTTCAAGGGCTAGGGACTGCATGGATTGTTTTTTTCTTTAGCTGTCTCTGCTTCAATGGCTAGGGACTGCATAGTAGTAGTAGTACTGTACGCCTTACGCCCGCTCCCTACATGCCTTGTGATGGCTCATGAGACGAGGAGAAATTTTTTACTACTCCCTCTGTTTACTCCTTGTCCCTACTACCTTGGTTAGAGAGATTATCATATTGTTTGGAATATATATGTCCTTTAATAAATTTTAATATGAACTACTAGTACATACTCCAAACGCTGATGTATATATACGTATTTTAGAGTGTAGATTCACTCATTTTTCTCCGTATGTAGCATAAAGTTGAGACACTTATTTTGGAACGGAGGGAGTACATATTTGCTATGATCTGTCAATCATTGAGATGCAATAGCATGAATGTTAGTCTCCTTTGTATTTGATGAAATGTTGCAACAGGCAACCTTGGACGCAAGATACATGTAATGTTGGAAGCTTCATAGCATTGTACTATCTCGTGATAAATTACAAGTCGTACTATACAAGTACTTCCTCCGTTCCTAAATATAAGTCTTTGTAGAGATTTCACCATGAACCACATACGGATGTATATAGATGCATTTTAAGTGTAGATTCATTCATTTTGTTCTGTATGTAGTCCACCTAGTAGAATCTCTACAAAGCCTTATATTTAGGAACGGAGAGAGTACTATGTAAAAAGGTAGGTGTCGACGGTGTCCGAGAAAATATGGTGATAGTGTGAGGTGGGCCATGTAATCACCGAGCCTGCGTGTTTTCACTTCTCTTGCACTCCTCACTTCGTAAGAATGGAGAAAATTGTAATCTAGTAGTACCTCCTTTATTTGAAAGCGTGGGACATCCAGCAGTCCTACCACCTCGGTAGTAATGACCAATGAGCCGTCAAATCACATAGACCCGAGTAAGTTGAATGAGCAAGCAACCATCACTCTTGAATCCGCTTCTCCCTTCAACGCATGCGCCAGTGAGAGGTCGCGTCCGCTCTGCCAGGGCATGAATGCGGCACCGATTCTTTGGAGCGGAGCTGACCGTTTCGGGAGGAAGCCTTGGCGAGCGATGGAGGGGCTTTGGGTGGGCCAGGCTGGTCAGGAGCGGGCGTGGCAGCTGTCCGCCTGTCCCTACCGGACGCCCGGAAACGAGAGGATGCATCGACTCTTGCGGCTAAAATCGTACACTACCCACCATCTCTCTATAGGAGTAGGTCGATCTGTCGCTCTCTCTAACACACACATGCTGTTAAACACACACACGCACATACGACCACACAGGTTCATAGAATAGGAAAATTGTGCGAGTGCGAAGCCAGAGGAAGTGAGATACAAATGGAGTATGTACAAGAAGAGAAGAGGCATCTCTTAGTTTTTTGGATTAATTGTTGCGTTTAGAGACAGAAATCAGGGCTTTGATTGGAGGAATAACCGGTCAAGTTTCTCCTTCTCCTCCAATCTGCTTGCACCTTAGTCCCGCTGCGCCTTCTAACGTGACTTATTACACCTAGACGGAGGGAGTCGTACAAGATACGGTGGCACACTGACTTAGGTCGAATACAAGTGCCCAAAATTGTGTGCATGTTATAATAAGGATTCACTTAAAATAGTATGTGAGCGAACAGAGGGATCAATTGGACAGTGCTCCCGAGCAGTAGCGAGATGTGTGAGGTAAGATACACCGTTGGCACTTTTAATTTTTCTTATTAATTTGTTTGTTTCACCCTCTGACTAGTGGGACCCAACGTACTACATGGAGAGAGGTAAGGTGACTAAGGCTGCATTATTTCTGCACCACTGTGGATAGTCTTACCACCAAAGCCACATGACACGATTATGATTTAAAATCCAATGACTCCCACACACACAAAAAACACGGAATGCTTGTCACACGAATGCAAGAATGTATAAAAGGTTATTTTCCTCTCGTTGAACATAACGGGAGGGTTGTGTAGCTGGTTAGCCTGTTCGCTCATCAAACTTGAGGTCTCGGGTTCGATAACTACACTTGAGCATAATTAGTGCGGGAGGATTCTTTGACTAGTCAAAATGGATGGATACGGAGCTATATGATCTCGTAATGACCGTATAATCACCTCATCACGTATAAGCTGCAGCCTCGGCGCTTGTTTTCTAGGGTTTGCACTCTTCACACTCTCTCCGAGATATATATACCTTTGGAGCCTCAGCGCTTGTAGTTGCTCTCTTCACACCCTCTCACCCTCTCCAGATCTAAACAAGACTTCGTTGGCCTCTCTCTCTCCCCTCACTGCTGGTCTGCTTGTAGTTGCTCTCTTCACACTCTCTCACCCTCTCCAGATCTAAACAAGACTTCGCTGGCCTCTCTCTCTCCCCTCACTGCTGGTCAAAGAGCCGGCAGGATCCGTCCGTCGAGAAGGGAAGGAGGCTTAACACTGTCGCCCTCGGCGAGGGAGGGAATCCACTACCAGCGCAGCTATTCACTCTCACCCAGTGGCGGCGCGGGAGGGCCTCCGACCCCTTCTTCTTCTTCGCCGTACATAGTGTGGGTCGAACGGCCTCCGGTCGCCCACCGAACCACACCCCAAGAACCTTAAGGTATAATTTACTTATTCCACATGCATTGCTCTAGCTGCATGTGGGATTTTTCCGCTTCTGCATCGAATCTAGGTGTTGGATCAAACAGGAAAGTAGTGGGGAAAGTTGTATACCATGAATCTAGGATGTGGTTCAAAGAGGAAAGGAATGGGGGAAAGTAGTGGGGAAAGTTGTATAGCATGAATCTAGGACGTGGTTCAAAAAGGAAAGGAAGGGTGAAAGTAGTGGGGAAAGTTGTATCGCATGAATCTAAGACGTGGTTCAAAGAGGACAGGAATGAGGGAAAGTAGTGGGGAAAGTTGTATAGCATAAATCTAGGGCGTGGTTCACGAGAGGAAAGGAAGTGGGGAAAGTACTAGTACAGGTGGCTATCCGGCACCTACGTTAGTCGAGGAAAACAATGACAAATGCAGTATGCACATCAGAATGTAACTGATCTTTTGTTTTGGGGGACAAGGCTGTAGAGTTTGAGCGGGACTAGATTTCTTTGCGCTCACATAGGGAAAGCGTGTCTAAGATGACAAAAGCTGGGACCAACACAAATATGCTCCTTGGTTGTTTGTTCTTTGTTGCAACATCTTGTGCATCACCCGATTACATTGGTAGATGCACATGGTGTCAAAAGGCCCACCGTCCTTGTCCGTGCAACTCTTTAGCTGTTGTTAATCTAAGGCCCTGTTTGGTTAAAAACTCCCTAGTCCCTACCTGCTTGGTTCCAGGGACTAAACATGGACTACAAGTTATTAAATGACATGCTAAAAGACAATGTTACCCCTAGTAGTGAATTAATAGAGACAAGGTGCGATGCGTGGTAGGGGCAACTGTTGGAAAAAGTCCCAAAAAGACTCTCCCTCGGGGTCTTCTTTCTTTAGTCCCAAATGCCCACTTTAGTCCCTAAAAGTCCCTCCTATTTGGTTTAGATGGGACTGACACGGAGTTTTTTTAGTCCCTCCACCAAAATGCCCCTGTAAACAAACACCCTCTAATAATGCCGCTAGAAAATTGATGCAATGCCATAGTTAAAAGCAAATTGCATGTTTAACAAATTTTATTGTTAATATAATCTCTCTGTTAATATTAATCAATGCCACCATTGGAGAAATGCTACTGTCTTGCTTTCTTTCCCATTAGATAAGGTAGATGCTTCTTTTTGTTGGCTTCTGTGTCATCCACCGTTATTGACCACTAGGTGTTTCCTTTGCACCTCTGTGTAAACAGGGTTATCTACTTCACCTCGTTGCCATTGTGACCTTTTGTTGCACTACACAAAACACTTTTGTTTTAAGAGTGTTTTGTGCAGTTCAACCAAAATCTCACACCGACAACGTTGCTTGATTGCTTGATCTTAGTGGAACTACACAAGAGGAGATCTTACTTCCTATCCGTGTTGCCAAATTTGGTTTAGATCTTCTTCTTGTGAGTTGTTTGAATTCCGCGTCATGAGAGGTCAGTACTAGCCTTCTTTCACATGATTCTGTAGTGTGCTTTCATATGTTGTGCTACTTGTATGGTAATGTTGCTTGATTTTAGTGAACTGCACAAATGGAGACAAGACTTCCAATCTGTATGTGCACCGTAATATCCCATTGAGGTAAGATAAGGGTATTTCATACCCGTTGGCCTGTATTTTGCCACTTTCATCAGAAAATTAATGTCATTGTTTAGTGTTATACTTGTGTAACATAATTGACATGCCAAATCTTACATTGAAGGCGAAGCTTGTCTGTTATTGAACCTAGTGAGGAAGGGGAAGAACAAGAGGAAGAAAATCAAAAATCAACTCCTGGTGCTGTAATGAAGCCTTTGGGCTGTGATGACACAAGTAATGATATAGTTTTGCATCATAATTTATTGCTATGGCTGGAATGAGCAATTGTTTTGCCAGCGATTTGATGCCACTCTTAATGTAATACGTAATTATCTCTACTTGTGCAAACAGGGATCTTCTTTGAAGATACCATATATTTTAGTGGAACTGCACAAGAAGATGTTGGAAACATTAATCTGAT
Source organism: Aegilops bicornis (assembly GCA_021605145.1). NCBI lineage: Eukaryota > Viridiplantae > Streptophyta > Magnoliopsida > Poales > Poaceae > Aegilops > Aegilops bicornis. The sequence goes on along the minus strand of CM038671.1, from coordinate 401,770,556 downwards.
CGAGGAGTATATAGTAAGCATGGCCACCACAGTAGATAGCAACAGATGGTTCCGGAGAAGTTCTTCATCTGTATGCTCTACACAATAAGCCTCCTGACAAAGGTTGGTACTCACCCACTAATTTCATCCATATGATTGAGCTTTGTCATCTCTATTAGTGTTGTGCTACTGTTTAGATGTTGTCATCAAAAAGTCGTATTGTCCTTGAGAAGTGCTTCATCTATATTGTTTTAAATATTTCCTTTACTTTTTTTAGCGAACAAGGATGCTAACATTTAGTTATCCTCTTGTCTTTGCACAACAGGATCATCCTCCTCTGAAGAAGAATATGGAGTACGTGAAGTGACTAGTTCTGATTATGCCATGATGAAGAAGCCAAGTATATCTTCTCATCGGAAGGAGCAGTTGAAGGATGGTTACATTACCCCCCACAAGACCAAACTAACTTCAGCTCAGAAGGACTAACAAATCTCCATTTTCTTGCTGTGATGCGCGAGTACAATGTTGTTCTAGGATTCTTTCCGGTGAGTTCCATTTTTTGCTGTTTAAACTATCAATTCGTAGTATAGTTTTCTTTATACTAATCACTTTTTTTGTATTTGTGCAAACAGGGGTGCTCAGCTTGATTTCAATGGGAACTACACAAAATGTTCATGAATACATCAAATCATTCATTTCCACCACAAGAAAAGAGGTGCCAATAAGTTCAAGGCGTTGCAACATATAAGGGCGAAATCATTCAAGCTACGCGCGAATTTGGTTGATTTTGGTGGAACTGCACAAAAAGAACAACTGGTTTATTTAGCACGAGGTGCCATGTCAATGTCCGACCTGATGGTAAACCCTGCCCATTCCACAATCGTAGGCATTTGATATTTTGGAATGCGAAAACCTTCTCAAATTTTGCTCATTGATTTTAGCAAGAAGACATGCGTTTGATATTTTCGAATGGGACGCCCTTTCTTTGTCGGCAACATCTATCCATTTTTCTTTATTCTTTAGTTGTGAAGTAAATATTGGTTACGACATGTGAGTCATTTGAGATGCATAATCATCGATTGTTTTGAATGTTCTCTATGACATGTGAATCGCTGTGATTGCAATGTCTGAGAACAGCTAAAAGCTGCTCAAACTCTTTGTACTCATACATTTCCTTTTACTTCGCACATTGTCCGGTAGCATACAACTGAAGTGCTCAAGTTCTCTAGCAAATGACTGTATCTCATGAGCTTGCTCAACCATGGAGCGCTCTTCAATCATCCTGTAATCATAGAATTGCTCCATGACGTACAGCTCAGTGCCAGCAACCGGAGGGTAGCAGCGATAGCCTTACTTGGACCCGAGCGGCGGCGACCTACCGTGTTCTACTCTTCCTTGTTTTCTATGTGGCGCGGCCTCGTTGGCAGCGGGGCAGGGCCTCGGCGGAGCCGGCGATGTCCTTTGTCTTGTTGCCGGCAGGCGGCGTCTCGGTGGAGCAAGGGAAATCCTCCCCCTCGTTGCCGGCAGGGTGGGGCCTCGGTGGAGCCGGCGGTGTCCTCTTCCTCGTTGTTGGCACCGTGGGGCCTTGGCGGAGTAGGGCCTCATCGACGCCAGTGGAGCGGGGACTCGTCGGAGCCGGCATTGTCCTCTGCCTCGTCCTCGGTCTCGCCAAACAGCGCCTCGGCCGCTTCATCGCCCTCTTTGTAGGCAGCCGCAGCCTCCGCCACCCGCATGAGGTACCACCCGGCCTTCGGCGGCCCTTGCGGCGGGCGGTGCGAGTCGAGCAGCGCCTCTTGCTCCGCCCGCTCCACGGCGATCTGCTCCTCCGCTGCGGTACTCTGGAGGAGATGGTGGTTATGGCGACATCGGCTGCGCCTCCCGGAACTGCTCCTCACGCTTACGCCTCACCGTGTCCATATATTGAGCACGGACCTCGCCCGATGGTCATGGTGCAATGCACCGGCGAGATGGCGCGGAGGAGGATTGGCACCAGATCGTCGACTACCATGTTCTCCATTGGGGCGTAAATGCGTCCTCCGGCTACTTGCCCGGCGGTAAGCGGTAGCAATGGCTGCCATCTCCTTGTGGTCCATCGTCCGCCCTTCCCGAAGAGCGCTGGAGCGCGAGGAAGCTATGGTGGGCAGTAGTGGTGTGGACAGGAGAATAGGAACGGATGTGGATGACTGCGGCTATGGCTGGCGCGGCAGTTTATATAGCAATGGTGGGCGGCGGAGGGACGGACGTGTGGCGGCGGACTAGCCGCCTCGGCAACCGCATATCATTAATGTGGAGATTGAAGAAGAAGCACGGCATCCGTTGGATGGACATCCAACGGCCACTGCTGCTAGAACCGTGTGTTGACTATAAGTTGACAAAGCCTTGCATACGCGTCAACTCTTTTTTTAGGGGACGCGTCAACTAGTAAGGCCACAAGTGTGTGGCAGAGAACTTATAGTCCATTTGTGATTTGTAAGAATGTGCAGCCAATTTTTGAATTCTAATGGAATTTACTATAGCCCATTTACAGTTTGTTAAAAGTACAACCCATTTCAACCAACCGTTCAAAACAGAATTCAATAAAATTTCCCACATTTTGATGGGATCCGAAATATTTTTATCTCGAAATTTCTAGTCAGATTAAATATAATTTCAATATAAATTTATATTACGTAAAAATCCAATGAAACATTGCGCTCGCAACAATTAATGAAATTAAAATTTTCAATATCCAAAAAATAATATTTTATAAAGTAATTACGTGTTTGGTGCATTTTTTATAGTTACTACCCAGTTTTTATAATTACATCCCATTTATTATTTCTTAAAACACATTTTCTTGTTAAGCCTAATGCATCCCTCCTAGGAAAGATTTGCAGCCCAGTGGGGCGGGGAATAACAACTTGACCTTGCCTGGGTATTCCTAAAAAATAGTACAGCTGGGCTAGCCATTTTCAGCTTGAAAAAAAATTAATATCTGGGCTGGATATCTGGCCTGGGCTCACCCAGACCGCCTCCCTCGCCGGCGCGCGCTTTCCACCCAAAATGGTCAACGCCGCCCGCCCCGCTTCCCGGTGCATGCGATTGCTCCGCCTTCAAACGACACAAGTGTCGTCCATCCGTCCTTCTGCCGCCCGATATTCTAGCTTCACCCGCCCAAAAAATGATTCCTCCCCCTGACATCTGGGGCACACCATTTCGGAAGCTGGCCTGTGGGCCTAATAAGTTGATGCGTACCAAGGGCTTTGTCAACTTAGTCAATATAAACAATACTAGCTACGGTGACCATAGGATGTCCATCCAACGGTCGTAGTGCTTCTTCAACCTCCGGTCTTCTTGCTCCAGCCGCCCAAAGTAGCGACGGTTGTGCCACATGCTCCTGCCTCCCGTGGCCGGCTGTGCTGCCGCAGAGGCCTCACCGCCCCCTACTATTCCCACCGCTGGCCAGGCCCTGTGGCGACGGCAGCCTCACATCGCAGCCGAACCAGTGAGCCCTCGTACTCCTCTCCGCATGGGCTTCCACTGTCGCGTCATCCCCGGCTCCGTGTCATCCCCTTCCTAGGCCTCGCCGTCGTCCACCGCCCTGGTGCTCTCGGCGCGGCGTGGTCAAGGTGGTCAAAGAATGGCTTCCATCGGACGTGGGTACATGCGTGGAGAGGCGATACCGGGTCCACTGACGGCAAGGAAGTGCCTCCTTATTACGTGGAAAATAATGATTCCTCCACTTGATAGCAGGGACCCACCGGACGGGCCACCGTATTTTGCGAAAAAAATGATTCCCCTGACTGCTGGGAACCACCGAACAGGCCACCGTATTGCACGAAAAAAAGTTCCCCCCACTGTCAGCTCGGACCCACCGGAAGTGCCTCCTTATTACGCACAAAAAAATGAATACTCCCCCTGCTGGTTGGGACCCACCTTGGTGGGAGGCTGACTTAATGGGCCTACTAAGTTGACGGGATGGGGTGCTTTGTCAACTTAGTCAATATGAGCGATTCTAGCTCGATGGACCGTACAATGTCCATCCAACGGCCGTAGTGCTTCTTCAACCTCTGGTCTTGTTGCTCCAGCCGCCCAAAGCAGCGGGCGGTCGTGCGCATGCTCTCCTGCCTCCGTGGCGGCTATCTTTGCCGCGGAGGCCTCACCGCACCCTACTATTCCCACCGCTAGCCAGGCCCTGCGGCGATGGCAGCCTCACATCGCAGTCGAACCAGTGAACCCTCGTACTCCTCTCCGCGCGGGCTTCCACTGCCGCGTCTTCCCCGGCTCCACGTCGTCGCCTTCCTAGGCCTCGCCGTCGTCCACCTCCCTGGTGCTCTCGACGCGGCATGGTCAACATGGTCAAGGAACAGTTTCCATCGGACGTGGACTGTACGTGGAGAGGCTGACAGCTGGGTCCACGGCCGCAACAAGGAAGTGCCTCCTTATTACGCGCAAAATAATTTTCCTCCACCTGACAGCAGGGACCCACCAGACGGGCCACCGTATTTCACGAAACAACGTTTCCCCCTGACTGCTAGGACCCACCAGCTACATCTTCGCACGCAAGGAAGTGCGTCTGGGCAAAAACAAAAAAAACGATTCGCCCCCCTGACTGCTGGGACCCACCAACTACATCTTCGCAGGAAAGGAAGTGCCTGACAGTCGGGATCCACCTGGTCGAAGCGTACGTAGCGTTGTCATTCTGGTCATGAACATGTAAGTACATACTGGTCGATGTAGAGGCGCGCACGTGTCGTAGTAGAGGCGCGCATGTAGCATGTACACGCGTCGTACATCGGCGAGTGCAAGAAAGTAAATCTGACCATGTACGTAAATAAGGCGGGGTCTCGAGCGCCTACTTGCGCGTCACGTCTGGCCGGGCTCGTGTACATGGCTGGGTCGGAACGGAGAAACAGCGTCATCGTCGTGTTCATGGGGAGCCAACCGGCTGGGTCAGAACGGAATGCGTCGTCGTGTTCATCGGGAGGGCTTGGATGGAACAGCCGATGGAATCAAGGCCTGGCGTACCGCTGAACGGAGGAAACGGCCTTGTGTTCGACCGGCCACGTTAAAGCAGGATCCTGTTCGCCGGGAGGGTATGGCGTCTGCAAAAGCGGAGGAAGCGGACCTCCTACGGTCGAAGCAGGGTCCTGTTGATCGGGAGGGTGTGGCGTACCGCCAAAGCGGAGAAGCAGACTTGTGTTGGAGCGCTTCGGTCGAAAGCAGGGTCATGTTCATTGGGAGGGTGTGGCGTGCCATAAGCAGGACTCCACGGGATCTGTTCATCTCCACCATCGACCCCTCCGGCCTCCACAGGCTATTGTTCATCCACTGTCGACCTCCTCCAGCCTCCACCTGGGACTGTTCATCCATGGGCTCCTGTTCATCTAGCCTCCATCGCGCGCTACTCCACCGGCTACTGTTCAACCAACCCTCTCCACGGGCTCCTGTTCAACCACCCCTCCACGGGCTACTGTTCATCCATCCCTCCACTGTCTACTGTTCATCCTGCCCTCCACGGGGTGGTCCTATTCATCCTGCCCTCCATGGGGTCCTTTTCATCCAGCCCCAACCGGCTCGATCGATCGGGGTAATGTTCATCCAGAGGCAACACCACGGGGTCCTGTTCATCCACCCCCACCGGGAACTGTTCAGCCAAACCCCCCCAAAGAATGCTCATTGTTCATCCAGGCGGCATCGATCGGCTTGATTAGCGGCGATGGCGAAGGAATCGCTCGATCGGGTTCAGTTAACAGCCATCGATCGATCGCTCGGGTTCAGTAACGCGTAGCCTGCAGTGCAATCACTCGGGCTCAGTTAGAGCCCAACGCCTCGCACACACGCGCGTACGTACAAGAGAAACGTGCATTGCTCGGCCCCTAACCACCGACCATAACTGGGGACTCCCCGATATTTTCCGCGCCCTTGCTTCTACCATGGTTTTTTCCGTCATGGACGGCCCAAAGAATGTCACCTCCGGCCCGCCCAGGACGAAAAGCCCATTTTTTGTCATGATTTTTTTCATAGAAGTAGGACCCCACCACATCTATGATGATACTGGGTTTTGTCACAATTATCGTCATAGAAGTGTCATAAGTATGACAGAATTTTTTTTCTTTCGGCCCAAAATGTCACGGATGTGTCTTTTTTTTGTAGTGAATGGTTGGCCTTAAGAAGTCACCTAGCAGTTTCTGGCCAGTTAATTAGCATCCCGAGGCTTGCAAAGTCGGTGAAAACACATATGATAGCAACGACCTAGAGATAGATAAAAGGAAAACCGCTACCATGCAAATCGAGACAATTGTCAGGCAGAAATTACCATCCACTCCCAAACAATATAGCTAACATAGAACCAATAAACTTGGAGACTTACATGTTAGACTGCAAGAACTCTCCTGCACACCAAAGTAACATGGCCTCCTACAGAACAAAGGGATCTAGGAATGGCCCATAGACCAACTGATGTAGCAGAGAAAACACAACAAATCTGAATTACTGCACGGCATCCGCTAGAAACCAATGGATTGAACAGGACATGCAAAAAGATTATGGTAATGCATACATCAAAAGAGGCCAAGACATGACATGGAGGAGTGCATATCCTACGGGGAAAAAACCAGTTGGAGGTTAGCCATCATGGAAAGAGGTGGATTGCGACACCCTTGTCAGATCCAGCAGGACATATCCTTGGGTATTCCCGTCTACACATCGTCATGGAAGGACCCGTACCCTTATGCCTGGCTCCCTGCCTTCATGGCTACCGCCACGCCGCCTCTTCGCCTGGACAACTTCCTCCTTGCTAGCTAACACTATCTGCATAAGAACCCCCCAAAAAAGGACGCAATGAATTAGAGGGATGAGCTCAGGCCAATAATATGCACAGGAAGATGAGAATTTGTTGGGATCAAATTAAAAGATACATGGGCACCCAAACCATAGTTGCATAATAAAGATTAATTATGAGGAACTAAACAGAAGGACGAACTCATGTGGGGATGCAGCCGGGAGGAAGAAGGGAGGATGTGTTGCTGAAAGAGCTCACATGTGTCGCATCTCCTCTATGAACTGGGAGCCTTCCTCGACCTCTCCTCCCGCTCCTCCTCTGTCTGCATCCCCTCTGACGTAGGCTCTCCGCCGTGCAAGAGGGGACCTGGACGGTGGTGGCCAATGGCTGGAGGGGACGGACGGGAAAGGCTAGTGCCGCCACTGCCGCCGGGGACGCTCGTCCGCACCCGCACACCTCGCATCCCGTGGTGAAAAAGATGCAGGAGGATGGAGGAGGAGGAGGAGGAAGCGAGCGAGACGGCTAGGGTTCATGAGAGGGGAGGGGGAGACGCGGGCGTACGGCGGCCGGAGCTTGCCGGAACTGGCCAGCGTGGGTAGGGGCGATGGGGTGAGAGAGGGGTTAGCGAGAGAGAGAGGAGGGGAGGTGAGTTGGACGGGAGGCGGCGGCGAGGCAAGGGTGTCACCACGGGAGCGGCTGAAATTTATACCCGTGCACGTAAAAAGACTAAAATACCCTCGGCAGGGCACATAATTTACAGGCGATGGCAGCAATACTGTTCATAGCAAATTAGGGGCGACGTGGATGGCTTCGTCGTGCCTACCACTTCTTCAGGGTTTATATGTTCAATTGCTTTCTACATGTCAAAAACATATTCGTTCGACTATGAGGTTATGCAACTCCCAGATACCGAAGGAATACCTTGTGTGCTATCAAACGTCACAAGTAACTGGGTGATCATAAAGATTCTCTAAAGGTATCTCTGAAGGTGTTAGTTGAATTGTCATATATCACAAGATTAGGATTTGTCACTCCGAGTTTCAGATAGGTACCTCTGGGCCTTCTCGGTAATACACATCATAAGCTTGCAAGAAAATGACTAAGGAGTTAGTTACAAGGTGATGTATTACGGAACGAGTAAAGAGACTTGTCAGCAACGAGATTGAACTAGGTATAGAGATGCCGAAGATCGAATCTCGGGCAAGTAACATACCGATGGACAAAGGGAATTATTTATGTTGTCATAACGGTTCGACCGATAAAGATCTTCGTAGAATATGTAGGAGCCAATATGGGCATCCAGGTTCTGCTATTGGTTATTGATCGAAGAGGTGTCTCGGTCATGTCTACATAGTTCTTGAACCCGTAGGGTCCGCGCACTTAATGTTTGTTGACGATATAATATTATATGAGTTATGTGATTTGGTGACTGAGGGAGTCCTGGACTAGGGGGTGTCCGGATAGCCGAACTATCATCACGGCCGGACTCCAAGACTATGCAGATACAAGATTGAAGAATTCGTCCCGTGTCCGGATGGGACTTTCCTTAGCGTGGAAGGCAAGCTTGGCGATACGGATATGTAGATCTCCTACCATTGTAACCGACTACATGTAACCCTAACCTATCCGGTGTCTATATAAACCGGAGGGTTTTAGTCCGTGGGGCGAACAACAATCATACCATACGCTAGCTTATAGGGTTTAGCCTCCTTGATCTCGTGGTAGATCTACTCTTGTACTACCCATATCATCAATATTAATCAAGCGGGAGTAGGGTATTACCTCCATCGAGAGGGCCGAACACAGGTAAAAACATCGTGTCCCTTGTCTCCTATTACCATCCGCCTAGACGCACAGTTCGGGACCCCCTACCCGAGATCCGCCGGTTTTGACACCGACATTGATGCTTTCATTGAGAGTTCCTTTGTGTCGTCATCGATAGGCCTGACGGGTCCTTCGATCATCAACAATGACACGGTCCAGGGTGAGACTTTTCTCCCCGGACAGATCTTCGTATTCGGCGGCTTTGCACCGCGGGCCAATTTTCTTGGCCATCTGGAGCAGATCGAAAGCTACGCCCCTGGCCATCAGGTCAGATTTGGAAGTTTGAACTATACGGCCGATGTCCGCGGAGACTTGATCTTCGATGGATTCGAGCCACAGCGGCGTGCCGCCTTTGTCTCGATGGAGTGCGATCTAGCTCTGCCGCGAGCGATTGCCACGGAGGCCGCACCGGCATCCGCTCCGACCCTTAATCCGGAGCCGGATTCCCCGATCGAGGACGAGTGGTTGGACGCCGCCTCGGGGGCTATGATCTCTATGGTGATTGAGCTGAACTCCATCCCTGTCCTTTGCGAAGACCTTGACTCCAGGGTGCCGGACTCCGAACCCTCCGCGCCCCTGCCAATCAATTCCGATTGGGCACCGGTCATGGAGTTCACTGTCGCGGACATCTTTCAGCACTCGCCCTTTGGTGACATCCTGAATTCACTAAAGTCTCTCTCTTTATCCGGTGAGCCCTGGCCAGACTACGGATAGGAAGGTTGGGATACGGACGACGAAATTCAACGCCCACCCACCACCCACTTTGTAGCCACTGTCGATGATTTAAACGACATGCTCGACTTCGACTCTGAAGACATCGACGGTATGGACGACGATGCCGGAGACGACCAAGACCCAGCACCTACAGAGGCCTTTGGAAGGCCACCTCGTCATACGACATATACATGGTGGACATCCCAAAAGATGGGAAGCGGCGATGGAACAACGGAGGATGACCCTCCAAGAAGCAACCGAGCGCCGGCGTCGGCGGTGCCGCTCTAAATCCCGCCACGGCAAAAGCGGTGATTCCGGCACGGAGATAATAACACCCCGGGACGGTGCGAAGACAACCCCCTCGGCAAGACTCGGCCACGGGAGGAGGGAGAAGCAAGTCCGCCGCACGGTCTGCGAGAAAAGAGGTCGAGGGCGATAATTATGCGCCTCCCTCCGGAGATGAGGCAAGCCTCGGCGACGGCAATTTGTCGTGCCCGAGGAACCCGCCGAACAGAGGCGTTTCAAACGCGGGCTTATAGCCACGGCAAGCAGCCTCAAGAAAAAGCAGCAACGACTTATAGCTGACCAAGACCTGCTAGGCGACGGATGGGTGAAGTCCTTGCGGCCGAAGAGTATGAACTTCGAGCGCCCCTCAAAAGCTACCCCAAAGCGCAGGTCGTTGCCTCGATCGGAGGAGGAAGCACCCAAGTCACCAACAAGACGACATGGCAGACCGGCCACCCCGTGGCGCGATAGAGAAGCCTCTCGGCCCTCCGCTCAAGCCACACCCGGCGCCGCTCAAAAAGTACCAAGGCACGGGAAAGCAGCGTCGGACTTGCGAGATATATTGGAGGATAAGGCAAAACATACAAGATCGATCTCTACGGATCGCGTGGGCCTAACGACTCGGGATGATTACCGTCGCGCCCGAATACAGCAAACCCGGCCGGGCGAACCACGATGAACAAAGCTCATATGAGCTACGTCGTGATATAGCCCAACATGAGGCGCCAGACACCCACTATGCTTCACGGATGAAGTAATGGATCATCAAATCCCGAGGGCTTCAAACCCGTAAACATCGAATCATACGATGGTACCATAGATCCTGCGGTCCGGATCGAGGACTATCTCCTCCATATCCACATGGCCCATGTGATGATCTACATGCCATCAAATACCTCCCACTCAAGCTTAAAGGACCAGCTCGGCATTGGCTCAACAGCTTGCCGGCCAGAATCAATTGGTTGTTGGGAGGACACGAAGCCGCATTCCTTGATAACTTCCGGGGCACATATGCGAACCACCAGGCGCCAATGACCTTAGCCATATAATTCAGCAGCCGGAAGAATCGGCCGGGAATTACGGACATGGTTCCTAACAAAGAAAAATCAAATCGTTGACTGTCCGGGATGCAGAGGCCCTTGCAGCCTTCAAACATAACATCCATGACGAATGGCTTGCCCGGCACCTAGGGACAGGAAAAGCGAAATCCATGGCAGCCCTCACAACACTCATGACCCGCTTTTGTGCGGGAGAGGACAGCTAGCTAGCTCGAAGTAACAACTTGGCCAAACACCACGATAGTTCGGATACCAAGGACAACAATGGCGGTCGCGTCGCAACAAGAACAAGCGCCGCGTTAACGGCGATAATCTTTGAAGATCTGACCGTCAATGCGGATTCAGAGGCTCTAAACACGGTCGGAAGAAGCCATTCAAAAGAAATACCTGGGGCCGTCCAATTTGGACCGAATACTCGATCGCTTGTGCGGATACATGGCACTCCGAAAATCCAGCCAATCACACCAACAGGGATTGTTGGGTGTTCAAGCAAGCGAGCAAGTTAAGTGCGAACTCAATGACAAGGGCTGCATAGCGATGACGAGGAAGAGCCCGGCCGCCCGAACAATAGAGGACAGAAGGGCTTTCCCACACAAGTGCGGACGGTGAACATGATATACGCAACCCACATACCCAAAAGGGAGCGGAAGAGCGCACTAAAGGGGCGTATATGCGATGGAGCGATCGCCCAGTTCAACCCATGGTCTTCTTGCCCGATCACCTTCGATCGAAGGACCACCCCACTAGCATCCGTCATGGCAGTTTCGCGCATTGGTCCTTGACCCAATTATTGATGGATTTCACCTCACCGGAGTCCCGATGGGACGGTGGTAGCAACTGAACACTGCTTTATCGAGGATACGGTCGCCAAAATGGGCATAGACCCCTCAAGGATTAAACCTACAAAAGGCGACCTTTAAACGCGTCATACGGGTGTAGAGGCCAATTATGCGAGCTCGATTACACTCGAAGTGGTCTTGGATCCCGGATAACTTCCGGCGAAGAGTTAATCTTCGACATCGTCCCGTTCGCAGCGGCTATCATGCAACCTTTGCTCGGACGAACCGCATTTGCAAAGTTCATTGCGGTGCCGCACTACGCATACCTCAAGCTCAAGATGCCAGGCCCTCGAGGAGTAATCACGGTCAATGGAAACACCGAACGCTCTCTCCAAACGGAGGAGCACACGGCGGCCCTCGCGGCGGAGGTGCAAAGCAGCCTCTCACAGCAATTCTCGAGTCCGGCCACTAAGCGTCCGGACAACATCCGCTGCCGCCGGAGTAACCTACAACAAGACCGCTGGCACGATTCAAGCATCGCAGCGTAATCCGCCCCAACCCCAGCCCTCGCGAAATTGCGAAGCCAGTACTACGCGTACATAACTACGCTCTAGAGATACCATGGGCATAAGGGGAGGGGCACGACCACGGCACACCCGGAATGCGGCTCAACCGCACCAGGGGCTCCCGATTGTGTCATTCTTTTTCCTTTTTCTTTTTTCTTCCTTTTTCTTACTTTCAGGACTCCGTTTTCCAGAAGTCCTGTAACATCCCAAAATTCTAAATTTTGGAATGTTATAAACAAATAGATAGATTTGATTGATTGCTTGATTGATTGACTGAAAGTGAGTGATTTCGAAACTTTTTGAAAGTTGGATGAGAGGGAATAAAAGGACTTTCCCAAACTTTCATTTTGCTTTTATGATCTTAGGGAATTCAAATACTCTTCATCACAAAACCACGGAGAGAAGATGACATGACTTCTTCCATTTATTTAAATGACAAGGTGTTGAAAATATTTGAATTTCATTTGAGAATAGTTCCAATTCTGAAACTTTATGCAACTCAATGATTTTCACGGCGAAGATAAAATGACTTCTTCAAAACATATGAAATATGAGTTGGGAGTTTCAAAGAATTAAGTTCAAAGTTTTTTAAATTTATTTTTCAATTTGGAGTTATTGGAGTTTTATTCAAATTATCTTTCTCCAAAATAAAATATATGGAAATAGGGTAACATGATTCCCTACATCAAAAATTGGAGAAATTAATTTGAAATCATTTTGGTATTTTTAAAATGATTTTTGTTGGATTTTATTGGACCAGAAGCACTCTTTGCTTTATTTGAATTTGTGTGAATTTTATTTAATGCTATAGAAATGTCCATGTTGTAGGAATTTTTTTTTTGAAAATTTTGATATATTATATGCCTATATAATATTTTATTTATTTAGTTTATTATTTTATTTGTCTCTGTTTAAAAAACTACTTCGCCCCACTTTGGGCCAAGGCCCAGGCCCAGCCTGCCCACCTCCTCTTCCCCTCAAGACGCCTTGGAGGCGTCCGCCGCCGCTTGCCCGCCGCTTCGTGTCCGGTTCGGACCACGAGCCGCCGCCGCCTTGCCCCTTCCCAAGCGCGCCACCCCCCCCTCCTTAAATACCGCCCCCCCTCTCCTCACCCGCCGCCCCTTAACCCGAAACCCGCCGAGGGCCGCCGCCGCCCGCCGTTCCTCGCCGTCGCGGAGCACCCGTCGACCGCGGACCCCCCCCCATGACCCCGGAGCCACGAGCCCGCCCGGCGAAGTCACCGAGGTAGCCGCCCGCCCCACCGGTCCGGTTTTGCTTTAAAAACCGATCCGGTTTCGTTCGTTATTCGGTTTAAAAAACCTAGATTGGTTTATTTTTTCGGTTTTATTAATTAATGAACGTTCACCGATCCGTTCGTTTCAATGAACGTGTTTGTCGGTTAGTTTACATTATGAACGTCCGTTATTTAATCCGTTCGTCATTTTCTTTTAATCAGATTTAATCCATTATTTTCTGATTTCGATTTCCAATCCGATTTTCAAATCTGTTTAATTTCTCGCTCGTTTATCGGAATCAGGTGATTCAAGCGCCTGGAGTTTCGTTACGAAACCGCCGTTCCGACTAACCTACTTACACAGAGTTTTGCTACTGTAAAATTTTGACCTAGTTTCCGATTGCTAAATCGAGTCGTTCTCTCTCGAGTTTCGACTTTCGATGCTTTATTTGATTCGATTCTTTTGCAACCAGGGTTCTTAAGTTGAACTATCTAGTTAGATCTTTTATTCGAGATTTCCCCATGCATTAGATGAGTACTTATTGTATGCCTGTTGTTTGTCTGCGTTAGATCACCCGGAGTGCGCCGCTTGTTACTTGTATCTCTAGGTCTCATGGATCATCGACAAGGCAAGTAACACTTGATCATACCTTTTCTACTACCCGGTTTTATTGCATTAGATCAAGCCCTCAAACACTTGCATGATTAGGATCTAAATAAATTGTGGGTTGGGAAGTAGATTGAGGTAGTACCTATTACTGTTTTACTTATGAAACCTTGGGAGTTACTTCTCGTTTGCTTATTATGCCATGCTATGCTAGTAGACGTGGATTGGGTGAGTGAATATCCATGACAGATGTGAGATTGTTAATTAATGGTTTATTTAAGGTGGCAACTTAAACACACATCCTGGGTGGATTGAGGCACTGGGGAACCCAGTGTTGTCTGTTTTTTTTGAAATCCCGGGTACCCGTGTGTGATCTTCCTATGGACCGCCACCAGGGCTCAAAGGGATCATAAGATTATTCAAACTAGAAACTTCCGTGTGCAGCCACAAGCCATTATGGGCTCTGGCATAGTTGAGTAAGTCATGCGAACTCTTATAGTGGTGGACTAGCGGATGTAGGGGATGTAGGTGTACCGTCCACCCATCGTAAGGTAATAAGCGCTTACGAAAAACTGTGTCTCGGTCATCCGTCTCTCAAACACCATGTAGTCACGAGAACCAAGCGGAGGCGATCGAGTCTTGTGGGGAAAAGTCATAAACCTCTGCAGAGTGTATAAACTAATCATGATTAGCCGTGTCCCCGGTTATGGACAATTTTGAGTATCTAGTACACGGATATCCTGTTGATCTCAACACGTTACTTAATATAATTTGTTGGGTTTAATGAGTACTTTTAATTGGGATTGAGGATGCTGTCAACCATTCTCAATGTTCAACAACCACCATGATAGTTAAATAAATTTATTCCTTTGCAGTAGGGAAAAATTGGCTTTTTGCAAAAACTGTAACCATAGAGCTTTCCACCAGCCATATATGCATGTAGGATAGCCTATTCCTTCATTACTCTCTATGTGTTACATTGCCAGCATATTCCATGTCTTGACCCATTTTCGGGCTGCAACTTTTCATGTTGCGAGACTTCTCGAACGACAGTAAGTGATACGTTAGGGTTACGATTTCCTATACTCAACTTTGCCGTTGGTGTTGATGGGAATCCACAACCTTGTTAAGCTTCCGCTTATATTTGGATTGAGGTAATAGTATTTACGTTCTTTGTATACATGTGATTTACCTCTGTTATAAATCCTTCGAGTACTGTGTGTCAGATACCGATCCGTGGATGACACGAAAGCACGAAGACTTGATCCATTCGGTCGGGTCGCTACAAGATGGTATCGAGCACATGTTGACCGTAGGGCGTGACCCTAGAAACCGCAAACCCATAGGAAAGATTTTTCTTTACAACTTTCTTTTTCAAAAGATCTTTTACCTCTCTTCTCTTGAGCTTATTCAAATATTCCCTTTTAGTGAGACCATACCCTTTTCCCTTTTGACCACTCGAAGATTCGGCCGATGAGACCACTCCAAGGAGACAAGATATCGGACAACTAAGACCATTTGGAATGAAGAGGATTTTACCGTGTAAATGGAAACTACAAGCTGTTGAAGACTCCGAAGACTTGGAGAATTTGAAGGCTTTGAAGAATTCCCAGATTTTATGACCTAGGAAGGTTACGCTTATGGAATTGAGAGATTATGGAAGTTATCAATAACCGAGATCAAGGTGTATCGGAGAAAGACCGGAACATGGAGAGTTAGGAACTCAAAGTTTTTATCAAGAAAACCCGAAGACAGGATATATCAACTATGGAATGATAGCTCATGAAAATAATAAAAAGCAGAAACATGGATATTCATGACGCTATCGTCCATTTATGCTATTGCCACTATGCTGAGTTAAGCATGCATATGCATGGAAGGATTGGATGGTAGAAAGCTGATGGAGCATCTATCTGCAAACGTTGGAGTTTAACCTTAGCTGGTGTATCACCAGGATCTGGAGTATTACATGAAGAAGTTTAAGGTGGATCTGCAGGAAGCAGTATTTGGTAAGGAAGCAGTTCATGAAGAACTCAGGACCCAGAAGCTAAAAGTAGACAAGATGAAGGAGCAAAACATCGAGATACCGGAGATTTGACAGTAACTGAAGTACAGTTGGATCATGGATCATGTCAAGGATGTTGAAACCGGCAGTTGGAACGTAACTCCAGAAATATTGAAGGACGTCGCGAGAGACTTCGCGTCAACAGAGATGATCTGGCAAAAGAACTTGAGAAGGACAAGCATGATCGAAGGAGCCATCGGAGACATGATCAAGATTGGAAGAGTTTGACGACTTTGAAGATTTATTGACCGTTAGAAGACCAAACCCTGTTACATACCCTCGTTAGATCTGACGATTGTGAGCTGTCATTTGTTTGATGTTTTTCCGACAGCCACAATAAAATCTGTCTTTTCAAAACCATTGTTTGTATTGTGTGCATCCCTCTCGATCTCTGTTATCCCACCCCAAATCCATGGACCCATTAGAGGATGGATGGAGATGAGCTTGAAATTTTCTGGACCGATGAGTCAATTGGAGATGGACCGATGGATTCAGAACATGGAGGATCATATGGAGAACAACCCTATAGTCAGAAAAGATATGACCCAGCATGGTCTTGATTAGCTTTGAAAGAGGTGCTGCTATCTAGTGGAGGATGTACCAAACCATCAATGTGGCGGGAGTAACCACTTGGGAAGAATTTAAGTTGACTTTGCTAAAGTCTCGGTTTGTGTCCACGAAGTTGAAGCCTTATGGAAATGATATGGAGAAAGTGCATGCAAGCTTTGTGGAGAAAAGGACACAACCATAAAGAAAATAAGGACAAATACCCTCATAAGCAGAGGATAACCAAAGGAGTTAGCGAGGATTTTCGAGGAACTTCGATTGGAGATTGTTCCCAAAGGTTTTGTTGCAAAGAATGGAAGTTCAGTTTACATTGTTGGAAAAGATCTGTGAAGCTCAGGAGGATGACAAAGAGATTGCTGAGGTAAAAGATAGGATGAGCAAAGGAAAAGCCAAAGGTTTTCGTAAGGATGAGCATGACACCTTATGGTTTGAGGACGGTGTACATGTACCCAATAATGCAAAGATCGGGAAGTTAAAACTTGGAGGCTCATGACTCACCATACTCGATTAAGCCACGGAAACACCAAGATGTATTCGGATTTGAAGGAGTGTTTCTGGTGGACTGGTATGAAGAAGGATATTGCAGAGTATGTAGTCGTAGGTGACGTAGGTCAGAGAGTAAAAGCAGAGCATCAGAAGCCAGCAGGAGTACTACAGCCTATGCTAATACCTGAATGGAAGCAGGATAAGCTTGGCATGATTTCATTTCCGGATTTTCCCAGAACCCGATTGGGATATGATTCTATCTGGGTAGTAGTTGACTCGCTTGACCAAAATGGCTCACTTTATCCCAGTGAAACACGAGTGTGAAGTTGGCCAAGATATATTTGACAAGGATCGTATATGCGCATGGAGTTCGAGGACCATCATAGAGGAACGCAGTTTACCTCAAAGTTTTGGAATCGGTTGCACGGACTTTGGGTACTAGGCTAGAGTTCAAGACAACCTTTCATCCATGACGGATGGATAAACCAAGAGAGTCAATCAGATACCGGAGGACATGTTGAGGCGTGTGCGCTAAATTTCGGATCTAGTAGTGATGATAATCTACATTCTGTTGAGTTCTCATACAACAACAGCTACCAAGCCGGTTTGAAGATGGCCCCTTTTAAAGCTTTGTATGGGAGAAGGAGCGGACACCGTTGATGTGGGATGAAGTTTGAGACCGTCGATTGTTTGGACCAAATGTGATCAAGGAGTGAGAAGAGAATGTTAAGTTGCTTGAGATAGGCGAAGGTAGCTCGATCCGAGCAGAATAGTTATGCATACTCAAAACGCAAGGAGGTAAGTCTGAAATTGGAGACGGAGCATATCTTTGTGTGCCACCTCTGTGAGGAGTTAAGCGATTTGGAGTTAAGGGAAAGTTAGCCCGAGATTTGTAGGACCATACCGAGTTTTGGGCGTATGGGAGAATAGGCTAACAAGTTGAAGTCACCGAAGGACTATCGAGGAGTTCATGATGTGTTTCACGTTTTCCGATTGAAGAAGTGCCATGCAGAGATGGCCAATATTTCCTTGTAAGGACGCTTAACCCTGGAAAGGATAATGAGGTTCCACGAAGTGGAGTATGGATTTCATAAGTACAAGTTTTATCACGGTATGTGGGACATCCCACGAGGATGAAGAGATGAAGTGTTATTGGATATAAAGGAGGTATGATGTTGGAAATATGGATCAATGGAAATTCCATGATGAGTCTGAGTAATCACGTCTTAGTTGGTGCAAATATAAGGAAAAGAGACGGTACAATTGGATGGATTTAAGTATGCGGGGAGTTGGATGTTGGGATAATGATCGATTGCCCGGATGATGAGTTCAAGATTTGCAAGTGATGAGATGGGCCATAACCCACAAGCCCTGGGACCTGCCAAGAAGCAAGCACACTCTTGCGAAGGAAAAACCTGGCGAAGTTGCGATTTTATCGAAGCGATCTTATAGGAGTTTACGCAAAACCTGAGAGTTGTGAAGGATCGATAGTTGTTTGTTTGGCTTGCAGAATCAATGGATTTTCCGAACTTGGTTCGTCGACAAGAGAAATTCTGCAATGCTTGTGAGGATGATCGAGTGTTAGAATGCGAGATTCGCTAAACCATGTACAAGGAAATGATTTGGGTGCGGGATGGATTGATCACCATACCGACTTACTCTTATTATTAAGCTTTGCTATATGGGATGGTAAATCTGAGTGACTTACCTATAGTAGAGAGAGACGATCAAAACCTTGTTCGAACCTTAGAATGGTATAAGTATTTTCCCTTGTACAAAAGGCGGTTGTTGCCAACCGTAGGATATATGGTGAGGTTCAACCTGCACCCGTTTTCTGCAGGAGAAACCATAAATTGTTGACCACCATGAGATATCGATAGTTGTTTAGAATTGGCGCCCGGACACATCGACTAAGAAGACCCAGTTTCGGGATAACCTTACCAAGATGAAAGGACAAAAGAATTGAGGAAAAGGTTATGCCACTACCGAAAGAGCCCAGAGAAGGAATTATCCTTACGATCTAAGAAGACCGACACTGTCAGTAAGAAGGATGGAGTATATGAGTTTTTGATGGAACCTTAACAATGTTTCTAAGGGTGGTAGCACCCGGGACCCCGGAGACGATCGATGGATTTTGAAGACCCCCAAACCCTAACCTATTTCTTGCTAACCTCTCCGAATCTCGAGGACGAGATTCCTTTTAAGGGTGGTAGTTTGTAACATCCCAAAATTCTAAATTTTGGAATGTTATAAACAAATAGATAGATTTGATTGAGAGCTTGATTGATTGGTGAAAGTGAGTGATTTGAAACTTTTTGAAAGTTAGATGAGAGGGAATAAAAGGACTTTCCCAAACTTTCATTTTGCTTTTATTATCTTATTGAATTCAAATACTATTCATCACAAAACCCTGGAGAGAAGATTACATGACTTCTTACATTTATTTAAATGTCAAGGGGTGTTAAAAATATTTGAATTTCATTTGAGAATAGTTCCAATTCTGAAACTTTATGCAACTCAATGATTTTCACGGCGAAGATAAAATGACTTCTTCAAAACATATGAAATATGAGTTGGGAGTTTCAAAGAATTAAGTTCAAAGTTTTTTTGAATTTATTTCTCAATTTGGAGTTATTGGAGTTTTATTCAAATTATCTTTCTCCAAAAATAAAATATATGGAAATAGGGTAACATGATTCCCTACATCAGAAAATTGGAGATGAAGTCATTTTGGTATTTTTAAAATGATTTTTGTTGGATTTTATTGGACCAGAAGCACTCTTTGCTTTATTTGAATTTGTGTGAATTTTATTTAATGCTATAGAAATGTCCATGTTGTAGGAAATTTTTTACGAAAATTTTGATATATTATATGCCTATAAAATATTTTATTTATTTGTTTTTTTATTTTTATTTGTCTCTGTTTAAAAAAAAACTGCGCCCCCACTTTGGGCCAAGGCCCGGCCACCAGCCCAGCCCACCTCCTCTCCCCTCGCCGCTTGTGAGGCGTCCGCCGCCCGCCACGCCGCCCGCCGCCGCTCGTGTCCGGTTGGGACACGAGGCCGCCGCCGCCTGCCCCTTCCCAAGCGCCGCCACCCCCCTCCTTAAATACCGCCCCCCCCCTCTCCTCACCCCGCCGCCCGCCTTGAAACCCGCCACGCCGAGGACAACGCCGCCGTTCCTCGCCGTCGCGAGCACCCGTCGACCCGCCGCACCTCCCGACCCACCGGACCCCCGCCGACCCCAGAGCCCCGGAGCCCCGGCGAAGTCACCGAGGTAGCCGCCGCCCCACCCGGTTCGGTTTTGCTTTAAAACCGATCCGGTTTTCGCTCGTTGTTCGGTTTAAAAAACCTAGATTGGTTTTTTTTCGGTTTTATTAATTAATGAGCGTTCACCGATCCGTTCGTTTCAATAAGCGTGTGTCGGTTAGTTTACATTAACGAACGTCCCTTATTTAATCCGTTCGTCATTTTCTTTAAATCGGATTTAATCCATTATTTTCGATTTCGATTTCCAATCCGATTTTCAAATCTGTTTAATTTATCGCTCGTTAATCGGAATAAGGTGATTCAAGCGACTGGAGTTTCGTTACGAAAACGTCGTTCAGACTAAACTACTTACACAGAGTTTTGCTACTGTAAAATTTAGAACTAGTTTCCGATTGCTAAATCGAGTCGTTCTCTCTCGAGTTTCGACTTTCGATGCTTTATTTGATTCGATTCTTTTGCAACCAGGGTTCTTAAGTTGAACTTTCTGGTTCGATCTTTTATTCGAGATTTCCCCGTGCATTAGATGAGTACTTATTGTATGCCTGTTGTTTGTCTGCCTTAGATCACCCGGAGTGCGCCGCTTGTTACTTCGTATCTCTAGGTCTCGCGGATCATCAGCAAGGCAAGTAACACTTGATTATACCTTTTCTACTACCCAGTTTTATTGCATTAGATCAAGCCCTCAAACACTTGCATGATTAGGATCTAAATAAATTGTGGGTTGGGAAGTAGATTGAGGTAGTACCTATTACCTGTTTTACTTATGAAACCTTGGGAGTTACTTCTACGTTTGCTTATTATGCCATGCTATGCTAGTAGACGTGGATTGGGTGAGTGAATATCCATGACAGATGTGAGATTGTTAATTAATGGTTTATTTAAGGTGGCAACTTAAATACACATCTGGGTGGATTGAGGCACCTGGGGAACCCAATGTTGTCTATTTTTTTTGGAAATCCCGGGGTACCCGTGTGATCTTCCTATGGACCGCCACCCAGGCTCAAAGGGATCATAAGATTATTCAAACTAGAAACTTCCGTGTGCAGCCACAAGCCATTATGGGATCTGGCATAGTTGAGTAAGTCGTGCGAACTCTTATAGTGGTGGACTAGCAGATGTAGGGGATGTAGGTGTACCGGTCCACCCATCGTAAGGTGCTAGCGCTTACGAAAACTGTGTCTCGGTCATCCGTCTCTCAAACACCATGTAGTCACGAGAACCAAAGCGGAGGCGATCGAGTCTTGTGGGGAAAAGTGCGCAAACCTCTGCAGAGTGTATAAACTAATCATGATTAGCCGTGTCCCCGGTTATGGACAATTTTGAGTATCTAGTACCTGGATATCCTGTTGATCTCAACACGTTACTTAATATAATTTGTTGGGTTTAATGAGTACTTTTAATTGGGATTGAGGATGCTGTCAACCATTCTCAATGTTCAACAACCACCATTATAGTTAAATAAATTTATTCCTTTGAAGTAGGGAAAAATTGGCTTTTTGCAAAAACTGTAACCATAGAGCTTTCCACCAGCCATATATGCATGTAGGATAGCCTATTCCTTCATTACTCTCTATGTGTTACATTGCGGCATATTCCATGTCTTGACCCATTTTCGGGCTGCAACTTTTCATGTTGCAGACTTCTCGAACGACAGTAAGTGATACGTTAGGGTTACGATTTCCTATACTCAACTTTGCCGTTGGTGTTGATGGGAATCCACAACCTTGTTGCTTCCGCTATATTTGGATTGAGGTAATAGTATTTACGTTCTTTGTATACATGTGATTTACCTCTGTTATAAATCCTTCGAGTACTGTGTGTGTCAGCATACCGATCCAGGGATGACACGAAAGCACAGAGACTTGATCCATTCGGGTCGGGTCGCTACAAGTCATGTCCGGCACTAGAACCGCCGAACTCACGATGCAACAGCCAGGGAAGCCGAAAGCCACGTTGAGTGTTCAGGTGGTCTCTATTACGAGCATTATACCTGTTTTACATACCATCCGCATGACTTACCCACGGAGGGGGACATGTTAGATAGTCCCATCCCTTGCTTATCGCACTATTTGTATCGTTACGCCTTCATTGCGGTACCTTTTTGAATAAACAATACATAGCTTTTGCCTATTATTGCACTCCATTTTTATCTATATATATGTTCATTTCATGACATGTTGCACCCGTACACTTTAGTGCGGCCAATACACCAGGGCTCAAGTACCCCAAAAGTATGGTGTGATAAGTCCGAACACTTTCACAAGTCGGCACCCGAACTTATAGCATTATATGCATCGGCTCGAATCATGTCTTGGGTCAATAGTTGGGTTTGCCGGCTCCTATGTTTTGGTACCTTACGTTACATTATATCGGCTAAGGTAGCACTAGGAGAACCAACTGCGATTGTGCCCGGTTGAGCTGGGATGAGCACCTCGGTGGAGAAAGCTAAAACTGGCCGTCATGATAGGCGAGAGCCATCGCTGTTCGAGAGGTTTTTTCGGTCCCTAAAGACTTATGCCGCTTAGAGCGAGGAACCGGAATTGTCCGGACAAGGCGTGGATAGCTCCCGAACTCGGTCTTCCGAATACTAGGGCTTCATGAAATTTAAAATTATAGAATTCTATGGCTAAGTGAGAGTGTTCAAGCATTATAAGTCCGTTTGCCTTGTTCGTTCGTTGGCGCCTCCTAGATGGACCCAAGAATGGGAACAAGAGTGCTCAAGTTTATCCCAACACCCCAAAGACTTTCGTGGCATGAAATTTGAAGCCAACGACTTGCCATCTCTCAAATTTGATAAGCGGCCGCCTGAAGGTAATATTTTAAATTAACAAGCGTTGCTTAGCGCATATGAACAAAGTTTTCAGCATACGGGATAACAAATGCGAGTCTATTCAAAATTACATCTTTGGAGCACTCATCCGCTATTCGTGGGCACCCTTGAGAGGCCCTCATAGTACATTTCGGGCGTGCGATGCTCTTGCCCTTCTTCGGTGGCTCGTCCGTCACAAGCTTCTCCGCATCCAGCTTGCCCCGGTGCACTTTAGCAGGCAAGGGCCAACGGACACCTTCAATGCAGACGGGCGCTTGATGACTTCAACCCATGGACAAAGGCGTCCACCAGCCGCCCGCACTAGCCCAAAGTAGCTCCGGGCATGGCTTCCAATGGCCACGGCCGAACTATGAGGCCCTTCATGGCCTGTTCGGCGACCTTGTGGAGCTCGACCAGCTGCTTCATTTGGTCGCTTAGAAGGCACCGGATGTCCGGCCTCGGCATATTGAGACCGTAACACCTTGTCCATTGAGCTCCCCTCCTTGGCGCGGTAGAATGCGGCAGACATCGGACACACTACAGGCAGATCTGCGAATGCTCCTGGAGAGCTCCGAATCCGGGTAAGTAATAGGTAATTCACTTTCACATGCTTTCTTTGCGTAAAGAATGCCTTACCCGCCGCTATCTTCTTTAATGATTCAATTTCTTGGAGGGCTTTTTGGGCCTCGACCTTAGCAGCTTTGGCACTCTCAAGAGCCGAGGCAAGCTCGGACTCTCGGGTCTTGAGTCATGCTCCAAACCCTCGTGTTTTTCACGAGTCTGGAGCTCTTGCCGCACCTCCGCCAGCTGCGCCTCCCCCTTCTCTCGCTCGGTGCGCTCCGTGGCCGCTTTGCTTTCGGCCACGGACACCGCTTCCTTCAGGGTCGCCACCTCGTTCGTGGCCCCTGCAGTACCCATGTTATTCCTGTTATTTTTTTCACAACCGAAACCTTTCTATAAGGTATTTCTTTAATAAGGTATTACTTACCTTCCTTGTCCTCGAGCTGCTTCTTGGCAAGGCCGAGCTCGTTCTCGCACCGCTCGAGGCTCTGCTTCAATGCATTGACCTCCGCAGTCAGTGCGGCAGAGGTCAGCAGCGCAGCCTGCATTCCCATATTGACATGCTTATGTTAGACTCCTGCATATATCTTTTTAGATCCTTAGTCCGGCTTTTCTTTCCGAACACCGAACTAAGCATCAGGGGCTACTGTCTATGCGGTAATATTTTTACATATTCTAAACTTACCTCAAAGCCTGTTAGAAGGCTGGTGCAGGCTTCAGTCAGCCCGCTCTTGGCGGACTGAACTTTCTGGATCACCACACTCATAACAGTGCGGTGCTCCTCCTCGATGGAGGCACTGTTAAGCGCCTCCAGTAAGCTCCAGCGTCTTACCCTTCTTACGAAGGGACCGCTTGCCGGACTCCGGAACCGCTAAAGGTTCCGGCATGGAGTCCGGACGAGGGTCGGGCTTAGAGCCCCTGGGGGTCTCGCCCCCCACGCTCCTGGAGTCCGGGAGGTTGCTTTGCGGTGCCTCCTGTGCCACCTCCTCTTGACCAGGCCCCCCTTGGGGCACCACCTCGGCGTCGTCCGCAGCGTGAGGCGATGAGGCGGCCAGAAGTGAAGTACTCTCCATTTCCGATGAACCCGAGGACCCCGGGCCGAAGCGGCGAACTCGCCCTTGGGCGGGCTGCATGATTGTTCGGCATTAGAGAACACTATGCAATAAAAAAGCCATGGGTATCCGGACACTTACGATCTCTCCAGGGGCTTGGCCCTTGTTGGCCAATCCTCCTCGTCGTTGTCGACGTTGGTGGAGAAGTCCGGAGGAAGGGTTCTTCCCTTCTTGGACCCTCCGGCCTCCCGGTTAGGCGGCCTTCCTTTTCCTCTCCTCCCCGGGGAGAGGCTTTTTTCCTCCTCCTCGTTCTCGGAGAAGATTACGCTTCAGAATCGACAACACTAGGCGTCGGGAGCTCCTTGAGTTCCCGTTGCCTCCTTCTTAACCTTCTTCTCGGCACCACATGAGGTACGGAGCCAGCAGCCCGTCAATCAGGCGTCCGCTGGGTCTTCGGCAAAAGGCGGACGATTAACCTGTCCGGACGTCTTCAACCAGTCTTGTTAAAGGTTAGGGAGTTTTAGATCCCGCATAGAGTCAAACTATGAAAAAAGAGTCCCATAAAGGGTAAATAACTCACCTCGCTGGCTTGACGTCATGAGCTGAATCCGCGATCTTGATGGCGAGATGTAGGAGCCTCGGCGCCCTTGAACAGCACCTTCCGTGCATCTTCGTATGTAGTGTCGAAGAGCCTTGTCGGAGTTAGGTCTTTGTCTTGGGATCGAACTCCCACAATTTGAAGGCCCGTTGTTGGCATGGGAGAATCCGGCGGATGAGCATCACTGGATTACGTTGACAAGCCCGAGATTCTTGTCCACCAGGTTTGGACGCATGTTTGGAGTCCGGATAGCTCGTCCGAATTCCCCATGCCAGGCCCGTCTCTTTCCATGACGAGCCGTGTGGGGAAGCCAGATTTGAATTCGGGGCCGCCGCCCATTTGGAGTCATGCGGCTCGGTGATATAGAACCACCCGATTGCCACCCCTTTATTGTCTCCACGAAGGAGCCCTCGAGCCATACGACTTTGGCCATCTTGCCAACCATGGCGCCTCCGCACTCCGGCAACGGCCGCCCACTACCTTGACGACATTGAAGATCTTCAGCCATAAGCCGAAGTGGGGCTGGATCACGGAGGAAGGCCTCGCACCACGACGATGAACGCCGAGATGTTGAGGATGAAATTCGGGGCCAGGTCATGGAAGTCCAGGCCGTAGTAGAACATGAGCCCCGGACAAATGGGTGAAGTGGAAAACCTAGTCCATGGAGGAAGTGGGGAGAAACACCACCCTCTCATGGGGCACTGGGGTTGGAATGAGCTGCCCAGCGTCGGGCAACTGTCTTGTGATGTTGCTTTGGACAAGTATGTCGGCCTCCCGCAGCTTTGTGATGTGCCCCTCCGTGATGAGGAGGCCATCCACCTGCCTCCC
The DNA here is from genome assembly GCA_021605145.1 of Aegilops bicornis. Taxonomy (NCBI): domain Eukaryota; kingdom Viridiplantae; phylum Streptophyta; class Magnoliopsida; order Poales; family Poaceae; genus Aegilops; species Aegilops bicornis. Next base: position 401,744,512 of record CM038671.1, on the reverse strand, counting down.
GCTCCGGACATGGTTGGAGAAGGTTGAGGTGGGATGTGCGGACTTAGGCGCTGGAGCTCGAGTCTTGTGAAAATGGATGAGCAAAGGAGGAAGAAGGCGTAGGTGAAAAGGTGGATTCTAATCCCCTTATATGGACGGACGAAGCTATGCGTCCCCCACCAGCCTGGTAAAACTCGCTTATCTCCCAAGCGTCGTAATCAATGGCGCAGATGGGTTACCCACGTCCGTATTGATGAGAATCCTAGAATAAGGGGGCACGATCAATGCTTTGATAAGACGTGCCAAGGAAACCGCCTCGCTAAACGCGCTAAGGTGGAACGGTAAAAAAGATGATTCATATAAAGGCCTGGCCATGGTGTGATCTCACGCTGCGGAATACGTCAGCAGATCTGTGCAAAAGTTATTCTCTCTACGGTGGTATGTGGAACTTGTTTTGCAGAGCCGGACACTATCTTGGTGTTTAAAACCTTCTATGAAGTATTCGGAGGAGGAACCCGCCTTGCAATGCCGAAGACAATATACCTTGCGCCGGACTCGTCGTCATTGAAGCTTTGGTGCGAGGGGAGCTCTTGAGGGAGTCACGGCCTAGGGGGTGTCCGGATAGCGAACTATCATCACGGCCGGACTCCAAGACTATGAAGATACAAGATTGAAGACTTCGTCCGTGTCCGGATGGGACTTTCCTTGGCGTGGAAGGCAAGCTTGGCAATACAGATATGTAGATCTCCTACCATTGTAACCGACTACGTGTAACCCTAACCTATCCGGTGTCTATATAAACCGGAGGGTTTTAGTCCGTGGGGACGAACAACAATCATACCATAGGCTAGCTTCTAGGGTTTAGCCTCCTTGATCTCGTGGTAGATCTACTCTTGTACTACCCATATCATCAATATTAATCAAGCAGGAGTAGGGTATTACCTCCATCGAGAGGGCCCGAACCAGGGTAAAATCATCGTGTCCCTTGTCTCCTGTTACCATCCGCCTAGACGCACAGTTCGGGACCCCCTACCCGAGATCCGCCGGTTTTGACACCGACATTGACCGAATATTGTTCGGAGTCCTGGATGAGATCACGGACATGACGAGGAGTCTCGAAATGGTCGAGAGGTAAAGATTGATATATGGAATGATGATATTCGGACAAAGAAAGTGTTTCGGAGGGTACCGAGTACTTATCGGGTCTCCGGAAAGGAGTTTCGGGCACCCCCGGCAAAGATATGGGCCTTATGGGCCAAGAGAGGAAACGCACCAGCCACAAGGTGCTGGTGTGGCCCCTATAGCAGGCCGAACTAAGGAGGAGAAGAAACGGGGGAAGGGAAAGGAAAGTTTGGATTAGGATTCCCACTTCCTTCCCTCCCCCCCCCCTCTTTCCTTCCCCCTTGGGAATACATGGCAGGGGGTGCAGGGCAAGGCAGGGCCCCTAGGGGGCTGGCGGCCAGCCCTAGGGCGCGCCTGGCTGCCTCCCCTCCCCTCCCAGCTGGTCCATTATGCTAATATTAGCAGAAAAGTTATTCTGATAACACTTCCACACTACATGCTGAACGTGAGAGCATTGCACTTTTTGTAGCAAGGGCACTACAATACAGACTAGTGAACTTCATGTCAGAAAAAACTGCACGCAATGTTTTCCCGGTACTGTTTTCGCTCTACTTTTTTAGCTGTTTATCGGAACATGGTGTATAATATAATGTTGGAAAGCTGAGGATTAGGTGCAACTTCGGCATGTTGAACACTTTCCGAGATTCCTCGCGGTTTAAGAGCAGTTTCAAAAATGGTGCGGCGGACGACGAGTGGGAGCGAGCGTATTTTCGCGATTTTTTCTAAACCCTTGTAGGAATGAAGCAAATGATACCCCGTTGGAAAGATTTCGTCGAGTCCATATTTTTCACATATATTATTTTCTCTAATTCGTTACGGTTCAAGAGAAGTTTTAAATTTAGTAAATTGCGGAATTCTGTTTTTTCAAAAAAATTCAAATTTTCATACTGTTTTCGCTCCAGTTTTTGAAACGTTTGTCAAAACGAGACGTGTGATACGCCGTTGGAAGGCTACGGATGAGGCGCAACTTTCATATGTTTAAATGGTTTTGAGATTCCTTACGGTTTTTAGTTAATTTTGAAAATCGTGCGGCTGACAACGAGAGGCAGCGGCCTTTTTCACGAAATTTTTACAAACCGCTTGTCGAAATAATTCAAATTATATGATGTTGGAAAGATATTGATGCGAAGCAACTTTTTCATGTAGAACACTCTCTCTGATTCCTTGCGGTTTAAGAGCAATTTTGATTTTAACGAAATGCGGAGACTCTGTTTTTTCGCGACACCAAATCATCGTATGTACCGCATCAGACAAAAAACCATACTGCTTTTAGACTGAAAACCGCACTGCATCAGACGGTCAAGTGAACTTCATGGTTTCTTTTCTCAGACGATTTTTGTTTCAAACAAGCACTAAAATCGACGTGTGCACTTCATCAGACAAAAGAACGCACTACTTCAGACTAAAAACCGCACTGCATCAGACGGTCAAGTGAACTTCATGGTTTCTTTTCTCGGACAAATTTTTATCCCAAACAAGCACTAAAATCAAAGTGTGCACTTCATAAGACAGAAGAACACACTGCTTCAGACTAAAAACCGCACTGCATCAGACGGTCAAGTGAACTTCATGGTTTCTTTTCTCAGACGAATTTTTTCCCAAACAAGCAAGTGAAGTGTGCTTCACATCGGGCATAAATGAACCAAAAAACACTTGAAACTAATCCACAACACACTTGAAACCACACTACATCAGACGGTCAAGTGAATTTCATGGTTTCTTTTCTCATACGAATTTTTTCCCAAACAAGCAAGTGAAGTGTGCTTCACATCGGGCCTTAGTAATCCGCAACACACTCGAAACTGAACCACAACACACTTGAAACTAATCCATGTTACCGTAAGTAAACCACATTTTTCTGAGATAAATAACAACAAATTAGATACGTAACAACAATTTCAGCACACGTAACCCAACCGAACGGCATCGCTGCTCGAGCCAAACAGAGGCATCGAAGCCACAATTTTTTATAACATAAATTTTGCAGTGCACAATGAAGGGCCACCTTGAATCAGAGACAAACTGCATGGGCGGAACAACTAAACCACAATTGGATACCTGCACCAAACTGCATGCCTGCTGGCACTGAGCTGCTCGTTTGCGTTGACAAACATGATGACAACATCATTTAAACGAAACTGTTGCTCGCTGCTGGGTAGGGGGACTACGCCGGTGAACTGCATCACCAAAACCAGTGCACCACACTGCACCGCACCAGCAAATTGCATGCCCACACAGATGTAGGAGAGGAGGTCAATGGTGTTTGAGGTGCACTGAACCTCATCACGCGCGCCTTCAAGCTGCACTTCCATGGTCGCTGAGCTGCACTGAAATGCATCACTGTCGTGCCCTCCTATTGGTTCATCGGCGTCGACGGAGACCAAGGCGAGGGAAAGTTCGACGAGGCCGGGAGAGGGCAGGGGCAACAGCGTTGAGGTGGAGTTCCTCCATCTACCCTGCCCGCGCAGTAGCAGCGCCATCGTAGCGCATGCCCGGGGCGAGGTTGTAGGTGGACATCCATGCGGAGGCCACCGAACTGCACGGCAACCCCACGCGCACGGTTGTAGGTGGCTAAGGGACTGCTGGAAGTGAAGGAGGCCGTATGTCCATGCCCGCGACGCCCGGCCTCCTCCATCTCGACGGTCAACGACGAGCGTGGTAGGGCCACGTGCTACTGCCGTGTGGGAAGGAGGGATTTGCCCGGGGCTAGCCAGATCCGCTACACGGGCGGCCGAAGACGTTCCCAGGGCGCGACGGACATGGAGGTGGCCGCCGGACCGGAGCAGGAGAGGTCGCTCGGATCCGGGGGCGACGTGGCGGCGCGATGGGCCGGGTTGCATCGAAGAAGGTTGACAAGGGAGGAGCGGGACAAGGAGCCCCACACGGAAGAAGTGGCGACCTCCAGGCCCTGGCCGCATTGGCCTCGGCGTCCCGGCGCATGGACACGGCCATGGTGGTGGCGCTGCTCCACTGCGACGGCGGAGGATGCATGACTAGCGGGTGGGAGGCGCAACGAACTGCCTGACGGAAGCCAGCGAACCTCCCTTTGCTACTTAACCGCACGGCTAAGTCAGGAGGTCGATCCCGGTGGACGTCGGCGAAAGTCAGAGCACGATGGAGAGAGCCACGGATCCAGGTCGTGGTGGTTGGAGGCGGCCATCTCCGTTGGCGTCGGCAGGATCTGGTGCTAATCGGGCCACCAGATGTGGAGGAAGGCGAGGGGCTAGGAGGAAGTTGGTGGAGGGAGGTGGTGGAGGGGGCTCGTGTGGTGGAGGCGAGGTCGGATCCAGGCCGTCGCGGCTCCGGTGGTTGGCCGCTGGAGGTAGCTAGTTGGGCGGCGTACCATGGCTCTATGCGGCGGTTGTGCGTGGGATTAGAAGGCGGAGCAGGGGGAGGCTCTTTGGTGCTGTGAGGTGGGGTGGGAGAGAGGCGGGTTCAGTGGTGGGGGGGTGGGGCGCCGCGGTGGCCGCCGGCTGTGGGAGTGGTGGTTGGCGGCCGGGTTTGGGGTAGGTGGTGGTGGTGCGGGGCACCGATGTGGAAGGGAAGGGAGGTTGTGGCCCTCGGGCTTGAGGGGAGTGGTGGGTAGTGGCGTAGGCCGGTGGTCGTCGGAGTACAGAGGTGTTATCAGAATAAGATTCTTAAGGGGTGTTATCATAATAGACCCACCATATATATATATATATATATATATATATATATATATATATATATATATATATATATATATATATAGTGATGCTATTCATCACCTGAGTGCGTAATAAGTTATTCTTCACCCGAGGTAACCTTACGACTATTTCATAATTAAATTACATTTGGAATTAAATAGTTACATTCCTATTGATTCACTACGTAAAATTTGACATAAAAAAAATAAAAATATAGGTAATAAGACAAGAAAATTTGCAGTTTATGTGTATTTTACACTATGTTTTTACATTCGTAATTTTACATAACATAAAATATTTTTATGATGATTATATATTTTCTTACGGTCTCTTTTACGTCGGAAATAAGACATAACTTACGGAACGTAAAATTACGGTGCATTGATGGTAAAATAGAGTGGGGTGAAGAATAACTATTCCTCACCCAGGGTGACGAATAGTCACTCCCTATATATATATATATATATATATATATATATATATATATATAGGGAAAATCCATCCTACCACCCGGTGGTAGTTACCCCACATATCTTATATACTACCATGTGCTACTATATATACTATTTTATTATTTTAAATATGTTCATATAATATATCTAAGATATTTCAAATCAAGTTACATGAAAAAATTGCATATGAGCCCATAGTTTTGTTATATTTATCAAATACGTACATATTTGTACGTAAAAAAGAGCATACTCAAAACATAGTACATACTACCTAAAAATTAGTATATATACTACCTAATCATTGTTATATACTACATACTACACGTACATAATCTCGGTTTCGATAGATACTACATACAACATACAAAACGCAAGTGGTGGTAACTACCACTGCTTGTAGGAAACATTTGTGTGTGTGTGTGTGTATATATATATATACACACACACACACACACACACACATATACATACATACATACATAAACAATATTCTGATCACAACATGAACTTCCTGAGTTACACGCCTGAACTTCCCTCTGTAGGAACCCGACCTTCGGGCTATCTCCGCAACCGTGTCTCCCCGCGCGAATTATTCTGCTTAGTCGTGTTCTATATGATGTAAGTGTAATCTAGAAACAGTTTTTAGCAACTAAATGCCCGTTTTAAATAGGAATCTCGCTCGTTTGCGAATTTTTCTCTCGGGTCGTGATGAAATTGTGTTTTTTGCAATTTTACTGCGTGAGTTATTCGACCTGAACTTCCCCCTGTGCTAGGTTGAACTTCCGCCAACATTGCCCAAATGGGGCTTGCGTTATACCGTTGGAAAGCTATGGACACCAGTATCATATACCAAGTTAAAAATTTTGGCAAAATGTAAGCGGTTTAAGAACAGTTTTGAAAATCGTTTTTCCTTCATGCAAAAAAAGTGAATCGTATTTTCGATCGCATTTCTAAAACGTTTATCAGAATGAGGCAAATAATATGGCGTTGGAAAGCTGCTGCAAAACCACTCCTTCCATATGTTGAAAGTTTTCTCTAATTCCCTATGGTTAAAGATTAATTTGGAAAATCGTAAAATTACCCAAACCGAACAGCCGAGTTCATATTTTCGATGCCATTTCTAAACGGCTAATCCAATTGAGGCAAATGATATCGCATTGGAAAGCTTATGAAAATTCGCTACTTTTTCATGTTGAAAGTTTTTTTCTAATTTTGAACAATTTAAGAGTAATTTAGAAAACAGTACAAGTTCCACTGAGTTCGTATTTTTGATCTATTTTTTTAACCATACGTCTGAATGCAGAAAATGATATGATGTGGGAAAGCTTGAACAAATGGAAAACTTGTTGGTATATATTTTTTCTCTCAATTCCTTATTGTTTTAAGTCAACTTTGAAAAGGTCTAAAAACGTATTTCCGCTGTAATTACTACAAACTTTATCGGAAATGGGGCAAATAATACACCGTTGAAAAGCTACGGAAAATGCGAAACTTCACTATGTTTTTCACATGCTTTTTTTGCCCGTAGCTCTACATCCACTCACCGGAACACTCACTAGATTGAGCAGGTGATGTATTAGTGGAAAGGTGCTGTAAACACGCAATTTTCCCATGTTGATCATTTTTTCATATTCGCTACGGTTTAAAAGTTTTCATCTGAAATTCATTCACTGTAGTAGTTGAACTTCCTGCTGTTTTCACGTTGAACTTCTGTGACGTATTTTCGTTTGTAATTTTCTCATCCATTCGTTAATGTAACACAAATGATATTCCTTTTGCACAAACCCCTCTCACAATATTTTTTTTAACTTTCTCCGGTCGAGGACTTGAACTTATAACAACAAAACTTTCAGTCTTTGCTTTTTTATTCCTTTTTAATACAAAATGCACACCATGTAGTACGTGAACTTCTGGCAGTTATCAATCTGAACTTCTCTCGGTTACGTGAAAATATCTGAGTGTTTTATGAATATTAATCTGAATTTCTTAATCATTTTTAATGAAGTTTGAAGCGCTCTATTTTTAAAAGTTGAACTTCTTGTTATTTTATTTTTAAACTTCTTGTTTCCATTCTTTAATAACGAGGAAAATATGAGTTTTCTATAATCCACGAACTTCTCCATCTTTTTAATATGGACTTCCTAGTTTTATTTCTTAATATTTTTTATGAAATATTGAAGCGCTCTAGTTCTAAAAGTTGAACTTCTTGTTATTTCTTTTTGAACTTCTTGTTCGCATTCTTTAATAACGAGGAAAATCTGAGTTTTCTATAATCATCGAACTTGTCCATCTTTTTAATATGGACTTCCTGGTTTATTTCTTAATCTTTTTTATGAAACTTTGAAGCGCTCTAGTTTTAAAAGTTGAACTTCTTGTTATTTTCTTTTTGAACTTCTTGTTCCCATTCTTTAATAACGAGGAAAATCTGAGTTTTTTTATAATCATCAAACTTCTCCATCTAATTAATATGGACTTCCTGGTTTTTTCTTAATCCTTTTTTATGAATAAAAATATTTTAAGACACCAAAACAACATTTTTGTGTGTGTCTTTGCATTGGTTTGCACATCAAACCGCGTCATCTTTAGAAATTGAACTTCTCCTTTTCTTTTTGTTTTCTTTCAACATTGTTTAGCACGTCGAACCAAGTCATCTTTAGAAATTGAACTTCTCCTTTCTTTTTGTCCCAGCAGCAGTATTTGAACTTCCCCCATTGCTAGGTTGAACTTCTGCAAACATTGCCCAAATGGGGCTTGCGATATACCGTTGTAAAGATATTGACACGAGTAGCATGACCCGAGTTAAATTTTCAGAAAAACCTAGCGGTTTATGTCACATCCCTAGCTTCTGGAAATGCACTAGGCTAGCTTCATGTGTGCATCATGTTTAACTTTTCTGAAGTTGGAAATGGGGATGACATAAACCCCTAGCACCTTGAAAATATTTTCTAATGAACCTAAAATGCCCTTCTAAAATGTTCATCATCTTTGCGTTGGTCTAGAACCTCTGACAAAAATGGTGCACACTTTTCTAGGACATCATAAGGTCACTGGATTAAATCATATGTTATTTGCATTTGTACATTTAAATGCTATAAAATATTTTAAATTTCCAAATAATCATAAACTAAAATGTTTACTGTTGGAAATATTTCAAACAGTGGGCATGAGCAGTTTCATGATTTTTGAGGATGGATAGGTATTTTTAATAAAGCCACAAAGTTACAGAAGAAAAAGAAAAAGAAAATTGAAACAAAAGGAAAGAGAGCTTACCTATAACTTACATGGCGCTCCTGTAGCCCGGCCCAGCTGGATGGCCCAGCCCACCTACTAGCACGTCGTCTTCCCCGCGCCTACTGGCATTGTGCGTGGTGCGCGTGAAGGAAATATGCCCTAGAGGCAATAATAAAGTTATTATTTATTTCCTTATATCATGATAAATGTTTATTATTCATGCTAGAATTGAATTAACCGGAAAAATGATACATGTGTGAATACATAGGCAAACAGACTGTCACTAGTATGCCTCTACTAGACTAGCTCATTAATCAAAGATGGTTATGTTTCCTAACCATAGACATGGGTTGTCATTTGATTAATGGGATCGCATCATTAGGAGAATGATGTGATTGACATGACCCATTCCGTTAGCTTAGCACCCGATCGTTTAGTATGTGGCTATTGCTTTCTTCATGACTTATGCATGTTCCTATGACTATGAGATTATGCAACTCCCATTTACCGAAGGAACACTTTGTGTGCTACCAAAAGTCACAACGTAACTGGGTGATTATAAAGGTGCTCTATTGTAGCGACCCGACCCGAATGGATCAAGTCTCTGTGCTCAGCTGTCATCCCTAGATCAGTAATGCTGACACCACACAGTACTTCGAAGGATTTATAATAGAGTAGCAATCACACACTTATTACATCGTTGTCCAAAAGAGGACTTATTACAATAAATATGCTTAAGGCCATCTAATAACGATAACATCGGAAGAATTGGAAGATAATGAGTCCATCAACTCCAGTGACATCACCGAGTATAGAACCACGACCTAAAGCACCTTACTGTCGTTCGAAAAGTCTGCAACATGAAAGTTGCAGCCTAAAACGGGTCAAAGACATGGAATATGCTGGCAATGTAACACATAGAGAGTAATGAAGGAATAAGCCTATACTACATGCATATATGGCTGGTGGAAAAGCTCTCACGGTTACAGCTTTTGCATAAAGCCGCTTTTTCCCTCAATGCAAAGGAATAAATTTGTTTAACTATCATGGTGGTTGTTAAACATTGAGAATGGTTGACAAAGCATCCTCAATCCCAATTAAACGTACTCATTAAAAACCCAACAATATTAATTAGAGTAACATGTTGAGATTCACATGATATTCAAGTACTAGATACTCAAGATGTCCATAACCGGGACACGGCTAATCATGATTAGTTTATACACTCTGCAGAGGTTTGCGCACTTTTCCCCACAAGACTCGATCGCCTCCGTTTGGTTTCTCGCACTACATGGTGTTTGAGAAACGGATGACCGAGACATAGTCTTTCAGAAGCGCTAGCACCTTACGACGGGTAGACCGGTACACCTACATCCCCTACATCTGCTAGTCCACCACTATAAGCGTTCGCACGACTTACTCAACTATGCCAGAGCCCATAATGCCTTGTGGCTGCACACGGAAGTTTCTAGTTTGAATAATCTCATGATCCCTTTGAGCCTGGGTGGCGGTCCCAAAAAAAACAGGCAATCACTGGATACCCCAGTGCCTCAATCCACCCAGATGTGTGTTTAAGTTGCCACCTTAAATAAACCGTTAATTTAACAATCTCACATCATCATGGATACACTCACCCAATCCACGTCTACTAGCATAGCATGTCAAATAAGCAAACGTAGAAGTAACTCCCAAGGTTTCATAAGTAAAAGCAGGTAATAGGTACTACCTCAACTACTTCCCAAAACCCACAATTTAATTAGATCCTAATCATGCAAGTGTTTGAGGAATAGATCTAATGCATAAAAACTGGGTATGAGAAAGTATGATCAAAGTGTTACTTGCCTTTGCGATGATCCATGAAACCTAGAGATTCGAAATAACAAGCGGCGCACTCACGGGTGATCTATCGCAGACAAACAACAAGCATACAATAAGTACTCATCTAATGCATAGGTAAATTTCGAATAAAAGATCTAACCAGAAAGTTCAACTTAAGAACCACTGGTTGCAAAAGAATCGAATCAAATAAAGCAACGAAAGTCAAACGACGAAAGAAAACAACTCGGTTCTAGCAAGTTGAAACTAAGTCAAATTTTACAGTAGCAAAACTTTGTTTAAGTTGATTAGTCGGAATGGCGGTTTCGAAACAAAACTCCAGGCGCTTGAATCACCTGATTCCGATAAACGAGCGAGAAGATAAACTAGAACGAAGATCAGATCTGAAATCGCGGCGGCTCCCTGGCTCCCTTGGTGGCGCGCGCGATGGCCTCCTGGCCTTGGCCGGCCGGTGGCTTGCTGCTTGGGCCTTTGGCCCAAAGGCGCATGAGATTTTTTTAAGCGGTTTGTGGCGAAAAAAAATAAAAAAAAATCTAAACGAACTCCAAAATTAATAAAGTAAACTTTCCCCGACTCCTAAAAATGAGTCGAACAAAATGAACTTTAACACGGGGCCAAAATGCAATTTTTGAAAACACGCATTTTTCCCTAAGGCAAATAAACTCGAAAAACTCCAAAATAAAAATCTTATTTGAGTTTTTTTATTAAATCTTCATTATTTCTTTATTTTGGGAAAGTCATTTTATTCCCTCTTCATATTTTGATAGTAGAAATAATTGAAGATAAAATAAATAAAAATCAAATGATCCTATTTTCAAAATTTGAGAAAACTCAAATATGAAAATAACGAAACTTCCAACTCTCTCCGAGGGTCCTTGAGTTGCGTGAAATTTCTAGGATCGGCAAATGCAAGAAAATATGTAATGCATGATGACTTAATGTATAACATTCCAAATTGAAAATTTGGGATGTTACAAACCTACCCCCCTTAAGATGAATCTCGCCCTCGAGATTCGGGTTGGCTAGAAAATAGGTGAGGGTGGTCTTTGACCAAATCTTCTTCTCTTTCCCAGGTGGCTTCATCCTCAGTGTGGTGGCTCCACTGAACCTTGCAAAACTTGATAACCTTGCTGTGAGTAACTCTGCTGGCATAATCGAGAATCTTGACTGGTCTCTCCTCATATGTCAAATCATCCTCCAACTGAATTGTTTCAAGTGGCAGTGTATCTCTTAACGGTACCTCTGCCATCTCGGAGTGACATTTCTTTAGCTGAGAAACATGGAATACATCATGAACTCCTGACAGTCCTTCTGGTAATTCCAACTTATAAGCGACTTCTCCCATGCGTTGCAAAATCTTATATGGTCCAACGAAACGTGGCGCCAATTTTCCTTTAACTCCAAAACGCTTAACTCCTCGAAGTGGGGATACTCTAAGATATACTCGGTCTCCAACTTCATATTCTATCGCCTTGCGTTTTGAATCCGCATAGCTTTTACATGCAGGACTGGGCTACCTTGAGCCTATCGCGAATCAACTTAACCTTCTCGCTCGGACTCCTTAATCAAATCTGGTCCAAACAACTGACGGTCTCGGCTTCGTCCCATGATAACGGTGTCCTGCACCTCCTTCCGTACAAAGCCTCGAAGGTGCCATCTTCAAGCTAGTTTGGTAATCGTTGTTATAAGAAAACTCTGCATACGGCAAGTTATCGTCCCAACTAGATCCATAATCTAGTGCACAAGCTCTCAAAGATATCCTCCAAAATCTGATTGACTCTCTCGATGCATGCAGCCGATGCAGGTGGAAAAGCTGTCTTTGAATTCAACACAGTTCCCAATGTTTCATGCAACTGATTCCAAAACTTTGAGGTAAATTGGGTTCCTCTATACGTCTGATACTCCTCGGAACTCCGTGTAAACACACAATTCTGGTCATGTATATCTTTGCCAACTTAGCACTGCTATAGGTAGTCTTGACTGGAATGAAATGAGCTACCTTCGTCAAGCGGTCGACTATAACCCAAATCGAGTCATAGCGAGCAGGTCCTTGGCAAACCTGTGATGAAATCCATGCCTAGTTTATCCCACTTCCATTCGGGTATCGGCAATGGTTGCAACAATCCTGCTGGCTTCTGATGTTCTGCCTTCACCCTTTGACATACATCACAAACTACTACATACTCTGCGATATCCTTCTTCATTCCGGTCCACCAGAAAGTATTCTTCAAATCCAAATACATCTTGGTATTTCCAGGGTGAATCGAATATGGTGAATCATGTGCCTCTTGCAGAATCAACTTCCTGATCTCCGGGTCATTTGGCACATACACACGATCCTCAAACCATAGGGTATCGTGCTCATCCTCACGAAATCCCTTAGCTTTTCCTTCGCTCATTTTCTCCTTTATAGAGGCAACTTCCTTATCTGCCTTTTGAGCTTCTACGATTTTGTCCATCAACGTGGTGAATCTCCAATGCTGCTACATAGCCTCTCGGAACTATTTCTAAACATAGCTCTCGAAGGTCCTCGGCTAACTCCTTGGGTATTCCTCCCATCATTAGTGTATTGACGTGGCTCTTACGGCTTAATGCATCTGCTACAACGTTAGCCTTCCACAGGTGATAATGCAATCTCATATCATAATCCTTAATAAGCTCCAACCATCTCCTCTCGTCGAGATTTAATTCCTTCTGCGTGAAGATGTACTTCAAACTCTTGTGATCATGTACACCTCACAATGATTTCCAATGAGGAAATGTCTCCAGGTCTTCAATGCATGCACAACGGCTGCTAACTCCAAGTCATGTGTGGCATAATTCAACTCATGAGGCTTAAGTTGTTATGAAGCATACGAAACAACTTTTCCTTCCTGCATAAGCACTGCTCCAAGTCCTCGGCGTGAAGCGTCACAATACACCTCATAATCCTTGGTCTGATCTGGCAGAATTAACACTGGTGAGGTAACCAATCTTTTCTTCAACTCCTGAAAACTTGCCTCACAATCCTCAGTCCATATGAACTTGGTATCCTTTTTCAGCAATTCCGTCATAGGCTTTGCAATCCTTGAGAAATTCTCAATGAATCTTGGTAGTATCCTGCGAGTCCAAGGAAACTCCGGATCTCTCAAGCTGTCGTTGGTGCTTCCCATTTGGTTCTGGTCTCAACCTTTGTGGGGTCAACTGCTATCCCTTCTCCGGATATAACATGTCCAAGAAATCCAACTTCCTTTAGCCAAAACTCACATTTGCTGAACTTGGCATATAAGCGATGTTCCCTTAGTTTCTCCAAAACCAATCGCAATGTTCCTTATGTTCCTCTTCATTCTTCGAGAAAACCAAAATATCATCTATGAACACCACGCACGAACTTATCCAAAAACTCCATAAACACTTTGTTCATCGGGTTCATGAAATAGGCGGTAGCGTTAGTCGGTCAAATGACATAACGGTATATTCATACAGTCCATATCTCGTGGTAAATGCTGTCTTAGGTATGTCACGCTCTCGAATCTTCAATCGATGGTACCACGATCGCAAATCGATCTTAGAAAACACTTTAGCTCCTTGCAAACGATCAAACAGACCATTTATCATTGGTAGTGGGTACTTGTTCTTGATTGTTACTTCATTTAAACCACGATAGTCGACAACCATCCTTAACGATCCGTCCTTCTTCTCTACTAAAAGTACGGGTGATCCCCAAAGCGAAGAACTTGGGCGTATATAACCTTTATCCAATAGCTCCTTAATACGCTTCTTGATTTCCGCCAAATCCTGTGCGGGCATCCTGTATGGTCGCTTCGATATTGGGCCTGTACCTGGAAAAAGTTTAATCAAAAACTCAATGTCTCTATCCGGTGGCATTCCTGGCAACTCTTCCGGAAATACATCAGAGAAATCCTTCACCACTGGCACCTCTTCCTGCACAACTCCTGATAAGGAATTTACTTGATTCCTATTTGGTCCATGTCGCGATACATACTTAATCCTTCTTCCTTACGGTGTGGTGAGCAAAATCGTCTTACTTGCGCAATCGGTGTTTCCCCCATACATCGACAGCCAATCCATACCGAGAATCACCTCCAATCCTTGGGATTCCAAAATGATCAAATCCGTCGGGAACACATGCCTTCCTATACTTAATGGTACTTGAAAACATCCTTGTTTGGCCATATATTCCGCTCCTGGTGAGCTTACTAGCATGGGTGACCTAAGGGCTTGGGTTGGTAATTTGTACTTATCCACAAATCCCCTTGATATGTATGAATGTGATGCACCAATATCGAAAAGAACTAGTGCAGTAAATGACTTAACCAAAAACTTACCGATTACTGCATCGGGCTGATCTTCAACCTCCTCCACATCAATGTGGTTCACCTGTCCCCTGTTGAAAGGGTCTGGCTTCTTTCGAGCTTCCATTTCCACCTTGGCCTTTGGGACAGTCATTTGCATAATGTCCGGTCTTGGAACACTTGTAACGGTGACATGGCTCAGGTCTTTCTTGGTTGGGGTTGATGGTGTGGTCCGGTTACGGCCGTTGCTTCCTCCATTCCCATTCCCATTTTGTGGCCATTATGGTTGTGCGAACTACCTCCTCCATGGGTATGTTGAAACCGAACTCCCTGTTTAGGGGTATAACGGGCTTCATTGGGCTCCGAGTTATACTTCCCGTGCCCATACTTCCTCTTGCGGTTCTCAATTTGCTGCTGCTTTCCTTCAATCATGAGGGCACGGTCTACCAACTCCTGGTAGTTATTGAAACTTGCTACCATCAACTGCATGCTTAACTCATCATTCAGTCCTTCCAGAAACTTCTCCCGCTTAGCTGCATCTGTAGCAACGTCATCTGGGGCATAACGTGCTAACTTACTAAAATCATCCACATACTAGCCAACAGTCCTTCCTCCTTGGCGTAAGTTGCGAAACTCACGCTTCTTCATGGCCATAGCTCCTGCTGAGACATGGGCGGTCGGAAAGCTTCTTTGGCCCGATCCCATGTGGCGGTGTCTCTGTGGTAAGTGGCTGTAAAATTCTCCCACCATCTTCTTGCGGGTCCTTCAAGCTGGTGTGCAGCAAACTTCACCTTCTCTCCATCATACATCATGCGGTTGTCAACTCCTCCCTACCTTACGGAGCCAATCATCTGCTACTATTGGCTCGGTGCTCTTTGAAAACACTGGCGGGTTCAGCCTTAAGAAAGCGAGCCAGGATGGTCAACCTGGTGGTGGTGGCGGTGGGTTGTTGTTGTTGTTGCCTTGATTACGTACTAGTGTTTGGATCAAAGTGTTACCAACTGCTGAATCAACTGGGTGATTTACGGCGGAAAAACAAACCGAGGGTCGCGTCTCGGAGGCATCTGATGGGTTTAGAAAAGACGAGAAATTAAGAATAGAGTGAGGTCTAAGGAGAAACACTACCCAAAAGTATATGAGCAAAAGCACACAAAATCACTTCATTCAATTCAAACAAAGGGCTTACATCGGTCTAATTATCGCAAAAGTGCGTGAACTAAAAATGTTACATGGAGGAATACTACTAATATGTGGGGGTCATCTATTAATTTGAACTGGTGGAAGACTCCATGATGTCTGCTCCAGCTTCGTCTTCAAAGTCGGGTTCACTTGGATCCGAATCGGTGTCGTCGATGATGATGTAGTTGCTCGGACAGTCGACGTACTTGTCTTCATTCTTGAGTGCCAATTTCTTCTTGAGTTCTTCAATCTCATACTTAAGATCGTTATTGTGTCTTGCTACAGCTACGATCTCGTCCATGTAGTCCTTACATGTAGAATTTAGTTCTTCTTCAAGTTCGATGATCCTTCCCTTCGCATCCTTCAATTCGATCATATCATTGCACATCTGGTTCTCCTGGCGTTGAATGTGCTGGTTTAACTCTTGGATGAAAGCTGCAATGGATCTATCCCTCTTGGTGCTGACTATCTCCCATTGTTCATCTCTGCGTCCACAAATCTGATAGATGGTGTCCTTGAGGTCTTCTTGGTAAACTTCTCCAATGCGTCCCATGGTGATATGAGCAGCCATGCTCTTTCCCAGACTCCAGGTTGGTGCACTAAAAACACTATCTATAGGCTTGGTGATTGGGGCGAATGTGCTTCCCGGAACATGAGCTTGAATCTTCCAGCGCTCTTCTTTAGGCAGAGTGGCGTTGAAAGTCCCGGTGAAGCTTGGTAGTCCAATGTTCAGGTACTTGGTGACTTCCTTCAAGTGAAATCCAAAAGGTGTGCCTTCATCTTGTTGGGCGTACTTGATCTTCGCGTCCTTCATCCTAAAGTGTAGAAAAAGATGAGGAGTTAGAAAATGTGAAGAGAGTAGTGATCTATGGCTTTAACTTAATGGTCGTGTCCCTACGGTCGGCGTGTGCTCGATACCATCTCTCAGCGACCCGACCCGAATGGATCAAGTCTCTGTGCTCGTGTGTCATCCCTGGATCGATGCAGACACCACACAGTACTTCGAAGGATTTATAACAGAGTAGCAATCACACACTTATTACATCGTTGTCCAAAAGAGGACTTATTACAATAAATATGGCTTAAGGCCATCTAATAACGATAACAGCGGAAGACTTGGAAGATAATGAGTCCATCAACTCCGGTATCATCACGAGTATAGAACCACGACCTAAAGCACCTTACTGTAAATGCGAAAAGTCTGCAACATGAAAGTTGCAGCCCGAAACGGGTCAAAGACATGGAATATCTTGGCAATGTAACACATAGAGAGTAATGAAGGAATAAGCCTATACTACATGCATATATGGCTGGTGGAAAAGCTCTCTGATTCTGATTTTGCATAAAGCCAGTTTTCCCTCATCGCAAAGGAATAAATTTGTTTAACTATCATGGTGGTTGTTAAACATTGAGAATGGTTAATGACATCCTCAATCCCAATTAAACGTACTCATTAAAAACCCAACAATATTAATTAGAGTAACATGTTGAGATTCACATGATATTCAAGTACTAGATACTCAAGATGTCCATAACCGGGGACACGGCTAATCATGATTAGTTTATACACTCTGCAGAGGTTTGCACTTTTCCCCACAAGACTCGATCGCCTCCGTTTGGTTTCTCGCACTACATGGTGTTTGAGAAAGCGGATGACCGAGACATAGTCTTTCGAGCGCTAGCACCTTCTGACGGGTAGACCGGTACACCTACATCCCCTACATCTGCTAGTCCACCACTATAAGCGTTCAGCATCGACTTACTCAACTATGCCAGAGCCCATAATGCCTTGTGGCTGCACCACGGAAGTTTCTAGTTTGAATAATCTCATGATCCCTTTGAGCACGGGTGGCGGTCCCAAAAAACAGGCAATCATCGATACCCCAGTGCCTCAATCCACCCAGATGTGTGTTTAAGTTGCCACCTTAAATAAACCGTTAATTTAACAATCTCACATCATCATGGATACACTCACCCAATCCACGTCTACTAGCATAGCATGTCAAATAAGCAAACGTGAAGTAACTCCCAAGGTTTCATAAGTAAAAGCAGTAATAGGTACTACCTCAACTACTTCCCAAAACCCACAATTTAATTAGATCCTAATCATGCAAGTGTTTGAGGAATAGATCTAATGCATAAAAACTGGGTATGAGAAAGTATGATCAAAGTGTTACTTGCCTTGCTGATGATCCGCGAAACCTAGAGATTCGAAATAACAAGCGGCGCACTCCGGGTGATCTATCGCAGACAAACAACAAGCATACAATAAGTACTCATCTAATGCACAGGTAAATTTCGAATAAAAGATCTAACCAGAAAGTTCAACTTAAGAACCCTGGTTGCAAAAAGAATCGAATCAAATAAAGCAATGAAAGTCACACGACGAAAGAAAACAACTCGGTTCTAGCAAGTTGAAACTAAGTCAAATTTTACAGTAGCAAAACTTTTTTTAAGTTTATTAGTCGGAACAGCGGTTTCGAAACGAAACTCCAGGCGCTTGAATCACCTGATTCCGATAAACGAGCGAGAAGATAAACTAGAACGAAGATCGGAACTGAAGTCGCTATCAGAAAAATAGCGGAATAAATCCGATGAGAAAGAAAATGACGAACGGTTGAACGAACGGACGTTCATCAACCGAAGCAAACCGGTGATCTCGTTCGTTAAGACGAACGGTCCGGCGAATGCTTGCTAAACAAAACCGGAAAGTAAAACCGGCGAGAAAAACCGATCTAGGGTTTCGGAAAGAAAACCGAAACGAAAAACCGATCTAGAAAACCGGAGCGGAAACCGGAACGATTCTGAAAAAACCGAACCGAGGAAAAGAAAAAAGTGGCCTTGAGGCTAGTACCTCGAAGAAGCGAGGGGCTCCGTGCGGCGGCGTTAGTGGCGGCGGCGGTGTGGGGCGGCAAGGCGGCGTGGGTGGCGGCGTGGCGGCGGCGGTGGTGTGAGGCGGAGAGGAGGAGAGGTGTTGGTTTGATGTGTTGGAGGGGGTGCTTGGGTATTTATATTGGGGAGGGAGGGTTTTGCTTGGGGTAGGGGACAAGAAATAGACTAGGATTAGGAAACAAGAGGAAAAGATCTAGAAAGCAGAATCTGGAATAAGCGGAAGTAGGAAAAGAGTCCTACTAGTATTAGGAAAAGAAGCGGCGGCTCCTGGCTACCTTGGTGGCGCGCGATGGCCTCCAGCCATGGCGGCCGGTGGCTATGGCTTGGGCCTTTGGCCCAAGCGCTGTGAGATTTTTTAAAGCGGTTTCACAGAAAAATAAATAAATAAAAAATCTAAACGAACTCCAAAATTAATAAAGTAAACTTTCCCCGACTCCTAAAAATGAGTCGAACAAAATGAACTTTAACACGGGGCCAAAATGCAATTTTTGAAAACACGCATTTTTTCCTAAGGCAAATAAACTCGAAAAACTCCGAAATAAAAATCTTATTTGATTTTTTTATTAAATCTTCATTATTTCTTTATTTTGGGAAAGTCATTTTATTCCCTCTCTCATATTTTGATAGTAGAAATAATTGAAGATAAAATAAATAAAAATCAAATGATCCTATTTTCAAAATTTGAGAAAACTCAAATATGAAAATAACGAAACTTCCAACTCTCTCCGAGGGTCCTTGAGTTGCGTGAAATTTCTAGGATCGGCAAATGCAAGAAAATATGTAATGCATGATGACTTAATGTATAACATTCCAAATTGAAAATTTGGGATGTTACATCTATAGGTGTCTCCGAAGGTACATGTTGGGTTGGCGTATTTTGAGATTAGGATTTGTCACTCCGATTGTCGGAGAGGTATCTCTGGGCCCTCTCGGTGACGCACATCACTTAAGCCTTGCAAGCATTGCAACTAATGAGTTAGTTGCGGGATGATGTATTATGGAACGAGTAAAGAGACTTGCCGGTAACGAGATTGAACTAGGTATTGAGATACCGACGGTCAAATCTCGGGCAAGTAACATATCTGGATGACAAAGGGAAAAGCGATGTTGTTATGCGGTCTGACAGATAAAGATCTTCGTAGAATATGTAGGAGCCAATATGAGCATCCAGGCTCCACTATTGGTTATTGACCGGAGACGTGTCTCGGTCATGTCTACATAGTTCTCGAACCCGTAGGGTCCGCACGCTTAACGTTTCGATGACAGTTTTATTATGAGTTTATATGTTTTGATGTAACGAAGGTTGTTCGGAGTTCGGGATGTGATCACAGACATGACGAGGAGTCTCGAAATGGTCGAGACATGAAGATTGATATATTGGAAGCCTATGTTTGGATATCGGAAGTGTTCTGGGTGAAATCGGGATTTTACCGGAGTACCGGGAGGTTTCCGAAACCCCCCGGGAGGTAAATGGGCCTTAGTGGGCCTTTACGGAGAAGAGGAGAGGCGGCCAGGGCTGGGCGCACCCTCCCCTAGTCCGAATAGGACAAGGAGAGGGGGGCGGCGCCTCCCCCCTTCCTTCTCTCTCTCCTCTTTCCCCCTCCCGAATCCTATTCCAACTAGGAAAGGGGGGGGAGCCCTACTCCCGCTAGGAGTAGGACTCCTCCTGGCGTGCCTCTCCCCTGGCCGGCCGTACCCCCCCTTGCTCCTTTATATACGGGGGCAGGGGGCACCCCATAGACACAACAATTGATCTATTTGATCTTTTAGCCGTGTGCGGTGCCCCCCTCCAGCATAGTCCACCTCGATAATTCTGTAGCAGTTCTTAGGCGAAGCCCTGCATCGGTAGAACATCAACATCGTCACCACGCCGTCATGCTGACGAAACTCTCCCTCAACACTTGGCTGGATCGGAGTTCGAGGGACGTCATCGGGCTGAACGTGTGCTAAACTCGGAGGTGTCGTACGTTCGGTACTTGATCGGTCAGATCGTGAAGACGTACGACTACATCAACCGCGTTGTGCTAACGCTTCTGCTTTCGGTCTACGAGGGTTCATGGACAACACTCTACCCTTTCGTTGCTATGCATCACCATGATCTTGCGTGTGCGTAGGAAATTTTTTGAAATCACCACGTTCCCCAACAGTGGCATCCGAGCCAGGTTTTATGCGTAGATGTCATATGCATGAGTAGAACACAAGTGAGTTGTGGGCGATATAACTCATATAGCTTACCAGCATGCCATACTTTGGTTTGGCGGTATTGTTGGAAGAAGCGGCCCGGACCGACATTACGCGTACGCTTATGCGAGATCGGTTCTCCTGACGTGCTTTGCACAAAGGTGGCTAGCGGGTGTCAGTTTCTCCAACTTTAGTTGAACCGGGTATGGCTACGCCCGGTCCTTGCAAAGGTTAAAACAGCACCAACTTGACAAACTATCTTTGTGGTTTTGATGCGTAGGTAAGAACGGTTCTTGCTAAGCCCGTAGCAGCCATGTAAAACTTGCAACAACAAAGTAGAGGACGTCTAACTTGTTTTTGTAGGGCATGTTGTGATGTGATATGGTCAAGACGTGATGCTATATTTTTGTATGAGATGATCATGTTTTGTAACCGAGTTATCGGCAACTGGCAGGAGCCATATGGTTGTCACTTTATTGTATGCAATGCAATGCATACCTGTAATGCTTTACTTTATCACTAAGCGGTAGCGATAGTCGTAGAAGCATAAGATTGGCGATACGACAACGATGCTACGATGGAGATCAAGGTGTCGCGCCGGTGACGATGGTGATAATGGAGGTGCTTCGGAGATGGAGATCACAAGCACAATATGATGATGGCCATATCATATCACTTATATTTATTACATGTGATGTTTATCTTTTATGCATCTTATCTTGCTTTGATTGACGGTAGCATTATAAGATGATCTCTCACTAAATTTCAAGATAAAAAGTGTTCTCCCTGAGTACGCACCGTTGCCAAAGTTCGTCGTGTCCAGACACCACGTGATGATCGGGTGTGATAAGCTCTACTTCCATCTACAAAGGGTGCAAGCCAGTTTTGCACTTGAGAATACTCAAAGTTAAACTTGGCGAGCCTAGCATATGCGGATATGGCCTCGGAACACCGGAGACCGAAAGGTCGAAAGCGTGAATCATATAGTAGATATGATCAACATAGTGATGTTCACCATTGAAAGCTACTCCATTTCACGTGATGATTGGTTATGGTTTAGTTGATTTGGATCACGTGATCACTTAGAGGATTAGAGGATGTCTTTCTAAGTGGGAGTTCTTAAGTAATATGATTAATTGAACTTAAATTTATCTTGAACTTAGTACTGATAGTATCTTTCTTGTCTATGTTGATTGTAGATAGATGGCTGTCTTTGTTGTTCCGTTGAATTTTAATGCGTTCCTTGAGAAAGCAAAGTTGAAAGATGATGGTAGCAATTACACGGACTGGGTCCGTAACTTGAGGATTATCCTCATTGCTGCACATAAGAATTACATCCTGGAAGCACGCTAGGTGTACCACCTGCGCCAGCAAATGCAGACATTGTGAATGCCTGGCAGTCACGTGTTGATGACTACTCGATAGTTCAATGTGCCATGCTTTACGACTTATAACTGGGACTTAAATGATGTTTTGAACGTCATGGAGCATATGAGATGTTCCAGGAGTTGAAGTTAATATTTCAAAAGAATGCCCGGATTGAGAGATATGAAGTCTCCAATAATTCTATAGCTGCAAGATAGAGGAGAATAGTTCTGTCAGTGAGCATATACTCAAGATGTCTGGGTACTGCAGTCACTTGATTCAACTGGGAGTTAATCTTCCGGATGATAGCGTCATTCACAGAATTCTCCAACCACTGCCGCCAAGCTACAAGAGCTTCGTGATGAACTATAACATGCAAGGGGTGGATAAGACGATTCCCGAGCTCTTCGCAATGCTAAAGGATGCGGAGGTAGAAATCAAGAAGGAGCATCAAGTGTTGATGGTCAACAAGACCACCAATTTCAAGAAAAAGGGCAAAGGGAAGAAGAAGGGGAACTTCAAGAAGAACAGCAAGCAAGTTGCTTTGCTCGGAGAAGAAACCCAAGTCTGGACCTAAGCACTGAAACTGAGTGCTTCTCTGCAAGCGGTAGTCCTTTGAGCGGAACTCCCCCAAGTATTTGGCGGATAAGAAAGATGGCAAGGTGAACAAAGGTATATGTGATATACATGTTATTGATGTGTACCTTACTAGAGCTTGCAGTAGCACTGGTATTTGATAATGGTTACATTGCTAATATTTGCAACTCGAAACAGGGACTACGGATTAAGCAAACACTGGCCAAGGACGAGGTGACGATGCGCATGGCAAATGGTTCCAAAGTCGATGTGATCGCGGTCGGCACGCTACCTCTACGTCTACCTTTGAGATTAGTTTTAGACCTAAATAATTGTTATTTGGTGCCAGCGTTGAGCATGAACATTATATCTGGATCTTGTTTGATGCGAGATGGTTATTCATTTAAATCAGACAATAATGGTTGTTCTATTTATATGAGTAATATCTTTTATGGTCATGCACCCTTAAAGAGTGGTCTATTTTTATGAATCTCGATAGTAGTGATACACATATTCATAATGTTGAAGCCAAAAGATGCAGAGTTGATAATGATAGTGCAACTTATTTGTGGCACTACCGTTTAGGTCATATCGGTGTAAAGCGCATGAAAAAACTCCATACTGATGGACTTTTGGAACCACTTGATTATGAATCACTAGGTACTTGCGAACCGTGCTTCATGGGCAAGATGACTAAAACACTGTTCTCCGGTACTATGGAGAGAGCAACAAATTTGTTGGAAATCATACATACAGATGTATGTGGTCCGATGAATGTTGAGGCTCGTGGCGGATATTGTTATTTTCTCACCTTCACAGATGATTTAAGCAGATATGGGTATATCTACTTGATGAAGCATAAGTCTGAAACATTTGAAAAGTTCAAAGAATTTCAGAGTGAAGTTGAAAATCATCGTAACAAGAAAATAAAGGTTCTACGATCTGATCGTGGAGGAGAATATTTGAGTTACGAGTTTGGTCTACATTTGAAACAATGCGGAATAGTTTCGCAACTCACGCCACCCGGAACACCACAGCGTAATGGTGTGTCCAAACTTCGTAATCATAATTTACTAGATATGGTGCGATCTATGATGTCTCTTACTGATTTACCACTATCATTTTGGGGTTATTCTTTAGAGACGGCCGCATTCACATTAAATAGGGCACCATCGAAATCCTTTGAGACGACGCCTTATGAACTGTGGTTTGGCAAGAAACCAAAGTTGTCGTTTCTTAAAGTTTGGGCTGCGATGCTTATGTGAAAAAGCTTCAACCTGATAAGCTCGAACCCAAATCGGAGAAATGTGTCTTCATGGGATACCCAAAGGAGATCATGGGTACACCTTCTATCACAGATCCGAAGGCAAGACATTTGTTGCTAAAATGGATCCTTTCTAGAGAAGGAGTTTCTCTCGAAAGAAGTGAGTGGGAGGAAAGTAGAACTTGATGAGGTAATCGTACCTGTTCCCTTATTGGAAAGTAGTTCATCCACGAAACCGGTTTACGTGACACCTACACCAATTAGTGAGGAAGTTAATGATGATGATCATGAAATTTCAGATCAAGTTATTCTTGAACCTCGTAGCTCAACCGAGTAAGATCCGCACCAGTGATGCGGTAATCCTGTTACGGAAGTCATGCTACTAGATCATGATGAACCTACAAACTATCAAGAAGCGATGGTGAGCCCAGATTCCGCAAAATGGCTTGAAGCCAAGAAATCTGAGATTGGATCCATGTATGAGAACAAAGTTTGGACTTTGGTTGACTTGCCCGATGATCGGCAAGCAATTGAGAATAAATGGATCTTCAACAAGAAGACTGATGCTGACGGTAATATTACTGTCTACAAAGCTCGACTTGTTGCGAAAGGTTTTCGACAAGTTCAAGGGGTTGACTACAATGAGACCTTCTCACAAGTAGTGATGCTTAAGTCTGTCCGAATCATGTTTGCGATTGCCGCATTTTATGATTATGAAATTTGGTAGATGTATGTAAAAACTGCATTCTTGAATGGATTTCTGGAAGAAGAGTTGTATATGATGCAACCGTAAGGTTTTGTCGATCCAAAGGGAGCTAACAAAGTGTGCAAGCTCCAGCGATCCATTTATGGACTGGTGCAAGCCTCTCGGAGTTGGAATAAACGCTTTGATAGTGTGATCAAAGCATTTGGGTTTGTACAGACTTTTGGAGAAGCCTATATTTACAACAAAGTGAGTGGGAGCTCTGTAGCATTTCTGATATTATATGTGGATGACATATTACAGATTGGAAATGATATAGAATTTCTCGATAGCATAAAGGGATACTTGAATAAGAGTTTTTCGATGAAAGACCTCGGTGAAGCTGCTTACATATTGGGCATTAAGATCTATAGAGATAGATCAAGACGCTTAATTGGACTTTCACAAAGCACATACCTTGACAAAGTTTTGAAGAAGTTCAAAATGGATCAAGCAAAGAAAGGGTTCTTGCACATGTTACAAGGTGTGAAGTTGAGTAAGACTCAATGCCCGACCACTGCAGAAGATAGAGAGAAAATGAAAGATGTTCCTATGCTTCAGCCATAGGCTCTATCATGTATGCAAGCTGTGTACCGGACACGATGTGTGCCTTGCTATAAGTCCGGCAGGAGGTACCAAAGTAATCCGAGTGGATCATGGACAGCGGTCAAGAACATCCTGAAATACCGAAAAGGACTAAGGATATGTTTCTCGTTTATGGAGGTGACAAAGAGCTCATCGTAAATGGTTACGTTGATGCAAGCTTTGACACCGATCCCACGATTCTAAATCGCAAACCGGATACGTGTTTACATTGAGCGGTGGAGCTGTTAGTTGGTGCGATTCTAAACAAAGCGTCGTGGTGGGATCTACGTGTGAAGCGGAGTACATAGTTGCTTGAAGCAAAGCAAATGAAGGAGTCTGGATGAAGGAGTTCATATCCGATCTAGGTGTCATACCTAGTGCATCGGGTCCAATGAAAATCTTTTGTGACAATCTTTGGTGCAATTGCCTTGGCGAAGGAATCCAGATTTCACAAGAGAACCAAGCACATCAAGAGACGCTTCAATTCCATCCGGAATCTAGTCCGGTGGGAGACATAAAAATTACAAGATACATACGGATCTGAATGTTGCGAGACCGTTGACTAAGCCTCTTCCACGAGCAAAACATGATCAGCACCAAGGCTCCATGGGTGTTAAAATCATTCTTGTGTAATCTAGATTGTTGACTCTAGTGCAAGTGGGAAATCAAGGAAATATGCCCTAGAGGCAATAATAAAGTTATTATTTATTTCCTTATATCATGATAAATGTTTATTATTCATGCTAGAATTGTATTAACCGGAAACATAATACATGTGTGAATACATAGACAAACAGAGTGTCACTAGTATGCCTCTACTACACTAGCTCATTAATCAAAGATGGTTATGTTTCCTAACCATAGACATGGGTTGTCATTTGATTAACGGGATCACATCATTAGGAGAATGATGTGATTGACATGACCCATTCTGTTAGCTTAGCACGCGATCGTTTAGTATGTTGCTATTGCTTTCTTCATGACTTATGCATGTTCCTATGATTATGAGATTATGCAACTCCCGTTTACCGGAGGAACACTTTGTGTGCTACCAAAGCGTCCTGGCGTAATCGGGTGATTATAAAGGTGCTCTACAGGTGTCTCCGAAGGTACATGTTGGGTTGGCATTTTTCGAGATTAGGATTTGTCACTCTGATTGTCGGAGAGGTATCTCTGGGCCCTCTCGGTTATGCACATCACTTAAGCCTTGCAAGCATTGCAACTAATGAGTTAGTTGCGGTATGGTGTATTATGGAACGAGTAAAGAGACTTGCCGGTAACGAGATTGAACTAGGTATTGAGATACCGACGATCGAATCTCGGGCAAGTAACATACCGATGACAAAGGGAACAACGTATGTTGTTATGCGGTCTGACCGATAAATATCTTCGTAGAATATGTAGGAGCCAATATGAGCATCCAGGTTATTGACCGGAGACGTGACTCGGTCATGTCTACATAGTTCTCGAACCCGTAGGGTCCGCACGCTTAACGTTTCGATGACAGTTTTATTATGAGTTTATATGTTTTGATGTACCGAAGGTTGTTCGGAGTCCCGGATGTGATCACGGACATGACGAGGAGTCTCGAAATGGTTGAGACATGAAGATTGATATATTGGAAGCCTATGTTTGGATATCGGAAGTGTTCCGGGTGAAATCAGGATTTTCTGAGTGCCGGAGGTTACCGGAACCCCCTGGGAGGTAAATGGGCCTTTGTGGGCCTTTACGGAGAAGAGGAGAGGCGGCCTGGGCTGGGCCGCACGCCCATCCCCCCTAGTACGAATAGGACAAGGAGAGGGGGGCGGCGCCCCCCCCCCCCTTCCTTCTCTCTCTCCTCTTTCCCCCTCTCGAATCCTATTCCAACTAGGAAAGGGGGAGTCGTACTACCGATGGGAGTAGGACTCCTCCTGGCGCGCCTCTCCCCTGGCCGGCCGCACCCCCCCTCTTGCTCCTTTATATACGGGGCCAGGGGGGCACCCCATAGACACAACAATTGACCTGTTTGATCTTTTAGCCGTGTGCGGTGCCCCCCTCCACCATAGTCCACCTCGATAATACTGTAGCGGTACTTAGGCGAGGCCCTGCGTCGGTAGAACATCAACATCATCACCACACCGTCATGCTGGCAAAACTCTCCCTCAACACTCGGCTGGATCGGAGTTCGAGGGACGTCATCAGGCTGAAAATGTGTTGAACTCGGAGGTGTCGTACGTTCGGTACTTGATCGGTCGGATCGTGAAGACGTACGACTACATCAACAGCGTTGTGCTAACGCTTCCGCTTTCGGTCTACGAGGGTATGTGGATAACACTCTCCCCTCTCGTTGCTATGCATCACCATGATCTTGCGTGTGCGTAGGAAATTTTTTGAAATTACTAAGTTGCCCAACAGTGGCATCCGAGCCTGGTTTTATGCGTAGATGTCATATGCACGAGTTGAACACAAGTGAGTTGTGGGTGATATAAGTCATACTGCTTACCAGCATGTCATACTTTGGTTCGGCGGTATTGTTGGATGAAGCGGCCCGGGTCGACATTACGCCAGACGCTTTACGCGAGGCTGGTTCTACCGACGTGCTTTGCACACAATTGGGCTGGCGGGTGTCGGTTTCTCCAACTTTAGTTGAACCGGTGTGGCTACGCTGGTCCTTGCGAAGGTTAAAACAACACCAACTTGACAAATTATCGTTGTGGTTTTGATGCGTAGGTAAGAACGGTTCTTGCTCAGCCCATAGCAGCCACGTAAAACTTGCAACAACAAAGTAGAGGACGTCTAACTTGTTTTCGCAGGCATGTTGTGATGTGATATGGTCAAGGCGTGATGCTATATTTTATTGTATGAGATGATCATGTTTTGTAGCCGAGTTATCGGCAATCGGCGAAACCATATGGTTGTCGATTTATTGTATGCAATGCAATCGCCCTGTAATGCTTTACTTTATCACTAAGCGGTAGCGATAATCGTAGAAGCATAAGATTGGCGAGACGACAACGATGCTATGATGGAGATCAAGGTGTCGCGCTAGTGATGATGGCGATCATGACGGTGCTTCGGAGATGGAGATCACAAGCACAAGATGATGATGGCCATATCATATCACTTATATTGATTGCATGTGATGTTTATCTTTTATGCATCTTATCTTGCTTTGATTGACCGTAGCATTATAAGATGATCTCTCACTAAATTTCAAGATAAAAGTGTTCTCCCTGAGTATGCACCGTTGCCAAAGTTAAATGCGTGCCCAGACTCCACGTGATGATCGGGTGTGATAAGCTCTCGTCCATCTACAACGGGTGCAAGCCAGTTTTGCACATGTATAATACTCAGGTTAAACTTGTCGAGCCTAGCATATGCAGATATGGCCTCGGAACACTGAGACCGAAAGGTCGAGCGTGAATCATATAGTAGATATGATCAACATAGTGATGTTCACCATTGAAAGCTACTCCATTTCACATGATGATCAGATATGGTTTAGTTGATTTGGATCGCGTGATCACTTAGAGGATTAGAGGGATGTCTATCTGAGTGGGAGTTCTTAAGTAATATGATTAATTGAACTTAAATTTATCATGAACTTAGTACCTGATAGTATCTTGCTTGTCTATGTTGATTGTAGATAGATGGCCCGTGTTGTTGTTCCGTTGAATTTTAATGCGTTCCTTGAGAAAGCAAAGTTGAAAGATGATGGTAGCAATTACGGACTGGGTCCGTAACTTGAGGATTATCCTCATTGCTGCCTTTGAAGAATTACGTCATGGAAGCACCGGGTGCCAAACCTGCTGCAGGAGCAACACCGGATGTTATGAGCGTCTGGCGAGCAAAGCCGATGACTACTCGATAGTTCGGTGTGCCATGCTTTACGGCTTAGAACCGGGACTTCAACGACGTTTTGAGCGTCATGGAGCATATGAGATGTTCCAGGAGTTGAAGTTAATATTTCAAGCAAATGCCGGATTGAGAGATATGAAGTCTCCAATAAGTTCTATAGTTGCAAGATGGAAGAGAATAGTTACATCGATTGACATATACTCAAAATGTTTGGGTATAACAATCACTTGATTCAAGCGGGAGTTAATCTTACGGATGATAGCGTCATTGCGAATTCTTCAATCAACGCCACCAAGCTACAAGAGCTTCATGATGAACTATAACATGCAAGGGATGGATAAGGCGATTCCGAGCTCTTACAATGCTAAAGGCTGCGGAGGTAGAAATCAGAAGGAGCATCAAGTGTTGATGGTCAATAAAACCACCGATTTCAAGAAAAGGGCAAAGGGAAGAAGAAGGGGAACATCAAAAATAACGACAAGCAAGTTGCTGCTCAAGAGAATAAACCCAAGTCTGGACCTAAGCACGAGGCCAGGTGCTTCTCTTGCCAAGCACACTGGTCGTCCTTTGAAGCGGAACTGCCCCAAGTATTTGGCGGATAAGAAGGATGGCAAGGTGAACAAAGGTATATGTGATATACATGTTATTGATGTGTACCTTACTAGAGCTCGCATGAGCTTTGGGTATTTGATCTTTGGTTACATTGCTAATATTTGCAACTCGAAACAGGGACTACGGATTAAGCAAACACTGGCCAAGGACGAGGTGACGATGCGCGTGGGAAACGGTTCCAAAGTCGATGTGAACGTCGTCGCCATGCTACCTCTACATCTACCTTCGAGATTAGTATTAGACCTAAATAATTGTTATTTGGTGCCAGTGTTGAGTATGAACATTATATATGGATCTTGTTTGATGCGAGACGGTTATTCATTTAAATCAGAGAATAATGGTTGTTCTTTTTATATGAGTAATATCTTTTATGGTCATGCACCCTTGCAGAATGGTCTAGTTTTAATGCATCTCGATAGTAGTGATACACATATTCATAATGTTGAAGCCAAAAGATGCAGAGTTGATAATGATAGTGCAACTTATTTGTGGCACTGCCGTTTAGGTCATATCAGTGTAAAGCGCATGAAGAAACTCCATACTGATGGACTTTGGGAACCACTTGATTATGAATCACTTGGTACTTGAGAACCGTGCCTCACGGGCAAGATGACTAAAACATCGTTCTCTGGTACTATGGAGAGAGCAACAGATTTGTTGGAAATCATACATACAGATGTATGTGGTCCAATGAATATTGAGGCTCATAGCGGATATAGTTATTTTCTCACCTTAAAAGATGATTTGAGCAGATATGGGTATATCTACTTAATTAAACATAAGTCTGAAACATTTGAAAAGTTCAAAGAATTTCATAGTGAAGTTGAAAAATCATCGTAACAAGAAAATAAAGTTTCTACGATCAGATCGTGGAGGAGAATATTTGAGTTACGAGTTTGGTCTACATTTGAAACAATGCGGAATAGTTTCGCAACTCACGCCACCCGGAACACCAGAGTGTAATGGTGTGTCCGAACGTCGTAATCGTAATTTACTAGATATGGTGCGATCTATGATGTCTCTTACTGATTTACCGCTATCGTTTTGGGGTTATGCTTTAGAGACGGCTGCATTCACATTAAATAGGGCACCATCGAAATCCGTTGAGACGACGCCTTATGAACTGTGGTTTGGCAAGAAACCAAAGTTGTTGTTTCTTAAAGTTTGGGGCTATGATGCTTATGTGAAAAAAAATCAACCCGATAAGCTCAAACCCAAATAAGAGAAATGTGTCTTCATTGGATACCCAAAGGAGACTGTTGGGTACACCTTCTATCACAGATCCAAAGGCAAAACATTCGTTGCTAACAATGGATCCTTTCCAGAGAAGGAGTTTCTCTCGAAAGAAGTGAGTGGGAGGAAAGTATAACTTGATGAGGTAATTGTACATGCTCCCTTATTGGAAAGTAGTTCATCATAGAAACCGGTTCCTATGACGCCTACACCAATTAGTGAGGAAGTTAATGATGATGATCATGTAACTTCAGATCAAGTTGTTACTGAACCTTGTAGGTCAAGCAGAGTAAGATCCGCACTGTGAGTACGGTAATCACATTACGGAGGTTATGTTACTAGACCATGACGAACCTACGAACTATGAAGAAGTGATGGTGAGCCCAGATTCTGCAAAATGGCTTGAGGCCATGAAATCTGAGATGGGATCCATGTATGAGAACAAAGTGTGGACTTTGGTTGACTTGCCCGATGATCGACAAGCCATTGAGAATAAATGGATCTTCAAGAAGAAGACTGACGACGGTAATGTTATCATCTATAAAGCTCGACTTGTTGCAAAAGGTTTTCGACAAGTTCAAGGGATTGACTACGATGAGACTTTCTCACCCGTAGCAATGCTTAAGTCTGTCCGAATCATGTTAGCAATTGCCGCATTTTATGATTATGAAATTTGGCAAATGGATGTCAAAACTGCATTCCTGAATGGATTTCTGGAAGAAGAGTTGTATATGATGCAACCAGAAGGTTTTGTCGATCCAAAGGGAGCTAACAAAGTGTGCAAGCTCCAAAGATCCATTTCTGGACTGGTGCAAGCCTCTCGGAGTTGGAATAAAACCTTTGATAGTGTGATCAAAGCATTTGGTTTTGTATATACTTTTGGAGAAGCCTGTATTTACAAGAAAGTGAGTGGGAGCTCTGTAGCATTTCTGATATTATATGTGGATGACATATTGCTGATTGGAAATGATATAGAATTTCTGGATAGCATAAAGGGATACTTGAATAAGAGTTTTTCAATGAAAGACCTCGGTGAAGTTGCTTATATATTGGCATTAAGATCTATAGAGATAGACCAAGAAGCTTAATTGGACTTTACATACCTTGACAAAGTTTTGAAGAAGTTCAAAATGAATCAAGCAAAGAAAGGGTTCTTGCCTGTGTTACAAGGTGTGAAGTTGAGTAAGACTCAATGCCCGACCACTGCAGAAGATAGAGAGAAGATGAAAGATGTTGCCTATGCTTCAGCCATAGGCTCTATCATGTATGCAAGCTGTGTACCAGACCTGATGTGTGCCTTTCTATAAGTCTAGCAGGGAGGTACCAAAGTAATCCAGGAGTGGATCACTGGGCAGTGGTCAAGAACATCCTAAAATACCTGATAAGGACTAAGGATATGTTTCTCATTTGTGGAGCTGACAAAGAGCTAGTCGTAAATGGTTACATCGATGCAAGCTTTGACACTGATCCAGACGATTCTAAATCGCAAACCGGATACGTGTTTACATTGAACGATGGAGCTCTCAATTGGTGTAGTTCTAAACAAAGTGTCGTGGCGGGATCTACGTGTGAAGCGGAGTACATAGCTGCTTAAAAAGAAGCAAATGAAGGAGTCTGGATGAAGGAGTTCATATCCGATCTAGGTATCATATCTAGTGCATCGAGTCCAATGAAAATCTTTTGTGACAATACTGGTGCAATTGCCTTGGCAAAGGAATCCAGATTTCACAAGAGAACCAAGCACATCAAGAGACGCTTCAATTCCA
This sequence comes from Aegilops bicornis, assembly GCA_021605145.1. Taxonomy (NCBI): domain Eukaryota; kingdom Viridiplantae; phylum Streptophyta; class Magnoliopsida; order Poales; family Poaceae; genus Aegilops; species Aegilops bicornis. The sequence continues at coordinate 401,711,697 of CM038671.1, read as the reverse complement.
TCCGGGATCTAGTCCAGGTGGGAGACATAGAAATTTACAAGATACATTTGGATCTGAATGTTGCAGACCCATTGACTAAGCCTCTTCCACGAGCAAAACATGATCAGCACCAAGGCTCCATGGGTGTTAGAATCATTCTTTGTGTAATCTAGATTATTGACTCTAGTGCAAGTGGAAGGCCAAGGAAATATGCCCTAGAGGCAATAATAAAGTTATTATTTATTTCCTTATATCATGATAAATGTTTATTATTCATGCTAGAACTGTATTAACAGGAAACATAATACTTGTGTGAATACATAGACAAACAAAGTGTCACTAGTATGCCTCTACTTGACTAGCTCGTTGATCAAAGATGGTTATGTTTCCTAGCCATAGACATGAGTTGTCATTTGATTAACGGGATCACATCATTAGGAGAATTATGTGATTTACTTGACCCATTTCGTTAGCTTAGCACTCGATCGTTTAGTATGTTGCTATTGCTTTCTTCATGACTTATACATGTTCCTATGACTACGAGATTATACAACTCCCGTTTGCCGGAGGAACACTTTGTGTGCTACCAAGCGTCTGGCAACGTAATCGGGTGATTATAAAGGTGCTCTCTGGTGTCTCCGAAGGTACGTGTTGGGTTGGCGTATTTCGAGATTAGGATTTGTCACTCCGATTGTCGGAGAGGTATCTCTGGGCCCTCTCAGTAATGCACATCACTTAAGCCTTGCAAGCATTGCAACTAATGAGTTAGTTGTGGGATGATGTATTACGGAACGAGTAAAGAGACTTGCCGATGTGAGATTGAACTAGGTATTAAGATACCGATGATCGAATCTCGGGCAAGTAACGCATCGATGACAAAGGGAACAACGTATGTTGTTATGTGGTCTGACCGATAAAGATCTTCGTAGAATATGTGGGAGCCAATATGAGCATCCGGGTTCCGCTATTGGTTATTGACGGAGGCGTGTCTCGGTCATGTCTACATAGTTCTCGAACCCGTAGGGTCCCTTGCAACAAAGTTTCGATGACGGTTATATTATGAGTTTATGAGTTTTGATGGACCGAAGGTTGTTTAGGGTCCCGGATGTGATCACGGACATGACGAGGAGTCTCGAAATGGTCGAGACATGAAGATTGATATATTGGAAGCCTATATTTGGATATCGGAAGTGTTCCGGGTGAAATCGGGATTTTCTGCAGATGCAGGGGTTACCGGAACCCCCCGGGGGCTTAATGGGCCATAGTGGGCCTTTGTGGAGAAGAGGAGAGGCGCCAGGGCAGGGCCGCGCGCCCCTCCCACCTAGTCCGAATAGGACAAGGAGAGGGGGGCGAAGCCCCCCCTTCCTTCCTCTCTCCCTCCTCTTTCCCCCTCCACTCCTAATCCAACAAGGAAAAGGGAGGGAGTCCTACTCCCGATGGGAGTAGGACTCCTCCTGGCCGGCTGCACCTCCCCCCTTGCTCCTTTATATACGGGGGCATGGGGGCACCCTAGAGACACAACAATTGATCATTTGATCTTTTAGCCGTGCCCCCCTCCACCATAGTCCACCTCGATAATACTGTAGCGGTGCTTAGGCGAAGCCCTGCGTCGGTAGAACATCATCATCGTCCTGCACGCCATCATCTTGTGAAACTCTCCCTCAACACTCGGCTGGATCGGAGTTCGAGGGACGTCATCAAGCTGAAAGTGTGCTGAACTCGGAGGTGTCGTGCGTTTGGTACTTGATCGGTCGGATCGTCAAGACGTGCGACTACATCAACCACGTTGTGCTAACGCTTCCGCTTTCGGTCTACGAGGGTACGTGGACAACACTCTCCCCTCTCGTTGCTATGCATCACCATGATCTTGCGTGTGCGTAGGAATTTTTTTGAAATTACTACGTTCCCCAACACCACGGCCGCCGGATGCCACCGTCTGATTCACCGTCTCCACCGCCTCCCTGAGGCCACTGAGCTGCTCTACTACCTCACTGTGAGCTCCTACGCCGCCCCTCTCTCTCGCCGTGCTCAATTTCGCCGCATAGCCGCCACTTTTGTCGAAACGAGAACCCGTCGCCGCCGGCCGTGTCGCTGCCGTGGCTAGATCAGATGCGAGTCGCGTCTGAGCATACCACCATTCTCAGCGCAATGCCAGAAGCCCAAAACCCCCCACCCATTGCTCATGTCGTTCGCTGTAGCGTCATTTTCGCCGCCGCCCGATCTCCGGCCGCCGCCATAGCTCGTCTCTAGCGAGTTTCCGGCCACCCTGCGCCCTCCAGCTTCTTCGGTTGGATGCGGTCGAGCACGGGCTCCCTCTCGGTGCCCTCAGCACAACCAGCTGCTGCCCCTAGCGCCACCCCGGCGAGTCGCCGCCGCACTAGATGGTCGCCGGCGGCCCAACCCCGGCCGTGCCGACGTGGCACCATCATTAGCGGCTAATGACGCCACTAACTAACCCCCTAGCACACTGACAGACGTGTCCCGCCCCTTAATTAACCACAGGGTTATTCCCTGTTTAAATTAAGCTAATGCCCGTGGCCCCACCGGTCAGTTTGACCTTGCCACCTCAGCTATGACCTGGCCCCACTAGTCAGCCTCTGCTGCTGATGCTGTTACATTGACAGCAGGACCCACAGGTCAGGTTTGACCTGGACCACGCCTGTTGACTAGCTGACGTCACACCCACGTCATGCTGACGCAATAAGTCATTTCTGGATTTAGTTTAAATTTGAATAACCAGGAAATTCCAGAAAATGATTTAAACTTCCAAAATTCATAGAAAATAAACTGTAACTCCAAATGAAATAAGTTATATATGAAAAATGATCAGAAAAATCCAATCTATCCATATGTACCAATTTCATGCATGTTAGAAGACATTATGACTTCTGTTTAGGACAATTCAATTAAATGGCATTTAAGAAATCACATATGGAGTTTGAATTTGAACCTAGGGTTCAAACCAACTCCATTTAACCTGTTGCTAGTTGCATTAGCTGAAAACACAGCATATTGACATGTCATGATCATGCATCATATTGTTGCATTGCATTGATTGTGTTACTTCTTTGTTGCCGGTATTTGTCCCCTCCGAGTAGACGACGTTCCGACAATGAGTTCGATGACACCGATGAAGAGCTATATTATCTTCAGAAGTGCTAGGCAAGCAAAACCACCTTGTTCATTCCGATACAATCCCACTCTCTCGCTCCTACTCTATTTTACTACATTAGGACAACAATGATTCAACTGTTACATGTTGCGGTAGTTGAACCCCTTTCCTTTGCATGACCTGTCATTGCCACAGTAAATAGATGAACCCCACTAGCATGAGTAGGAGTTGTTTGAGCCCTGGTGTGCCAACTCATTCATGCTTGTTTGTCATGCCTGCTACTGCTTAGAGTTGAGTCAGGTCTGATTCATCGGGGATGAATTGGAATGGTGATGATCATGTCCTACTGTGTGTGAACATGATTTGGTAAAGGTAGTGGTGAGAGGCCATGTAGGAGTACATGGTGGGTTGTCTCACTGAAACCGTCCTCAGGAACTGAGTTCTGTGTTCGTGATCCATGAAACAGCTACTACCACATGTTGGGCCCTGAAATATGACCCCGCTCGACTTATTAACCGCCCTTGTCCTCTGTCCAGGAGTTGCAATTAGTTTCTGGTATTTGTAGGATATGTGTTGGATGCCATGCGTAGCGCTGACCCTAGGGGTGGGCTATTATGCGGTAGATACACCGAGGCCCGGTGTTCCGGGCGCCCGTTTGGTGTCTCGGGAACCCTGCACACATCGTTTGGGGCTGTGAGCGAAACTCCGGCTGGATCTCCTCGCGGATGGAACCCAAATAGGCGATAAACCTGGACTAGAGACTTGTGTGGTTAGTTAGGTTGTGGTCTACACCCACGTCGGCTTTCTCTTGAAGTCTGCCGAGCACATGTCGTGTGTAGACAGTAAGTGGTGGAAACATGTGTGAAGAAGTACACCCCTGCATGGTTATAAATGATCTATTCGAATAGCCGCGTCCACGGTAAAGGACTTCTGGGTTGCCTATAACAGTTCATAGACAAGTGAAAGTGGATACTCTAAAATGCGCAAGATAAGAGTGAGTGCTATGGATGGCGTTCTCGTGAGAGGCGGGAGGCGGATCCATAGTGGTGTATTGAAATGGTGAATATGTGTACTGCGTATGCGCCACCCCAAAAGAGTTACTTGCGGTAGTAGTTCGGGTTAGCCCTTGAGTCAAAGGCTGGCTTGCTGATTAAACTCCACCACCCCCTTTGTTGATAATGATGCATATGTAGTTAGTTCTGATGTAAGTCCTGCTGGGTACATTTGTACTCATGTTTGCTTAATTTATGTTTTGCAGAGAGACTTCAGTCTCGCTAGTAGTTCCGTGTGGACATCGACATTTAGCTTGATACCTCAGCTACGATCTTGTGCCCTCGGCAGGATCTGGTAGATAGTCAAGCTTCTCAGCCTTTTCCATTTGTAGATGTCTGTACTCAGACATGTTAAGCTTCCGCATGTGCTTTGATTTGTATGCTCTGAATTGGGTCATGAGACCCATGTTTGTAATATCTTGCTCCTTGGAGCCTATTGAATAAATACTTGAGTTGTAGAGTCATGTTGTGATGCCATGTTGTATTTGCACATATCGAGCATATTGTGTGTATGATTGAAATGCTTGGTATGTGTGGGATCCGACAACCTAGTTGTCTATCCTTGGTAGCCTCTCTTATGGGGAAATGTAGTCTAGTGCTTCCTTTGAGCCATGGTAGTCTGCTACAACCCGGTTTACGAGTCACCTTTAGCCCGATTGCTACCGCTCCAGAACACTTAGACTGGCCGGCATGTGATCCACTTCATTCATGTGTCTGTCCCTTCGAGAAAATGTCACGCGGTGACTTCCGGAGTCCTGCTAGCCTGCTATAGCCCGGGTTCCCAGAGTCCTGTTAGCCCAGTTGCTACAGCCCGAATTCACACACTGATGACCGACACGTTCGATGTTGGTTCATGTATGTCTGTCCCCGTAAGTTAGTGCCACTTTGGGTTCACGACTAGTCATGTCGGGTCGGGTTCTCTGTCATATGGATGCTAGCGACACTATCATATACGTGAGCCAAAAGGCACAAAACGTCCCGGCCAGGAAAGGTGGCACCCGTGGGAATACCGTGCGTGAGGCCGCAAAGTGATATGATGTGTGTCATGCTAGATCGGTGTGACTTAGAATCGGGGTCCTGACAACTTTGGTATCGGAGCCTGACTGCCTGTAGGATTACCAAGCCAAACTGGTCGAAGTTGAGTCTAGAAATGCTTTAGTTATATGTAGGGGAATTGATTGTGGGATGGAACATAAGGCTCTTTTTACTCCTTATACCTCATGCCCTCTGATTTGAGTCATCCTATCTTTCCTACGGGGTTAAGGAACGAGGCTTTCTCTTCTTTCTACCAGGATCACGTGTTACTAATCCGTAGACTTATAGGAATGATGGATTCAAGGCTCACTTCAGTTCTTACTACCTCCATGTGTTCATAGTTGGTCTCGGAACCTTGATAGTGTGCTTCTGAGTGGTTATGCCACCATTTTTTCAGGATGTCTCAAATCCTTTGAGCATTTACAGTCGTTATGCTGTCCGAGTCATCCCAAGTTTCTAAACCATCTGATGCATTTGCAAAATCCTTTTCCTCTAGTTTTGTTGTTCTTTTAGGCCAGGTTAATCACACTAACTGCTGAGTTGAGGTATTCTATTGCCTCGACATATATGTTGGAGTTATTATTATGACCCTAGGTGTCTTAGAAGATTACCTAGTTAACTAGCCATGTTTTGTGTTCCCAGTATGATGATTCTGGCCACCATTCTCGAAAGCATCTTGTGATGCCATTTAGTAGTAGGTATTCTACTCCTGGGTTCTTGACCCAAGATTCACTCTACTTACCTCGTGTTGATAGTGTTGTTCGTACCTTTAGTATATTAGTAACCTTTGCGATAGTCCTCATGGTCCGTGGTATTTCCTTCTTCCAAATACCCTGAACTGCTTATGGCAGAAGTTCTTTTGAACCAAAAGATCACAACCAGAGTGCTCTTGATGAGTTCCCCATTCTATATTGTGACTCTGCCAGTCCTACCTCTTTGCATGGGTTATTTGGAAGAAACCTGTTGAACTTGGTTCGACATACTAATCTATGCATCCACAACTCAGAAATTTATATGTTCCTTGAGTTGACCCTCCTCAGCTGTATTTCGACCCTAGTCTATAAATTGATAGTCAAGAATAGTTGTGCATTCGTGTTCATCGATGCCTATTATTCTTGTGGTCCGTCAAGCCATTCTATTCCGGAATGACTAGGAGAAACAAACTCCAGTACCTCGTCCATTTCTAGGATTGGGTCAAAGTAGTTGTATTCCGTAGATCAAAATGCCAATCCAGCGTTTGCTCTGTTCTACCTTGGAGTGTTACCCTCTTTACGTTGGGATTGTCATGAGAATTGCCCCACCTCTTATGAATTCTTGACGAGTGATACTTCTCGCCATCATTATTCCTTCCTCGGTTCCGTGTTGTTGCAACCGGAATGCCGACAAGTGAATCGTGATGTGTGAAATCAATACTCCTAGCAACCCCGTTGCTTGGTGGTTAATGGACGATAATCTCATTCTTGGTGTGCTGATTATGGAATCATCATTCTAAGATTGATCTTGCTACCTAGTCCATTTTCCTGATGCACTCTTCGATCAAGAGTTGGGATTGTGTCTATCCTTGCTTATTTGATCATATCATCTTGCCTAAAGAGCAAGATTGATCTCGAGCTTAGTAACATGTCGGTGGTTCGTGATTTTCTGAATATCTTCTCGGAAGTATTTCTAGGTTGTCCCCTAACCGCTATGTTGAGCTCGTGATCAAGTTGGTTTCTTGTAACCAACCCTTCTCCAAGAATCTGTGTTGCATACCCTTGAGCTAGTTGGTTAAGCTAGGCAACAACTTGGAGATTGGAAGATAAAAGCTTGCCCGACCTAGCTCATACCTAAGGGATATCTTGTATCTGTGTTGAAGAAAGATGATATTTTCATTGATTGATCCTCGTGATCAGTTAATGGACCTATCATCTTATCCAAACTTTGACTTGAGTGTGGGCTATCGTCAGGTCAAATCAGACCAATGATGTTCATAATGTTGTCTTACTCGTGGTTGATCCCTTGAGCATACACCATTATATCTTTCGGTCTGACCAATGCTATCACCGTGTTCACATAATTATGGAACTCCATCTATAGGGAAATTTTTGTGACTTGTTGTTGAGCCCATCAGCAACATTTTATCTTCTCCTTGATTCATGTTGAACATTAAATAGTGCTGGAAACTTTAAAAGCATTGCCTTCATGTTCCGTTCATGAAGCATATGCTCGGGTGAAAGAAGTGACTTCCTCTAATATAGGTGCATTGATGCAAGTTGCCGCCGTGAATTCGAGAAAGTCAATGTTGTTTCCTCTGGAATCATCCCAAGTCAGCCATGCACGTGCAAAGTATTATGTGGTATGTTAGACTGATCATCTTCGTTCCATATGAATTCCTAGCACACAAGCCACTGAGTGATTTTTTCAAGGTAAATAAGTCTAATTTAAGTGCACAAGACTTTGATATCCTTGATGATGCTTTCTCACCTGAATCCGGTAGTATTTTTATTATAAGATTACTATGTGGTCATGCTTGTCTGGGATAACGTGTTCACATGTTGTAGCGAACCCCGCTCATGTTTTGGAGCTTGCTATCGTAGTTCATTTCCTGAGAATCTTGCAACGTCATCTCGTCAATTTGTGTTGCAATCCTTCCTTTCAGACATGATGAGTCTGGAATATCCTGACACCAACCAGATCTGAATCTCAGGCAGATATGATGGTTGGAGCGTTTCCTAAGAACTATAATATTGTTCTCTCTGTAACCCGGTAAAGTGGATGTCATGGCCGACACACCCAGCCGGAAGACCTATCATTGTAGTATCTTGATTGAGGAAGTTGGCCACCTCCCCATAAGGATTTCGTAAGATTTACTCCAGTAGTTGTTCCTTATGGATTCTGGTGCTCCTGAAGTCTGACCTTTTACTTGATGTTCTAGATACCAAACCATATCTATAAATGGGGTACGCTGGCACATCAAGGAGAACATTAGAAGCGGAGTGCTAAAGTCTCTCGGTCGATCATCCAGATTTCATTCCCTTGGCCTCGCTAAGGTGAAATCCGAGAAAGTGTTGTCTTCCTTTGCATCTGCATTGTCCGTCACTATTCATCATGGTAGTAAGATTTGATGCCAGGATCCTCGGCATGGATGTTGGTAAGACCTTGATGACTATGGAAATGCTCAAGTTCTTGAGAGCACACTCAGTCACTAGGTTATATCCTCAGTATCAATTGGAATGTGCCTTCTGTTGCCGAGTTGTTCAATAACCATAGTATCCTTCCCGATCTGAGTATGCCATTCTTTCGAACTCCGTCAAACGATCATTTGTGATTTGCCTTAGGGTGGTATGGAGAGTTTCTATGGTCTAGATATCAGAAGTAATTCTTTTTGCCACTTAGGGCAATAATTCTACGAGCCACCTCCCTATGGAATCATGGCGATTATCTTCTCGCTACTTGAAACCATGCACCATCCTTTTCAGCGTGGAATTTTTCCCTACCCAGTGGAACCTTCGTCATCTACCTCTTTCCATCACTCCTGATATATGTTTCATGTCTCAGATCAAGAGATGTTCTAACGTCTAACTCCATGAGTTGATCCTGAGTTGTTCGATCTTCGAGAAGATCGAACTTTCTAGAGTTTTCCTTTTCCTCTCGTTGTCATGTTGGTTGGAGTTCTCAGAGCAAGACATCAACGTTCTTATGAAGTGCAACTTGGATCATGAAGTTTGCGAGGTTTAGTGTCCCCTCTGTCTTCTTACCTCACGTCTTGAATCTCGGGACAAGATTCTTGTTTAGTGGGGTTGAGTTGTCACATCCCTAGCTTCTAGAAATGCACTAGGCTAGCTTCATGTGTGCATCATGTTTAACTTTTCTGAAATTGGAAATGGGGATGACATAAACTCCTAGCACCTTGAAAATTCAACTAGGGTTTACAAAAAAATCTTTTCCAATGAACCTGAAATGCCCTTCTAAAATGTTCATCATCTTTGCCTTGGTCTAGAACCTCTGACAAAAATGGTGCACACTTTTCTAGGACATCATAAGGTCACTGGATTAAATCATATGTTATTTGCATTTGGACATTTAAATGTTATAAAATATTTTAAATGTCCACATAATCATAAACTAAAATGTTTACTGTTGGAAATATTCCAAACAGTGGGCATGAGCAGTTTCATGATTTTTGAGAATGGATAGGTATTTTTAATAAAGCCACAAAGTTACAGAAGAAAAAGAAAAAGAAAAAGAAAACTGAAACAAAAGGAAAGAGAGCTTACCTGTAACTTACCTGGCGCTCCTGTAGCCTGGCCCAGCTGGACGGCCCAGCCCACCTACTAGCGTTGTCTTCCCCGCACCTACTGGCATTGTGCGTGGCGCGCGCACAGCCGAGCCGCGACCACCTCCTGCTAGCCAGGCAGCTGCTCCCCCTCAACCCGCTCTGCCGCCCTGGACCGCCTCGGACCCTCTGCACCTCTCCCCTCTCTCTCTCTGGACCCCCTACCCCTCCTCTGCTCTCTCCCGGCAGCACCACCGAGCGCGCGCGTCGCCGCCGCTCGTCGTTACCACAGCCAGCGCCTCCCGCTCGCTTCTCTGAACGGCCCACGAGCTCCGCCTAGACCCCGAGCACCTCTCCGCCGACCCACGCAAGGCCGGAGGACCCAAAGACGATGTCGCGACCTTTCTTCCCCGTCAACGGCTGCCGGATGCCGCCGTCCGATTCCCGTCTCTGCCGCCTCCCTGAGGCCACTGAGCTGCTCTACTACCTCAATGTGAGCTCCTACGCCGCCCCTATCTCTCGCTGTGCTCGATTTCGCCGCGTAGCCGTCACTTCTGTCGAACCGAGAACCCATCACCGTCGGCCGTGTCGCCGCCGTGGCTAGAGCTCACGCACGTCGCGTCTGAGCATACCACAAAGGTTTCGGGCCAGAATGCCGAAGCCCAAAACCCCACCCATCGCTTGCTCCTGCCGTCATTGTGGCGTTGTTTTCGCCGACGCCTGATCTCCGGCCGCCGCCATAGCTCGTCTCCGGCGAGTTTCCGGCCACCCCGCGCCCTCCATCTTCTTCGGTTGGATGCGGTCGAGCACGGGCTCCCTCCCGGTGCCTGCAGTGCAACCAGCCGCTGCCCCTAGCGCCACCCCGGCGAGTCGCCGCCGCACTGGATGGTCGCCGGCGGCCCAACCCCGACCGTGCCGTTGTGGCACCATCATTAGCGGCTAATGACGCCACTTACTAACCTCCTAGCTCACTGACAAACGGGCCCCGCCCCTTAATTAACCATAGGGTTATTCCCTGTTTAAATTAAGCTAATGCCCGTGGCCCCGACGGTTAGTTCGACCTTGCCACCTCAGCGTTGACCTAGCCCCACTAGTCAGCCTCTGCTACTGACGCTGCTACACTAACCGCAGGACCCACAGGTCAGGTTTGACCTGGACCGTGCCTGTTGACTAGCTGACGTCACACCGACGTCATGCTGACGCAATAAGTCATTTCTGGATTAAGTTTAAACTAGAATAACCAGGAAATTCCAGAAAATGATTTAAACTTCCAAAATTCATAGAAAATAAACCGTAACTCCAAATGAAATAAGTTATATATGAAAAATGATCAGAAAAATCCAATCTATCCATCTGTACCATTTTCATGCATGTTAGAACAACTTATGAATTCTGTTTAGGACAATTCAATTAAATGGCATTTAAGAAATCACATATGGAGTTTGAATTTGAACCTAGGATTCAAACCAACTCCATTTAAACTGTTGCTAGTTGCATTAGCTGAAAACACAGCATATTGACATGTCATGATCATGCATCATATTTTTGCATTGCATTGATTGTGTTACTTCTCTGTTGCCGGTATTTGTCCCCTCCGAGTAGACGACGTTCCGACGATGAGTTCGAGGACACCGATGAAGAGCTATATTATCTTCAGAAGTGCCAGGCAAGCAAAACCACCTTGTTCATCCGATACAATCCCACTCTCTGGCTCCTGCTCTATTTTACTGCATTAGGACAACAATGATTCAACTGTTACATGCTGCAGTTGTTGAACCCCTTTCCTTTGCATGACCTGTCATTGCCACAATAAATAGATGAAACCCACTAGCATGAGTAGGAGTTGTTTGAGCCCTGATGTGCCTACTCATTCATGCTTGTTTGTCATGCCTGCTACTGCTGTGACGCCCGGATAATCAAGCTACAGTAACCTCTGCTAACAATGCCACATCACCTCGGTTACTGTTGCTAATCTCGCGTTGGATCAAAACCGATTCAAATTCAAAATTTAATTAAAGGCAAACAACAAAAGTTTTCAAACACTAAAACTAAAATGTTCGAGTTGTGCCAAATAATGGAAAGGTAATCTACCTTGGAGTATTACCATCTATTATGTCAAGAACGATGTGAGAATTGCTCCACCTCTTAGGAAATTCTTGATATAGTAATACTTATCGCCATCTCCATTCATTTCTTGGTCCCCGTTTTGTTTCTAACCGGAATACCGACAAATGGTCTGTGATGTGTAAATTCAAAACTTCTAGCAACCCTATTGCTTTAACGTTAATGGTCGATAGCTTCGTTATAAGTCTATTGCTTATTGAATCATCATTCGAACATTGATCGTGCAACCTAGTCCAGATTTCTCGGTGCACCTTTCTATCATTGTTCAATCGTTTATGTTTTCATCGAACATCCATCATTATATCATTTGATCTGACTAATGTTATCTCCTTATTCACATAAATGTGGAAATCCATCTTCTGGAAATCTCGTTGGATTGTCGCTGAGTTCATCAGCCACCTCCTCATTCTCTCCTTGGTTTAATGATGAACTCTTGTTCCTGAACTCGCTTCCATAGTTCATCTCCCGAGAATCTTACAATATCATCTCGCTTAATTTGTGTCGCACCCTTTTGTTCTCAGGCATTATTGAGTCTGAGGTATCCCGACGCCAATCGAATCTGAACCTCGGTCAGAAATGATGGTTGGAATATATTTCCAAGAGTTATAACATTGGTCTTTTTATGACCCGGTAAGGTGATGTCATGCCTAGCACACCTGGCCGCAGGACCTATTGTTATAGTTTCCTTTTAGCACGGTTATCTACTCTTCCATGAGGAAATGGTAAGACTTATTCTATAAGTTGTTCCTGATGGATCCTTTGTGAATCCAAAGTCTGATCTTTACCCACTGACCATGCCAATGCTATCTCTAAGCATGTCTGTGGTACTCCGATTTTGAACAAAGCCCAATGCTAAATGTTTCCTGCTCAATTATCCAAACACCGTTGTATGGGTAATGGCATGAAATTTCTCTCCCCTTTCCTAAAGGGTTTCTACGTTATATCCCGTCATGGATATCATGCTCTGCTTGTCCTTGGGGAGGATATACCCTTGAAATATGTGTTTAAACACATTTTCCTTTCCATTGTTCTGTTTAATCTAATGATCACCTTTTTACTTCCATTGTTTTGTTTAAACCTTTCTTGTGATATATATGATCTAAGCAGTAATAAATCACTGCTTATGTAAACACCTCGGTGTACAACTCTGTCAGTAAGACCCTGATGCTTTTGTTGATGGCATTCCGGTAGCCATCGATGTAGAGAACTTTGCCTATTGGTCCGCCTCGTTCAACAAGCAGGAAAATGGTTCTCTTCGTCCCTCGCCCTTGGTACCGACGTTGTTGCCGACATAATCGACATGCTACCCTCTGACCTGCCTTGCTATCATAACCATGCAAGATGTCACCGCTCCTCCTACTTTTAATCCACATGGTGGGCCCATAACCCACAGTTCCACAGGATCGAAACCTGACTCCCTTGTGCATCCTTGATTCTGATGTATCATTTGCACTTAACTTCGTATGTAATTCACGAGTCATCGTCCTACAGATGATATGTTCTGGTATCAGACGCAATACTTATTCTCGTTGCTCTGGACCCCTTTCACACTTTGTTTCAGGCATCAAACGATTGCCTGCCCACTCGAAACTTCCCATGATACCTCCATACTTTGCTCTCGATATTTTCTTAAGTTTCAATTCGAGAGTTACTTCCGCCACCTTCCTCGATGTTATCGACTAGATAGTCGACCTTGCACAGGTCTATTCTCCCGGAATGCCCACCCTTTATTCTTTCGTAAGTACGATGGAGTTCCCGAAGAAAGGATGTCGACATCATCATGATGACCTGAAGCAGAGAAATGAAGACATCAATGTATTGGACCGGCCTCTTCGAGAAGAGCAAGCCAGAATGAGAAGACCAGCTAGATTCGTTACCAAACCTTCCCCCCTTTCACTACCTATTAAATCTCGGGACGAGATTTCTTTTAGTGGAGGAGAATTGTGACGCGCGGATAATCAAGCTACAGTAACCTCTGCTAACGATGCCATGTCACCTCGGTTACTGTCGGGGATATACCCCGCGGTATGACCCGGCCGGAGTCGTAACCCGGTCGGGACATGGTAAACCGGCGCATGGTAAACCGGCGGACAGTTAAGACAGATGGCTAAGACAGACAATAAACCGGCTGGTGGTAAACCGGCAGATAGTTAAGACAGATGGCTAAGACAGATGGTAAACCGGCGAGTGTTAAACCGGCAGACAATGTTAAACCGGCAGATCATGTTAAACCGACAGACAATGTTAAACCGGCAGATGTTAAGAAGCCCAGGAAATGAAGTCAAAATAGTTTAAGTCTTAGTCCGAGATGGACTCTACATGTAACCCGCCCCTTCAACTTATATAAGGAGGGGCAGGGCTCCCCAAAGAGGGACAAGCAAGAAGAAACAATCTCTAGGGCTAGACACAAGAGCCGGTTTATGGCGACTCCCTTGTAATGATAATGAGACCTAGCCACAAACAGCATGTAGGGCTATTACCGGATGATGTTTCCCGGGGCCCGAAGCTGTCTAAACCCTTGTCTTGTGTTGCGTCTCTCGATTCCGCTCAACCCCTCTCAAGCTACTACATAGATGTGTTGGCCTCACGACTAAGTCCTCACGCTAAGGACATCTGACGTGTTAATTCCACGACAGTTGGCGCCCACGGTGGGGCCAGCGCACGGTGGTGTTGAGTTCTTGGAGGGATCTTTTCCAGGGTTTTGAGAAGTTCATGAATTCCCGGATGAAGAGTAACCGGATTTGAAGGGTCTGTATTTGCAATCTGCAAGATATGCGTTCAAGAAAAAATTAGGGTTGCTCTCGAAGATGACGCGGTGATCCGTTGAAACCAAAGACGAATCGATATTTGCTACACCGGCCGCTTTGCAAGATGAGACAAAAAATCAACCGCCTCCGTGTTAATTTTCGGCGCCGCTTCGTGCCAGCTCTGTTTTGGTCTCGCTGATGGAATCCACTTTGCTTCACCTGCGGATTCTATTTTATGCTCCACCGGGTCATGCCCGTTGGTTCTGCCCGTACCTACTGACGCGGATTCGATCCGGTCTTGCGTTAAGTCGCCGCCGAGTCATCTCTGAGCCACTGAGGGATTACCTCTCACGCAACACCTCAAGTCGCCGCCCGCTCCTCAGGCCTCCGCGCCACTGATGTTCTGCCGTGCTCACCGCTCGGTCGGCCGCGGCACCTGACCCACTCCTCAGCTGCGCGACCGCGCCGCCTCGCCAGCTTCCCTGCCTCCGTGCAACTAGGCCCCTTCCGGCGTCTGCGCGACCCGGCCTCCGCGCGGCTCGGCCCTTCCTGCTTGTCGCCTCTGCTGTCGGCCTCTGCGCCACCGGCTGCCGTTACGCCATTTTCCCCACGCCCGACCGCGCCGCGCTGTATCCGTGGAGCCGCCGCGGGTGAGTTGCCACGCCGACTACCTTGCTGCAACGGATGGATTCGCTGCCGAACCGAGCCGCTGCCCGCGGTTGCGTCCGCTGCGGCCTCTGCTTCAACCTGCTACCGCGCGTTGACTCGGGCTGCTGCCCCTGAAGCCTCATGCTGAACCGGACTCCACAGAGCGCGTTGACCCGGGTTACGGCCAAGCTCGGTTTCGCTCCTTGAGTCGCCAACCTCCATTTCCAAAACCACCGAGGACCGCGCCATGAGTCGCTGGCCTCTGTCTCCAAGCAGACACGGCTACGACCCGGAAGGCAGAGGCGACCTGGGAACAGACGTGGTCATGGACTCAGACTCGTTAAACTCATCAAGTTAACTCGCCGCCGCTACGGAAACCCGCCCGCTCATGCGTGAGTCACCGGATAGGCCTCCGCCTGTGCGTTGTAACCGCCCAACAAACCGGCCACAGACCCGCTTTGCCTTCAAGCCCGCTCGGACTTGGCCCGCCGTTGTTGATCCGCCGCGATGGATGCACCATGATCCGTCAGTTGTTTTAGCAGACCTCCACCGCTGCCTTCAAGTCACTATTGCTACCATAATCCACCGTTGGCTATGCTTACACTGGGCTCCGATTTATATCCACACACAGCTGTGCGTGAACCGCTACTACCGCATCTCACGTTGCCCTATATTGCGTCGGGCCCTATTACCTGGAGACACCCCATCATGCGTGAGTCGCCTCAGCCTCTGAGCACATCCAAGAAGCGTCACTGGCCCGTGTAAAACAAAGTGGGGGCCGGTTCAAAAAAAAGAAAAAAGGGGGAAGATCACGTGGGTGATATACTACGTCACATCACAGGAGACATGTTTATCCACTATCAGCATCCGGTTCATCTGACAAAATATATCAGGTGCTATTATTTCTATCTACTTTTAGTACATATTATTTTTATCAAAGAATAATTATGCTTGTCTGTATATTTTTATGTGCAGGGAAACGGTTCATTATAAAGGTGGTGACATGCTGTGCTTATGAAGTAGGCGTTGACATCAGCATGCACCGATAACCGCACCGGCTTGCCGTTGAATACGAGTACGACGCCGCCTGTGATTGATTTCAAATTCACCGTTGTGATCATCAGTTCTGCGGTGAATAAACACTAGCCTGGCATATCAGGTGAAATCCATCCAGTATATTTTATATTGCATATTATTTTCTTTAAAAGAGCAACTACTCCGGCCTGTAAAATTGTCTAATGCAGGACCCTAAACCGCCATATTGGTGCAAATTTAAAAGGCCATCAGAAAATTTCCGGCTTAAAAAGAAGGATTCCGGTTTAAATATCCGGTTTAAGAGAAAATTATCTCCCACAAGGCTTTGAAGCTTTCGATAGCCGGTTCAAAATACCGGTTCAATAAGAATTTATCTCTTGCAAAAAAGTTAAAGGTTGCCCAAGAGGACCTGCTGCCCTGACGCGCGGTTCAAACATGGGTATCCTGCCTTATGGGCTCATCTTCATATGATTACTTGGGGGCTTCCTGTTCAAACATAGGTGTATTCACCAAAGAGAACATGGCGTTACTACCCTGTTGATGCGGCTATCAAGACAATATTATCATCAGGGGCCAAAGAGTGTTTGTTGCACACCACAACTCAAACATAGGCACTCGGCGAGCACAGTTCAGAAATATATCACATGGGAGCTTCTGCTTGCAAAGCGGAGTCCTGTCCATTAATCCGGCTATCACGCCACAACAAAGCTTGGGAGCTTCACACCCAAGGGGCCAAAGACAGTCTTGTTGCTACGCACAACTCAAACATAGGCACCCATTGAGCACAGCTCACAAAGTTACTTGGGGGCTCTTTGTGTAAAGTAACAAAGAGTTTGAAAGGACCCTTGTAATTGGGTATCGACCCACGGCTTGGAAGCCTGGTGTATTCACCTAAAACCCGGGTTAACCTGCCTTCATCAAGTAAGCCACTCCTATCCGGGTAATCTGGCATGACCCATGAGCGTTTGTGATTACTCTCATTGAGACCACTGAACTTGTCAAAGTTAAAACAACGATTGGTTAGTTGGAGGCCCATCTTAAAAGGCTTTGTCAAGCGGTTTAACTTCAATGACTTTGGCAGCCCATGAAAAGCCTCGAATTTGGGCCTAGCAGCCCTTGAAAAGCCTCGACTACACTGTTTTTATTTGCCTTTGTCAAGATTTTTCTCTTTTGATAAATTTTATGTTGAATCGGCGTCTATTGACCTGGCATGACTGTTAGTCATCAAATTAACCCGGTGTTCTTTAACCCGGCTCGACTTTCAACTACAAGTTGTCAATGCATAATCACTTATAATCCGGTGTTTATTAACCCGGCCTGGCTTTGGACTATAAGTCTCCAGTATATATTTGGATTAGCCATTGGAATCATGCGCTTATAAATCATTGGGTATATTATTCAAATCTTTAATAGCCAACATGGCTGGATTTTTATTATGGTTATCAATAACCAATATTATGGTTGAGGTTTTCAAAGTCGCTTTAGCGCAATGGCTATCATATTATCAATGGATATGATTTGTTCTACAATGGAAGGAATAGTCCCGAGTTTCTGTAGGCTTACAACCCGACACTTGGGGGCTACATTATTTAAGTTGAGATTACATCAAATATGCAAGTCTCATGTCGCTGCAAGCATGCACCATGACACTTGGGGGCTAATGCAAAGTCATTTTTTGCTCATCTTATTGAAGACCCGACTCATCATATTATAATAAGCCGGCTCTTGGGGGCTACCAATTGCTTCTGTCAACATTTCAAGGTACAAAGCTTTTTATCCATTATATTGAAGGGTACATTGCTCAGTTGGTAAAGCACAAGGCTCTTAACCTTGTGGACGTGGATTCAAGCCCCATGATGGGGGTTACATCATATGATGTTTTTTTCATTGAATTATATATCAAAGTCCCAGATCAATATTATCTTACTGAGTCGGCCCTTGGGGGCTACACGTTGCTATTCAAAGTTTACAAGATTATATTTACAAAGTCCCTGCTCATTATTGCATAATGACCCGACCCTTGGGGGCTACACTGGTTGAAGTTTTTTTGAGCGTCGAGAATTACAAGTCCCAGGTTGTTGCAAGCATGACAACCCGGCACTTGGGGGCTACGTATGTGGAATACTCAGTTTTGACTAGTGATTGAGATGAACAACCTGGATTTCTTCAAGATTGTGATATTTATATTGAAGCAAGTCTTAAGCTGTTGCTATGCTACCTTCTTAAGACTTGGGGCTACAAGTGATAGGAATATAAGAGGTATATTTTCAAGCTGGATGTTAACTACAAGTATGACCTGGTGCTATCAATATTTATAAACCGGTGATATTGGCAATGATAAATCGGCAAGTTCTACATCCTTAAACCGGCTGAAGATCAGATGAGTATTTCAAGGACCAATATTGTTTTTAAGCATTGGGAGTTGAATCAAAGGAGTTATTCTTCACAATATATTTTCTATGAGAAACCAATGTCAGCAAATTGATTATGAAGCTCGCCTATTAAACCGGATTTTCTAGAAGAAGGAAGCGACAAGGACTTAAGGATGATCAGGATTAGTTTAACATGGATAAATCCAAATTAAACTGGGGGCAAATGTCAGGGATATACCCCGCGGTATGACCCAGTCGGAGTCGTAACCCGGCCGGGACATGGTAAACCAGCGCATGGTAAACCGGCGGACAGTTAAGACAGATGGCTAAGACAGACGGTAAACCGGCTGGTGGTAAACCGGCAGATAGTTAAGACCGATGGCTAAGACAGACGGTAAACCGACGAGTGTTAAACCGGCAGACAATGTTAAACCGGCAGATCATGTTAAACCAGCAGACAATGTTAAACCGGCAGATGTTAAGAAGCCCAGGAAAGGGAGTCAAAATAGTTTAAGTCTTAGTCCGAGATGGACTCTACATGTAACCCGCCCCTTCAACTTATATAAGGAGGGGCAGGGCTCCCCAAAGAGGGACAAGCAAGAAGAAACAATCTCTAGGGCTAGACAAAAGAGCCAGTTTACGGCGACACCCCCGTGATGATAATGAGACCTAGCCACAAACAGCATGTAGGGCTATTGTCGGATGATGTTTCCCGGGGCCCGAAGCTGTCTAAACCCTTGTCTTGTGTTGCGTCTCTCGATTCCGCTCAACCCCTCTCAAGCTACCACATAGATGCATTGGCCTCACGACTAAGTCCTCACGCTAAGGACATCTGACGTGTTAATTCCACGACAGTTACTATTGCTAATCTCGCGTTGGATCAAAATCGATTCAAATTCAAAATTTAATTAAAGGCAAACAACAAAAGTTTTCAAACATTAAAACTAAAATGTTCGAGTTGTGCCAAATAATGGAAAGGTAATTGTGGTGAAGAAACCCCACTTTTATAAAATGTTTAAAGGCTCTAAAATGATTAAAACAGTAGGTAAAACAATTAAGTAAATACCTTTTATAGTTAATATAATATTAACCTAATTTAATTGGGCACTAAAAACTTTCTATGGCACTGGTCTAACTTGATATGCTAATCTAGGTGCTAAAGATGTGTTTTACAAAACTAAAGTAATTATATCCTAAAATATAAATAGAAAAAGAAAAGTAAAACAAAAACATAGCAAAAATAAAAAGAAAAAAGGAAGACCCCCTTCCCTAGGCCGTTCAGCTCAACAGAGCTACCAGGCCCCCCTGGCCGGCCCACCCCGCCTCCCTTATTCCCCACTCCCCCACTGGACCTAGCGCACACCCCCCACAACCCCCCACCTCGCCCCTGAGTGGATCTGGATCGGGGGACAACCGACGCCCCCGAACCCCCTGCTGCATTTGCGCGCCATGGCCTCACCGCCCCTCGTCGCTGGCGCCCCGGACGTCGCTCGTTGCCCGCCCCGCCGCGCCTCCGTCCTCCTCCGCGGCGTCACCTCACCGGCGCCACCCCACCGCCTCTACTTCGCCGACGCCGCTTCGCCACCGGACAGCCCCTGTCTCCCCCGCCTCTATTTCACCCGGCGCCTTCGGACGTCCTCCCCGTCCCCCTCCCCAACGGCTCCATCAAGCCTCGCCGCCCCCCTTCTCACGACGAACGTGAGCACCACCCCATGCTCCCTCTCTACTCCCCCCCCCCCGGTGGTCACCGCACTCATGCGCGCTGCCATCTTTGGGCATCGCTGCCAGCGTCTTGTGGCGATGCTCCTTTCACTGCTCATGGACCTTGCCCGCTAGCCATCACCGTCCGCCCGCACCATCGCCCTGCTTGCGCCACGGCCGCGCTGTAGCTTGCGCCCGCCTGCACGGCACCTCGTGCGCCTCTCACCCTGCTCGTTGTTGCTCGGCGGCTCTGCTTTCGCGCCATCACGCGCGCCAGTCCGGCCCGGCCGTGCACCAGCGTCCGACCACCCAACCACCGCGACCCCCGCCTTGCGCCCACCTTGTCATCTCGCCCGCGCCACCACTTCCATGGCGGCTCTTCCCTATGACGCCTTGTTTGTCATTGCTCCGGCCGCCGGGGAAGCGCCGTGGCCATCGGCCTCCTCTGCTCCAGCGCCCTGCCGGGTCCGCCCGCCCCTGGGCGTGCGCCCACTCGGGCTGCGCCCCGCGCCCGAACCCACTAAGGCCCCTAGGGCCAATGACATGTGGGGCCTATCCCCAGAACGTTTTTACAAAAAAGAAAATAAATTAATAAATAATAATTAAAATTAATTAACTTAATTAATCCTGATTAGACTAACCTAATCACTTAGTTTAGTTAATTAATTTGTTAGGTTAGTTAACATTCAATGACAGCTGGGACCCACACGTCAGTTTGACCTAGTCAACGCCATGTTGACTGCTGACGTCATGCTGACGTCAAGATGACATCAGCATACACTATTTTGGATAATGTTGAATTAAAATAATTAAATAAATTCTAAAAATGATTAAATCTTTTAAATTTAATATAAAATACACCGTAGCAGATGGAAAAACTTTGTACATGAAAGTTGCTCAGAACGAAGAGACGAATCTGAATACGCAGTCCGTTCGTCTGCCACACATTCCTAGCATAGCGAACACGCAACTTTATCCCTCCGATTCGTCTGTCCAAGAACGCGAAACACCGGGAATACTTTCCCAAATGTTTTCCCCCTTCGCCGGTACCACCTATCCTTGCGTTAGATTACCCCTGGCACCGCGTATTGCCTTGTTATATTTTGTGATGCTTTGTTTTCTCCGTATTTACTGTTTCTTCCCCCCTCTTCTTCTCCGGTAGACCCCGAGACCGGTGTTGATGCGATTGAGTACGACTACGTCACCGACGACCCCTCCTTCTCGGCCGAGCTTCCAGGCAAGCCCCCCCCCCTTGATCACCAGATATCGCCTATTCCTTATCTCTACTGCTTGCATTAGAGTAGTGTAGCATGTTACTGCTTTTAGTTAATCCTATTCTCTGCATAGCCTTTGTCATTGTTACTACAGGTTGTTACCCTTACCTGCAATCCTAAATACTTAGTATAGGATGCTAGTATTCCATCGGTGGCCCTACACTCTTGTCAAATCGCCATGCTATACTCTTTGGGCCGTGATCACTTCGGGAGGTGATCACGGGCATGTGCTATATGCTTTATCTTTGTTACATTACTTATGATACTGTTTGGAGATGGGGTGAAGGGCAGGTGGCTCCATCCGGTAGAGGTGGGCCTGGGTTCCCAGCGGCCCCATTGTTACTTTGTGGCGGAGCGACAGGGCAGGTTGAGACCACCTAGGAGAGAGGTGGGCCTGGCCCTGGTCGGCGTCCGCGGTTACTTCATAACAACACGCTTAATGAGATCTTGGTATTTGATCTGTATTGGGTCGTTGACCCTATACGCACTAACCGCCACGTGGGACAAGATATGGGCAACCGGCGTCGGGGTATCAGCCGAAGCTCTTTTTGACGTCAGCGACTGAGCGGCGCGCGCCGGATTGGACTGGAACGCCTGCTCCTGTATTAGGGAGGCTAGGTCTGCTTCTGGCCGCCCTCGCAACAGGCAGGTGTGCAATGGGCGATGGGCCCAGACCCCTGCGCCATAGGATTTAGACCGGCGTGCTGACCTCTCTGTTGAGCCTAGGTAGGGCTGCGACGTGTTGATCTCCGAGGCGGACATGACCCGAGGAAAGTGTGCGGCCGGAGGATCGAGCGTGTCGGGTAATGTGGTGCACCCCTGCAGGGAAGTTGATCTATTCGAATAGCCGTGTGCACGGTAACAAGCGACCTGGAGTTGTACCTTGACCTTATGACAACTAGAACCGGATACTTAATAAAACACACCCTTCCAAGTGCCAGATATAACCCGGTGATCGCTCTCACACAGGGCGACAAGGGGAGGATCGCCAGGTAGGATTATGCTATGCGATGCTACTTGGTGAACTTACCATCTACTCTCTTCTAAATGCTGCAAGATGGAGGCTGCCAGAAGCGTAGTCTTCCACAGGACTAGCTATCCCCCTCTTATTCTGGCATTCTGATTCGATCCATCGATATTGCCCTTTACACATACCCCTGCATATGTAGTGTAGATCCTTGCTTGCAGTACTTTGGATGAGTACTCACGGTTGCTTTTCTCCCTATTTTCCCCCTTTCCATTCTACACGGTTGTCGCAACGGATGTTGGAGCCCAGGGCGAGCACGCCACCGTCGGCGACTCCTACTACACGGAGGTGCCTACTACTACGTGCGGGCGGGCGGCGACAAGGAGTAGTTTAGGAGTTTCGCAGGCAGGAGGCCTGCGCCTCTTTCGATCTGTATCCCAGTTTGTGCTCGCCTACTTAAGGCAAACTTGTTTAACTTATGTCTTCACTCAGATATTGTTGCTTCCGCTGACTCATCTATGATCGAGCACTTGTATTCGAGCCCTCGAGGCCCCTGGCTTGTATTATGATGCTTCTATGACTTATTTTATTTTTAGAGTTGTTTTGTGATATCTTCCCGTGAGTCCGTGATCTTGATCGTACATGTTTGCGTGTATGATTAGTGTACGATCTGAATCGGGGGCGTCACAACTGCTTAGAGTTGAGTCAGGTTTGATTCATTGGGGATGAATTGGAATGGTGATGATCATGTCCTACTGTGTGTGAGCTAAGTGTGTGAACACAATTTGGTAAAGGTAGCGGTGAGAGGCCATGTAGGAGTACATGTTGGGTTGTCTCACTGAAACCGTCCTCAGGAACTGAGTTCTGTGTTCATGATCCATGAAACAGCTACTACCACATGTTGGGCCCTGAAATATGACCCCTCTCGACTTATTAACCGCCCTTGTCCTCTGTCCAGGAGTTGAAATTAGTTTCTGGTGTTTGTAGGATATGTGTTGGATGTCGTGCATAGCGCTGACCCTAGGGGTGGGCTATGATGCGGTAGATACACCGTGGCCCGGTGTACAGGGCGCCCGTTTGGTGTCTCGGGAACCCTGCACACATCGTTTGGGGCTGTGAGCGAAACCCCGGCCGGATCTCCTTGCGGATGGAACCCGAATAGGCGATAAACCTGGACTAGAGACTTGTGTGGTTTGTTAGGTCGTGGTCTACACCCACGTCGGCTTTCGCTTGAAGTCTGCCGAGCACATGTCGTGTGCAGACGCTAAGTTGTGGAAACATGTGTGAAGAATTACACCCCTGCAGGGTTATAAATGATCTATTCAAATAGCCGCGTTCACGGTAAAGGACTTCTGGGTTGCCTATAACAGTTCATAGACAAGTGAAAGTGGATACTCTAAAATGCGCAAGATAAGCGTGAGTGCTATGGATGGCGTTCTCGTAGGGAGACGGGAGCGGATCCATAGTGGTGTATTGAAATGGTGAATGTGTGGACTCGTGTGCGCCACCCCAAAAGAGTTACTTGCAAAAGTAGTTCAGGTTAGCCACTGAGTCAAAGCTGGCTTGTTGCAGTTAAACTCCACCACCCCCTTTGTTGATAATGATGCATATGTAGTTAGTTTTGATGTATGTCTTGCTGGGTACATTTGTACTCACGTTTGCTTAATTTATGTTTTGCAGAGAGACTTCACTCTCGCTAGTAGTTCCATGTGGACTTCGACATTTAGCTTGATACCTCAGCTACGATCTTGTGCCCTCGGCAGGATCTGGTAGATAGTCAGGCTTCTCAGCCTTTTCCATTTGCAGATGTCTATACTCAGACATGTTAAGCTTCCGCATGTGCTTTGACTTGTATGCTCTGAATGTTGGGTCATGAGACCCATGTTTGTAATATCTCGCTCCTCGGAGCCTATTGAATAAATACTTGAGTTGTAGAGTCATGTTGTGATGCCATGTTGTATTTGCACATATCGAGCATTTTGTGTGTATGATTGAAATGCTTGGTATGTGTGGGATCCGACAACCTAGTTGTCTATCCTTGATAGCCTCTCTTATGGGGAAATGTAGTCTAGTGCTTCCACTGAGCCATGGTAGTCTGCTACAGCCCGGTTTACCAGAGTCTTGCTAGCCCAGTTGCTACCGCTCCGGAACACTTAGACTACCGCTCTTATGGAGATCCGCAACACCTAATCGGGCCTATACAGGGTCTGATCATGATCCAAATAACTATTCTAATCCTGGGATTAGAATAGTGTTGTCCTATATATAGAGTAGAACTATTCTGATCCTGGGATCAGAATAGTTATTTGGATCACGGCGGCCCTATATAGGCCCGAGTAGGTCTTCCCGAGATTCCGAAAACGAAAAAGGAGAAAACCTGGCTGGTCCATCAAACCCCTTCGACCGGCCCATTCCCCACGTCTCGGCCTTCCCAACTACCCCCACCTCTCGCACCACTCTGCCCCCAATCTCCCGCTGCCGACGCTGCCCACCGCTGGCCCTAGCGCGCCGCCCGCGGCCGCCCACCGCCGCCCAGCCGCCGCCGCCGCCGCCACCCACCCCGGCCCCCGCACCACCCACCGTCGCTCGTCGCGGCTGCCATCCGCCTCCACCAGCTCGACGACCACAACACCCTCTCTTCCTACCAGCCTCCGCCATGACCTCTCCTTCCTTCGATGCTCCCCGCGCGCGGCCGCCAGGACCTTTCCTCCATGGATCCGGTCAAACCACGCGCTGCCGGCCGCGGATCCCGTGCACACGCATCCTGCCGCAGATCCCGCGCACACCACGGCGTTCCATCCACACCACCTCCGGTCATTCCCCTGCTGCCTCACCACCACGCGCCGCCGCCGAACCATCCCGATCCCCACAGCCTCCTTCGCGTCTCCTGCAACCTCCGCGCTCGCTGTCGGCGCGACCGACCTCGGTATGCTGCAGCTACCCACCGCTGCTCCACGCGCTCCCACCATGCATGGCCATGTCTCACTTCCTGGCAGCACCCGTGCATCTCCCGTGCATGTCCTCTGCACATCCGCGGCTGTTGGTCACCATGCGCCCCTACCTGACCTTCATGGGGTGCCAGCCGTGACCTTCATCGCGTGCGTCAGACCACAGGTAAAATTGCAGGAGACAACCGTGCCTCCCTCGTGCCATGGGTGTGGCCCTAGCAGAGGTGCAGCTAGCCTTCACCCAGCTCCCCTGAATTAGTAGTTAAATTGATGGTCATAGCGCTCGCGTGCGGCTCTCCCTCTCTTGTTCTTTCTCCCTGTTTGTATTTATGCCTGAACATTGAAAACAATTCAACGTGTAAACTGTATGTACAATTGCCTGCTAGATGAAGCTCAATGTGCAAAATATATTGTTTTTGTTTCAGTGGACATCACCTTCTTCCGGCGTGAGGACGACCCCTCCTTCAGGGTGAGGTGGATTTGGACTTCAGCAGCAGTACGAAGAGCACTTTAGGGACATGGGGCGAACTCAGAAAAATTCACCGCTCCTCGCTCTGGCGAGCTCAGCTGCTCTGCCCCGCCCCTCCCGCTGCTCGTCGTCGAGCATAACGACGCGAGGAGGTCGAGCTTCCCTGCCATGATCGACCTCGTGTTCTACCCTTTGCTCTATCGTGTGTGTCCGCGCAAGAAAAATGATCTGTCCGTGGCCTAACAAGTGACCTTCATCCTTGTTAGCGTCTTCTAAATTCCTCCTGCAACCGTGCAGCGCTCCTAGTGCCCAGCACCGGCGGCGCCTTCCTCGGTGCCTCTCATCGACCTTCCCCATAGACAGAGTACAAAAGGTTTTGGAGTTCAGCAAAAAGTTTTGGCAAGGCAGCTCACAAAAAAAGCAGCGGCCATGGTCTTCTCAGTAGCCTCGACTAAAAAAGTAACCTCTATCTCTCTCAGCTACTCATGGTCACCATATTGTAAATTGATGCAATATGTGATGTGTACATGCTTGTTGAAATGCCAATGAGAATTGATATTTTGATATTTTTCTTCTTCTTGAGGTTGTTTTGTTGATGTTTGAGAGTTAATATTTTTGCAAGTTGAAAACTCCAGGTTATGAAGTTCAATGGATGTGAGACTTCTTTTGACATTGCACTCTTAAAAAAGAGCTTCCAAAATTTACCTCACATGTTGGCGCTTGATCGGTGCTCATATCTTCAACCTCTTTCATGTATGTTCTGTGTTCAAAAGTGCTCAATGAAAATTATGTTCGGAGAAGTTCATATATTACTAGTGGAAAAGTCATGTATTAAAACTACATATCTTCAACCTCTTTCATGTATGTTCTATGTTCAAAAGTGCTCAATGAAAATTATGTTCGGAGAAGTTCATATATTACTACGTGGAAAAGTCATGTATTAAAACTACCAGTAAGTGAAATGTTTTGCATACCATAGTTCACTATAGTAATTCGTACAACTCCAGTCCAATGTGTTGATCTCCTTCACTCCGTATTCACATTCCAAAAAAAAATTATGTTGTTAACGGGAAAATTTTTGTTGCTAGAATTTTCATATACGTATTGTACTATTAGAAATATCTAATTTAGAACTTCATATTGTCAGACTCTCCAAAGTTGGTAAAATTTAGAAGTTTGATTCGCAAAAAAAAGTAAAAAGAAGAAACCACACGTCCTGAAGTTCAAGCATGTCTAGTTTGTGGAGAAAAAAACACATACAAAAATTAAGTAAAACCAAGAAGGCCAAATTAAAAAAAAAGCAAATCGATGTTTATAAGAAATTTAGATTTTCCAAATTATTAAAGAATGAAAAAAGGAAGCTAAAAAAAGTAGTTAAAATTTTAAAAATAGAGTAGTTGAAATTTCATAACAAAAAAACTATTTTCATCATTTTCTGTTACAAAATGAATAACAACAAGAAGTCCAAATCGAAAAAACCAAGAAGTTCAATTTTAAGAAATGGAATAGTTCAATGTGTGTGAAAACCTAGATTTTCCTAGTTACTAAATAATAAACCAAGAAGTTTGATTTCCAAAAATGGAGCTTTACAAAAATTTGAATTTT
Organism: Aegilops bicornis; assembly: GCA_021605145.1. Lineage (NCBI taxonomy): Eukaryota > Viridiplantae > Streptophyta > Magnoliopsida > Poales > Poaceae > Aegilops > Aegilops bicornis. The sequence continues at coordinate 401,684,374 of CM038671.1, read as the reverse complement.
TCCCATTACTAATGAAAAATCAAGAAGTTCACTTCAACATAACCAAGAAGTTGTACAATGTTTATTACAAAACTAGGATTTTTTTCTATTACAAATGAGTAACACCAAGAAGTCCAAATTCAAAAAAACAAAGAAGTTCAAATAAAATAATGAAGTACTTTGATGTATACGAAAAACTCAAATTACTTCCTACTATAGGAAAAATAGAATTATGAAGTTCATTTTATAAAATGTTTGATGCATATTTAGAAAACTATTTTTTTCTGAAAAAAGGCTAAGAAGTTCAAATTAAAATAACAGAGAAGTCTAAAGTAAATAAAAAACTTTCTCCCGTTGGAAGTGGTTCCTACTATTTTTTTTAGCATCAGTACAGACACAAGCGCTCATATACACGCGCATACACTCACCCCTATGAACATACACACGCACACCCTACCCCTATGAGCACCTCCGAGAGGGTAGGCATATCATCTTGAGATTCTGAAGTCATCAGTAGGCGCCTCGTCGTCGACAGGAACGTCTCCTCCCAATCGAAAAGCGCATCGCCGGAAATCCTGAAATAAATTCAGGAATAATGCGAGCACCAGGATTTGAACCCTGGTGGGTTGGGTATACCACTGTCCACCTAACCAACTCAACCACAGGTTGATTCGCAAGTGGTTCCTACTAGAATTTTCTCGTTACTAAAACGTTGCGTCTTTTCGACAAGCATGAAAAATAGATGTGTACGGAAAAATCAGATTATTTTTGTTTCTAGGAAAAATAGAAGTATGAAAGTTCAATTTAAAAAATTTGTTTGATGCTTATTCGAAAACATTTTTTTCTTAGAATAAGACTAAGAAGTTCAAATTAAAATAACAGTGAAGTTCGACTTATATAAAAAGCTCAGATTTTTTCTACTTACTAAAGAATAAAACGAAGAACTTCAAATTAAAATAAAAGGAACAAATACAAAGTTTTGTTTTTTATTAAAAAAATCAAGGATTTTCACAGATATCCACTTTTTTAAAATTATCAACGATAAAGTTCAAATTGAGAAGGTAGTCAAATTTGATGTTTATTTAAAAATCGAATACAATTATTTACTCAAAAATATACAAAAGTTGAAGTTCATATTGAAATAACACAGAAGTTCGGAGTTTATTAAAACCTAGGATTTACCTGTTCAAAAAATAAAAAACACAACGCCATTTTTTGCACTTTTAAAAACAACTCATAAACGGAAAAAAGGTTGCTAGAAGTTCAAGTGCTCGACGAGTAAAAGTTCCAAAAAATCTTGTGAGAGAGGTTCACCGTTTATTTAGATGTCCAAAATACATAAAAAAAATATGTTGTTTTTTGTGTTTTAAAATAATTCTCTCAGACTAGAGAGAAGTTCAAAGTGATAACAACCGGAAGTTCACGTACTACATGATGTGTATTTCATATAAGAAAAATATAATAAAGTGAAAGCAGTGAAGTTCGTATGGACATACCCGGAAGTTCAACTACTTCACGCAGTGCAAAAAACAGCACGTCGAAAACAGAGTGAGGTTCAAACAGACATGCCCGAGAAGTTCAACTACTTCACGCAATGCGTTTTCGTTCGCGATGAAGGAAGAAATCATGATCTCGTCATTTCTCTAATTTACTTCAGAACGGCAGGAATATCATTTGTGTAAGTTCAAAGTCTGGGTCGGAGAAAGTGAAAAAATATTGTGAGAGAGGTTTGTATAAAAAGAATATCATTTGTGTAACACTGACGAAATGGATGAGAAAATTACAATCGAAAATACGTCACAGAAGTTCAATGTGAAAACAGCAGGAAGTTCGACTACTAAGTGAATCAATTTGAGATGAAAAAACTTTTAAAATCATCGCGAGTATGAAAAAACAATTAACACGGGAAAAATTGCGTGTTTACATCAGCTTTCCACCGGTATATTACTTGCTCAATTCCAGTGAGTGTTCTGGTGAGTGGATGGAGAGCTACGGGCAAAAAAAGATCGTGAAAAACAGAGTGAAGTTCAAGTAGACATGCCAAGAAGTTCAGGTTCTTCACGCGGTGCATTTTCGAAGAATCTGTTTCGCGATAAAGACAGAACGAATGATCTCACCATTTTATAAATTACTTGAAAACAGCTAGGAATCAGAAAAAACCATCAACATGGAAAAGTTTCGCATTTTCCTTAGCTTTTTAACGGTATATTATTTGCCCCATTCCAATAAATTTTGTAGAAATTACGGCGAAAATAAGTTTTTCGCCATTTTCAAAATTGACTTAAAACAGTAAAGAATTAGGAGAAACAGTATATACCAAAACGTTTCGCATTTCCTCAAGCTTTCCAACGCCATATCATTTGCGACATTCGGGCGTACGCGTAAAAAATTAGTTGGAAAATACGAACTCGGTGCAACTTGGACCGTTTTCTAAATTACTTTTAAACTGTTCAAAACTAGAAGAAACTTTAAACATGAAAAAGTAGCGCATTTTCATAAGCTTTTCAACGCCATATCATTTGCCTCAATTGGATTAGCCGTTTAGAAACGATATCGAAAATACGAACTCGACTGTTTGGTTTGTGAAATTTTACGATTTTCCAAATTACTGTTTAACCATAAGGAATTAGAGAAAACTTTCAACATGTGGATGGAGCGGATTTACAGCAGCTTTCCAACGCCATATTATTTGCCTCATTCCGATAAATGATTTAGAAATGCGATCGAAAAGACGATTCACATTTTTTGTGTGATGAAAAAACGGTTTTCAAAACTGCTCTTAAACCGCTTACAATTTGCCAAAAATTTAACTTGGGTCATGATACTAGTGTCCATAGCTTTCCAATGGTATATCACAAGCCTCATTTGGGCAATGTTGGCAGAAGTTCAACCTAGCACTAGGAGAAGTTCAGGTCGAACAACTCAGGCAGTAAAATTGCAACAGAGACATGTTTCATCACGACCCGAGAGCAAATCCGCCAATGAGCGAGATTCCTATTTAAAACATGCATTTAGTTGCTAAAAACCGTTTGTAGAGTACACTTATATCACATAGAACATGACTAATCAAAAAAATTCGCGCGGGGAGATACGGTTGAGAAGATAGCCCGAAGGTCGGGTTCCTACAGAGGAAAGTTCAGGCGTGTAACGAGGGAAGTTTATGTTGTGATCAGAATAATATTCTGATCCCGTGATCAGAATAGTGTTTATGTGTGTCTATATATATATATATATAGTCAATGAAGAACAATGACGGAAAGAGTGAAGACACTGCAAAGTTGAAGAATTTGAACAACTGAGGAATTTCAGAAACAAAAAAACTCAAATAGAAGATTTTTCAACTTTTGTTGGTGGCGTGACCCACCGTATAAGAATGATGATTTCAGACGCCATGTACAACTGTCATAGGGCTCTGAGAATCAAATTCTTCGTTGATTTTTTCACACTTAGAGAGTTAGTCCTCATTGATTGAAGAAAAACGTTACTTCGTGCGTTGCACATCTAAGTCATCAATTTTTCATAAGTGTTAGGATGTGTGTCCTTTTCAAAGGACATTCAAAGATTCTAAGATATTTAGCTCACATCGCAACTTGCCAAATCTCTTCTCATCCAAGGGCTTTGTGAAGATATCGGCTAGCTGTTCTTCAGTCTTCACGTGCTCGATAGAGATGTCGCCCTTCAACACATGATCACAAAGAAAATGATGATGAATCTGGATGTGCTTTGTCTTCGAGTGCTGAACTAGGTTATGAGCAATCTTGATGGCACTCTCATTATCGCATTAGAGAGGCACATTCTACACATTGATTCCGTAGTCCTTGAGGGTTTGCTTCATCCATAGCAAGTGAGCACAGCACGAACCAACAGCAATGTACTCGACTTGAAGATGAGAGTGATACGCATTCTGTTTCTTCGAGGACCAACATACCAAGGATCGTCTGGAAATGGCATGTGCTGATGTTGACTTGCGGTCCACACGATCACAAGCATAGTCGAGTCGAATATCCAATGAGATCAAAAGCCGAGCCCTTGGGGTACCATAATCCAAGTGTTGGAGTGTGAGCTAGATGTCGAAGAATATGCTTCTGACCTTATGGTTTGATTCCTTCGTTGTAGCTTGAAATCGGGCACACATGCAAACACTAAGCATAATATCTGGCCTAGATGCACATAGATACAATAAAGAGCCAATCATGGAGCGGTATACCTTTTGATCAAAGTCAATACCATTTTCATCAGTGCATAGATGGCCATTTGTGGGCATAGGGATTTTGACGCCTTTGCAATCTTGCATGCCGAATTTTCTCATACATCCTTGAGGTATTTCTCCTGAGATATGAAGATGTTGTTGTGCTGTTGACGAATTTGAAGATCTAAGAAGAATTTCAATCTCCCATCATAGACATTTGATATTCCTCACTCATCATATAGGCAAATTCGTCACTATAACGTTGGTCAGTACAGCCAAAGATAATATCATCCACATATATTTAGCACAGGAATAATTCATCATCATAGGTTTTGGTGAAAAGTGTTGGGTCAAGTGAACCGGGTTTGAAGCCTTTCTTCATGAGGAATTCTTTCAAAGTATCATACCTCGCCCGAGGGGCTTGCTTGAGGCTATAGAGGGCCTTATTGAGTCTGAAGATTTTGTCAGGATGCTTTGGATCTTCAAAACCTGGGGGTTGAGCAACATATACTTCTTCCTCTAGCTTACCATTGAGGAATGCACTTTTCACATCCATTTGATATAAGATGATATTACGATGGTTAGCATAAGCAAGCAATATGCGAATAGCCTCAAGTCTAGCAACAGGTGCAAAAGTTTCATCGAAATCAATTCCTTCAACCTATGTGTAGCCTTGAGCTACAAGTCATGCATTATTCCTCACCACAAGGTCATTTTCATCTTGCTTGTTGTGGTATATCCATTTGGTGATATTGTGCTTGCGAGGGTCTGGTCGCTTGACAAGTTCCCAGACATTGTTGAGCTCGAACTGATGTAATTCCTCTTCCATCGCTTGAATCCACTCAGGCTCCAGAAATGCCTCATCTACTTTGGTGGGCTTTGTGATAGAGACAAAAGCAAAGTGCCCACAAAAGTTAGACAAATTTGAGGCTTTTGAGCGTGTGCAAGGACCTGGTGCGTTGATGTCGCTGATGATTTTCTCGATCTCCACTTCATTTGCAACGCGAGAATGAGTGGGTTGGCGACGTTGAGTTCGCTCAGCATTTTCTTCAGAGCCATTTTCTTCAGGTGCACCAGCTTATTGTTCTTCATGTTCTGGAATGACTTCTTCAGCAGATTCTTCGGTAGCTATAACATCCTCAGTAGCCTTGAACTTAATGGATTCCTCAGGTGACATTTCATCTAGCATAGGAGGTTGGTGCTCTCTTTGCAAGCCGTTAGTTTCATCGAACCGCACATCTACAGTTTAAACAACCTTGTGGTGAATGGTGTTGAAGACTCTGTAGGTGTGCGAGTCCTTTCTGTAACAAGGCATAAAACCTTCACGTGCTTTTGGTGCAAATTTAGAATTATGATGAGGATCTCTAATCGAACATTTAGCACCGGAGACGTTGAAATAACTCACATTGGGTTTCTTGTCAGTGAGGAGTTCATATGAGGTCTTTTTGAAGAATTTGTGAAGATATACCCTGTTGATGATGTGGCACGCAGTATCAATTACCTCAGGCCAGAAATGACGAGGCGTCTTGTATTCATCAAGCATAGTGCGAGCCATCTCAATACGAGTCCTGTTCTTGCGCTCCACGACGCCATTCTGCTGAGGAGTATAAGGAGTAGATAACTTGTGAGTAATACCAAGTTCATCAAGATAATCATCAAGACCAGTATTCTTGAACCAGGTCCCATTGTCACTTCTGATGTGCTTGATCTTCACTCCAAAGTTGGTTGAAGCCCTCGAGGAAAATCGTTTGAAGACTTCCTGCACTTCATATTTGTAAGTGACGATGTGCACCCATGTGTAACGAGAATAGTCATCAACAATAACAAAGCCATATAAAGATGCAGCATTGATGAATGTGGCATAATGAGTAGGGCCAAAGAGATCCATATGAAGCAATTCAAATGGATGAGTGGTAGTCATGATAGTCTTTGAGGGATTCTTGGCCGTGGTCATCTTTCTAGCTTCACAAGCTCCACACAGGTGATCCTTGAGGAATTTTACATCCTCGATGGCAATGGCATGCTTCTTCTTCGCGAGAGTATGCAAGTTCCTCATGCCAGCATGACCAAGTCGTCGATGCCATAGCCAGCCTTCTGAAGCTTTTGCAAGTAGACATGTAGCAGGTTGTGGTCCTGTAGAGAAATCAACAATATACAAGTCTCCTCTCCTAAAGCCTTCGAAGACTTTGGAATGGTGAGCTTCCATGATCACAACATAATGATACTTGCCAAAGACAACAACCATATCAAGATAACAAAGCATTGAGGCAGACATGAGGTTGAATCATAAGGACTCGACAAGCATGACTTTGTCCATGTGTCGATCCTTTGAGATCGCAACCTTACCTAGACCCAATACCTTGCTTTTGCCTTTGTCAGCGTAGGTGATATGCTTCAGATGCGATGGAGATAAAGCAGTGTCCATCAATAAGTTCATGTCACCAGTCATGTGATTTGTACATCCACTGTCAAGGACCCACTCGGTACCTTTTGGTTAATCAACATGCAGATGAATTAGGGCAACTTACGAACTCATATACTTCATCAGTGAAAAATATGACATCAAATTCATCAGATCAATTTCATCAAGGAATAGAACGGATATACCAGTATGAGGACGTGAGAAGTTAAAATTCATTTCTTCATGATTCGCTTGCGTTCTATCAAGCATTATTCAGGCCTCCGACAAATTCTTCAGACGTTTAAGTTTGTCTGGAAACCTGACCCTGCATAAGAGATTAGTTCTTTTTCTTCACCACCCACATCTGGAGGGGTGGCAAAGAGTTCATCATTCTGCGAGCTCCATAAGAGAAAGGTGGCATATACGCCAATCCACTTTGTTTCACATAAGAGGGGTTAGAGTAAGCATATGAATAAGCAGAGAAACTCTTCGAGGACTTATGAACATAATGGTTTGAAGAATAATGCACATATTCATAGCCCATAGATTTTTCCTGTGAAAAAGAAGTGTTAGCACGATGATGTTCATATGAGGACTTTGATCCATATGAGGAATTTGATCCACGTGAGGAATGTGGTCCATATGCGGACTTGGATCCATATGAAGACTTTGGTTCATATGAGGAATTTGATTTGGGGTTCCTATTCTTCACAGGTGGTGTCATGATGACATTCACCTGAAGACTTTCAAGGCACCTTTTGGGAACCCATATTTTCTTCATAGGGGGACCATTCCTGCAATTAGTGCCAACATATCTAGCAAATACTTCACCATTCTGATTTTTGAACAGTTTATAGTTGGAGTCAAATGACTCATCAGAAGAATATGAAGATTCACATGTAAAGCCAGATAAAGTGCATGGATCTACGGGAGGTCCTTTTGCAGCAACCCATGAGGTTTTGGGGTATTGCTCAGGTTTCCAGTAGGTCCCATCAGTGTTGAGTTTCCTCTCAAAGGCAATACCCTCTTTCCTAGGGTTCCTGTTGACAATCTGCTTTTTAAGAACATCACAAAGTGCTTGATGCCCTTTGAGGCTTTTGTACATGCCTGTCACATACAATTTCTTCATCCCTGCATTGTCAGTGATACTAGTAGCATCCTCGGATGAGGAATGTGTGATAGCAGAGATAGCTGAAGAATTTGCAGCAATAGAAGCATTTGAACTTCCAGGTGAAGAATTAGCAGATTCACGTTCAATGCATTTCAAACATGGTGGAATGAATTCTTCCTGAGCGGCACTGATCTATTGAGCAAGCAATGAATCACGTTCCTTCTGAAGATCTTCATAACTCACCCTTAGCTTTTCAAGATCTTGCTTTCTTTGAAGAAATTCACAAGAAAGCCTCTCATGATGAGATAAGAGAGTGTTATGATGACTCTGAAGGTTATCAAACTTGGACTGAAGTCTCTGAAGATTATCAGTCAAGGTTTGAGTGCGATCCATTTCTTCACCCAACATATCATCGCTTTCATCAAGCATATTTTGAACTTTTTCCAAAGCTCTTTGTTGTTTAGTGGCAAGGGAAGCAAGTTTGGTATAGCTGGGTCCAAATTCATCACCAGATTCATCATCACTGGACTTAGATAGGTAGCATTCATTTACCTTGGCACCTTTTGCCATAAGGCATGGTGCAGAGGATGATGATTCCGTATCGAGAGTCATCGCCTTGAGCTATTCCTTGAAATCCCCAAACCAGGGATCATGACGAGTTCGATGACCTTCATAGACCTTAGAGAGTCGGTCCCAGATAAGCTTCGCATGGCTGAGATGCATAATGTTCCTGAACTGATTTTGGGATAGACAGGAGCAGATGATGTCCTTTGCCGTGAGGTTAAGTAGGGTGTACTTGTGAATATCATCAGCCTCCGCCATCTTGCATAGATCGGTAAGACCAATCTCAGTGATGGTCCATAGTTTGCTGTTCATCACCATGAGGCACTTCTTCATCATGGCCTTCCACTTGGGATAATCATGACCGTCAAAGATGGGGCATGACACAGTATTCATTCCTGCGGTCGACATAACTAAAACTCCAGGCGGTTAAACCAAAATCACACAGAACAAGGGAGTACCATGCTCTGATACCAATTGAAAGTGCATTATATCGACTAGAGGGGGGGTGAATAGGCGATTTTTACAAATTCATCACTGAGGAATTTCAGGGTGAGGAAATTCCTAAGTCACGAACAACTAGCAGCGGAATAAGTACTCAAATGTAAGCATAACAAAGCAGTAGCACAGTCATCATGATGAAATGAAAACAAGAAATAAGTACAGGAAGCGTAAACACAGGATATGCAGGCTGAAGACAAACTGACTGAAGAAATAGGATTGAGGAAATTGAGAAAGTCTTCAGTCAAAGTCTTCAAACAGTAACGATCAAGTGCAACAACACAGTAATGAGGAAATGAAAGGGTTGAGGAAATAGAACCAGTAGCTCGGTGGAGACAGTGATTTGGTAGACCATTTCCAACTGTTGTGACAGACGTACGTCTGGTTGGAGCAGCTAGGTATTTAAACCTGAGGACACACAGTCCTCGCCGTATTCTCCTTGAGCTAAGGTCACACAGACCTCGCCCAATCACTCGTGGTAAGTCTTCAGGTGACTTCCAAACCTTCACAAACTCGGTCACTCGGCGATCCACAATTTCCTCTTATGCTCTAGACCATGATGCCTAATCGTCTGGAGGTTGCACAGTCCTCAAAGGTAACAAGCGTCGGTTCCACACAGGAACAATCTCTTCAGCGATGCTCAATCACTTTGGGTGTGTAGGTGTTTGGGTTTGGGTTTTCCTCAATTGATGATTTTCGCTCAAAGTCGTCGGAGGATGGGATGCTCTCAATGACAGGTGTCAGTTTCTCTTGGAGTAGCCAACCAACTACTGGTTGTAGGGGGAAGCTATTTATAGCCTAGGGAGCAGCCCAACATGATAAGACATAAATATCCTTCAATGATGTGACCGTTAGGTGGGTAGATATTTTGGGACAGCTGGCGCGTAGCATAGCAACGGTCGGAAATTTGAGCTCTCAAATTCCTCGGGGCTATCATGTTCCTCACTTGTAGGCAATCTGCACTGGTGAATTCCTAACTCCTCAGTCGGAACAAATTCCTCAGAGACCAGAAGATCTTTGTCTCTGTCACTGAAGAAATTGACTGAACTGTATGATATTTCCAATAGCTTCACTCGAAAGGATTGGTAGGTGTAGGATTTTGAGATGAGCATCACTTGGAAACTTTTCCTTAGTTTTACCTCAACCCCCTTTAACAGTACGGTGTTTCCTATGACTCAAGAAAAAGAAAACGAAAATATGAAAACAAAAGTCTTCACGCTTCATATTCCTCGCATGAATATTAAGTCTTCACGGTCACACCAATTTCTTCGCTTTCAAAGTCTTCAGAAAGCCAAAGTCTTCAGTTGAAGATATTCATTTTTAGGGGTCAACTTTCTCTGTAAATATGAAACTCCTCATAGACTTATAGACCTGTGTACACTCACCAACTCATTAGTCCCTTAACCTATAAGTCTTCAATAACCAAAATCACTAAGGGGCACTAGGTGCACTTACACCCCCAATTGAAGTCCTCAAAAGGACTATTTCCTCAGCTGGTGAGAAGGGCAAAGCCGTTGTTATTGATGAAGGCACTTGTCCATTGGATGGACAATTTTGCAAAGCTGCATCTTATTCCATCAATGATGACTCTGCCACACATGATTCTGCCGCAAATGCTTCAAAGCAATATCCTCAAGCCACAGCTCCGAGTGTGATGACTGATTGCGAGCTTCTCCTCAGTCTTCATCAGAAGGTCGATCGCAATCACAAGTGGGTTAAGCGTCAGTTTGGTTCAATTCTTCAGAATATGACAATCACACAAAACACTGTGAAGAAGAACCATTACTAGTTGCATGAAGTTTTCCATTGCACCTGGGCTGTATTGTCTCACCTCTACAGTGATGAAGATCTCAAGCAGATGGGCTTCAAGCAGGACTTTTATTGGTCTCAGCCGTCTTCGAAGAAATTCAAGAAGGTCCAAGTTCCTCACTTGGTGGCTAGCTCATATTCAATCGCGCGAGACGGGTGAAGCTGAAGATTTAAACGACACTGTGGCAGGCCCTACTCCAATGAATGACCCCAACAACGCTGGCGCTCCTCCATCGACATCATGATGATATTCTTCAGGGGCGTTAGTCCTCATTTTTCGTCCCTTTTGGTCATTTGATGATAAAGGGGGAGAAATTTGAGTTAGTCTTCAAGCGGATCTATATATGGGTGTTTTCTTGTTAAGTTACAACTCTCGTTCTTCTGAAGTATTTGTTGGATCGAGTTGTAAACTTAAGTCCTATGGTGGTATGATACTTTTGCTCTGTTTTTCTGCATGCTATTTCCTCAACTATGTTAATGCACACATGCTGAATTACATCCGTCACCATATTTCATCATGCATTTCAAATTCT